>OY992521.1:11792130-12392130 GCA_963921215.1 Scoparia ambigualis | reverse complement strand
CAAGTTTGTATTGGGAATTAATTGAGTTACCTAATTTTAGATGTTAAGTAGATGTGTTTTTTACCGTGTGTTGTAACCGTGCGTGTAGTGGTGAAGGTATACTCTCTTTCCTTGGGTGCCGTAAAAAGGCGGCTAACGGACTAAAGACTGCACTCAACAGCATACAGCGGCGATGGGTTCGCTACCTGTCACGCTGAGCTATCGCTATTTGGTAAAAAGTGGACTATGGCAGAGGACTGCTGTCGTTGTCCTCATTGCCTAGTCTCTGAATAACCCTTCGGGGATAAGAGTCGTGATTATATGTATGTAAAGCGTTAATTTTGGACTCCTCGCCAAATTTTTTTACGTGATCCGTTGAGCAGCAGTACAACCAAATAATGAAATAAAAAAACACATATTTTTTTACATTTTTGAAACAACTTTTCCTTAAGAGGGTTTTCGCATTTCGGTTTCCCATACAAACTTCCAAGTCGAAATGTTTAAAAACCAATAAACCAATTTGATGAAACTTTGCATGCTGAAGAAAAACACGAGAAACTAAATTATTAGTTAAAATTATCTTTAAAAAATGTTTATTTAACTGAGTTATTGCGATTTTTAACTTTCTATAGTGGAGTTTAAATCGCATTATCTCAGCTACAAAAATGTTTTTTAAAAATGTTTTCAACAAACTACGTGGATCCCTGTGTTTTACTTTAGCATGCAAAGTTTCATCAAAATTGGCTTATTGGTTTTTAAAAATTTCGACTTGGAAGTTTGTATGGAAAACCGAAATGCGTAAACCTTCTTAAGAAAATTAATTTTATTGTCACCTAGCGCGCGGCCTATCGCGGTTATCAAAGCGCATGCGCGTGACCGCTATGATTCACCCCGTGCACCAATGACAGCGCGCCGTCGCTTTGACCGCGAGGGTGAGCGCACGCACCTAGAACTATAGGATATAAAAACAGCCAAAAAATTGTATTTAAAAAAAGAAAACATTTATTATTTTTACGTCAAATATTTTATTATTACTTTTTTTTACCCCATATTTACTTTTGGCGGGGGGTCCAAGATTAATCCTGTATTTATGTGTTTTTACTGCGGGTAGGCTCTTGAGCTGTAGCGCGGTGTGTAAGGGCCGTGTGGTATAGCGGCTCACTAAAAGAACCAACCCCTCTCTATAGAATAGAATAGAATAGAATAGAATATAACAAAACTTAATTGCATTACTGTTACATTTTTGTTTGCTAGGTTACATATATTGCATTAAAGTAAGAACAGTTACCCTTAACGGGCATACAAGAGAATAACACATTCAACAATTAAATAATTTTAAATTAAACAATTCCACTCACATTTCATTATTATTTATACATATTATTGATATTATTAATTAATTAATTCCCTCCCTTGGGTGTTGTAAAAGGCGACTAATGGTCTAAAGACTGCACATACATCGAACAGGTCACGTTGAGCACATGTGCAGTTGTAGTTTGGTGAAATGTGGAACTGTTTTTGTGGTCCTCATTGCCTAGTCTCTGACTAACCCTTTGGGGATAATAGTCGTGAACTTATATGTATGTATTTATGTACTAATTAGGAATATTTAGCTTTGCTAAGATTTTATATTTTTTTATAAATAATAATAATAAATTTCACAACTATTACACCAATCATTCAGCCTCAAACATAAGGCATAGTCTGAATTATGGTGACTGAAAAACGGATAAACGTATGTTTATGTATATAAATACCAATAAACATTCATAACTCGGTCACAAACCGTCGTGCTCATCACACAAACATTTTGCCCCTACAAAACATCTAACAAGATGTTTTTTATACATTTTGTCAAAAAAGTTTCGGGTATGGACGATTTGTTTATAATTCCAAATTCAATTTTTTGTTTTTTTTTTGTTTTTAGATTGGCACAACTGTTCATTCCATTTAGGCGCTGAGTTCGGAGTTACATCTGTTATTTAGATTAAATACAGTGCTGTTTTAGTTAGTTCATAGCTAGTGTGTATTGCGAATTTCATAATGGATAAAAACATCAAACAAAGAGTTTGTCTTAAATTTTACATCGCCAATGGAATTTCGTGTTCGGAGTCACTGAAAATGTTACAGAAGGCTAACGGTTAATCGACTTTATCAAAAACACGTGCTTATGAGTGGTACAAAGCGTTCAAAAGCGGTCGAGATGTGATGGAAGATTTGCTTCGCTCTGGTAGGCCATCAACGTCGTCAACTGAAGTTAACATCACAAAAGTGAAGGAAAAGGTAACTGAAAATCCTCATTCAAGTTTGGGAAAGATAGCCGCTGAACTTTCTGTGTCTCACGAATCGATCCGTACTACACTTCTGGACACATCTATTGGCCCACCTTAGAGTTTAGGTTTCTATGGCCCCTACTTAAATATGATTGCTAGATTGAACAAAAACTATTGATGCAGTTTTAAACCTGATACATTTTACCATCTTTGTCGATCGTATTGTTTTAAATTTGAATTCAGAATACCACACGACATGGAGCTACGCCTAACAAGTCGGGTATGCGCCTTGATGAAGGCAGTTGATTTTTGAATAAAAAACATGTTTTATCAAATAAAGGTTTAATTTAATAACGCGTGTTGCCTCCATGGGCATCTACGACAGCTCTCATACGATTAGGCATAGAGTTTATCAACCGCTCTATGAAATTTTTAGGGATTATCTCCCATTCCTCTTCTACGGCAGTTTTCAACTCCTCGATCGTCTGGACAACTGGCTGACGAGCCCTAACACGTCTTTTTAGCTCGTCCCACATGTGCTCAAACGGGTTCATGTCTGGGCTTCTGGCTGGCCAGTTCATAACTGTGATGTTCACATCCCGAAGATATTCCCTGACGATGCCGGCCGTATGGGCTCTTGCATTATCATGCATAAAAAGGAAATGTGGGCCCACATGGTCCATGGCATCACGTGAGGTTCTAAGCACTCACGAATGTACCTTTCAGCATTTAATGTTGGCAGCCGTGGTCCCGTAATAACCTCAAGTTGAGTTTTGCCGCTCGCGGATATACCGCCCCAGACAGTCCATGAGCCATCGCCATAAGCAACCCTCTCTTCAAAGCAGCATTGTGCAAAACGCTCTCCCGTACGTCGGTAGACCTTCTTCCTTCCATCATTGCCATGTAACGCAATTTTAGACTCATCAGAAAAGAGTACACGGCTCCAACGCTGCTGAGTCCAATTTAAATGAGTGCGCGCGAAATGAAGACGCGCTGTTCGGTGGGCTCGCGTTAGTTTGGGGCCATTAGCTGGCTTGTGTGGTACCATATCGCGTTCTTTTAACCTTCTCCGAACAGTTCGAGCGCTCACAGATACTCCGTGGAAGTCGTGAAGTTGGTTTTGTATCTCAATGGAGGTAAGGTGACGATTTCTCAAGCTGGTCGTCACGATTAATTGATCCTGCCTTTCAGTTGTGACCCGAGATCGTAGCCTTCCTTGGCGACGAACAAAGCCGCCAGTCTCTAGGTACTCCGATAAACATTTCGGACCGCAGATCGACTTAAATTAAGTTGAGCACTCACATTTCTTTGGCTGTTTCCGGCCTGGATAAGTGCCACAGCTTGGGCGGCGACTTCAGGCGAAGTATCCATAGATTATTGATAGAACCTCACCTTAATGTTAAGAATAAGTAATGTTTGTTGCAAAACCAAAGAGAAAAATCACACTTTCAAGAATTAAATCCAAGTAAACCAATAAAATCAAGTTTTCTTAGTATTCGATTGTTTGATATCAACGAACAGGCTCCAAATTGTCTTTTGTTTCTTTAAATTCTGTGTTCGAAATTTAAAAAAAGACTATTGAATAAAATTATGAATGTGCCTGGTTCAAAACTGTATAAAAACTTTTTGCTCGACCTAATATAAATTTTTAGCAAGGACTAAACGAAACTGAAAATGGAAGGTGGGCCAATAGATGTGTCCAGAAGTGTATTTTAAATAATCACTTGGGTATGAAACATGTTGCCGCTCGGCTAGTCCCAAAAGACCTGAATTTTCTTCAAAAACTCAATCGCATAAGAGTCGCTGAGGACATGCTAGAACGAGTCAATTCCGACCCAACATTCATGCAACGCATTGTTACTGGTGACGAGACGTGGGTTTACGAGTTTGACATGCAAACTAGTCAACAAGCTTCGGGGTGGCGCCTTCCGTCTTAACCGAAACCGAAAAAACCACGCCAAAGTCAATCAAAAGTCAAAGTCATGTTGACTGTTTTCTTTGACTATCGCGGTGTTGTGCACTCGGAGTTCTTGCCGGAAGGTCAAACGGTAAATAAAGATTATTATTTGAGCGTTATGCGGCGTTTAAGAGAACAAATTCGACGAAAAAGGCAAAATTTGTGGAAAGAAAATTCTTGGATTTTGCACCACGATAATGCGCCTTCGCACAAGGCCATCATTGTGAACAAATTTTTGACCAAAAACACAACAAATACCTTCGAGCAACCACCTTATTCACCAGATATGACTCCAGCCGACTTCTTTCTTTTCCCTAAACTCAAATTACCACTTCGTGGCAACGGTTTTGATTCGGTAGAAGACATAAAGGAGAATTCGCGGCAAGAACTGAACTCAATTCCGGAAAAAGCATTTAAAAAATGTTTTAAAAATTGGATTATTCGTTGGCGTAAGTGTAACGTTTCCGAAGGTGCATATTTTGGAGGCGATAAAATAAATTTGGATGAATAACTAACATTTTATGTATTAATCTTTTTGATCTTTTCCCGGTACTTTCTTGACAGAGTAGTATATATGGGGCAGATGGTAAAAGCACTTCACCTCTGCACAGGAGATTTGGGCCATAACCTACCACGCTGCCGCTGGCCTAATGCGGGCTAGGCTAGGGGTCTCTAGACCAGGGGTGTCAGACTGATTTTTCTAAAGGGCCATTTATAAGATAGGGTGTGTTAGCGGGCCTGACTCAAAATAAAAAAAACTCATAAATTTATTTATTTAGTTCAAGTAAATTTTCATACCAAAGGTAATAAAAAGGAGTTATCTTGAGTTTGAGAATCTAGACACCCGAGGTCATTTATTTTTAATAAGCTCATTGATGCCTGGTGTCTAGTGGTGTCATATTTGAGGTAGCTATTTTCAAAATAGCTCGGAGATGTTCATCAGTAAACCTTCGGCGAAATTTGTTCTTATTTATTTTCATAACGGAGAATATATGCTCGCATAAATAGGTACTACCAAACATAGACAGGACACGTGCTGCATGTTTTTTTATACTTGGATAGTTATTCAAATTCTTGAAATACTGTGTATAAAATGTAGATACGTTTTTTCTATGTAATAACCGCCTCCGTGGTCTAGTGGCTAAGCCACCGGTTTCAGACCCAGAGGTCCCGGGTTCGATTCCCAGCGGGGGGTACATCTTTGTGTGCTCGGTTTGGTTGGTGGTAGGGTTGTTAAGTCCGCCTGGCTAGCTACCACCATCTTATCTAAGTCTGTCGCCATAACAACGATGTTTATAGCATAGTTGTGTTCCGACAGTTAAGAGTTAAGATAGCCAGTTCCTCAGTGCTTGAGGATTCCGGGTGAAGCGCGCTTCCACCTTCGGCCTTGTCGTCACTTACCATCAGGTGAGATGAAGGCCAAGCGATTTCCCGTAACACGTAAAAAAAAAAAAAATCCATATATTATCCCTTGTAATACTGTCACATTGGAGATCTATTAATTCCACTTGCAAATGAATTGGTGCCTGTGCAGCTTCAAAACTGAATGGATTGTTCAAAAGTAGGAATTCTATTTCATTCATCTTCGGAAAATCATGAAAACGGATGACGAGTTCTATGGATAGTTTCAGAAAAGATAAGAATTCACTCAATTTAAAACAATACGTAGTGGCATCGAATGCCGTCTAAAATCCTCACTGGATAGATTCTGGTCGGGGGCCGTATTGAGATGGCTTGCGGGCCGGATGCGGCCCGCGGGCCGTATCTTTGACATCTCTGTCTTAGACCCTACCAGGCCCTTGCCAACCTGCACTACCCTTACCAGGCCCAAAAATAGAAAAGGCTGACACAGATTATAGTAATCGTATCGTGTCTAAATGAATGGTAGATTATTCCATTGTGTTTATTTTATTACTGTTCTGTGTGTTATTCCAGCGTATGTATTCCATTGTTGATATCAATTAAACTTTTAGATAATTCTTCATTCGTTTTGCTTATTTTGCTTTAAAGCACTTTAGCTGGTAGAATAGGATTACTATAATCTACTAATCATTCTAGTATCGTAGTATTCATAAACATCGAACATTTTGTTCTAAAAGCCTGACATTGAATTTGAAATAAAAATAATGGTATTTTTAATCGTTTACTTTGTTTACGACTTAATGTTCTATAGTAAGATCGCGATTGTACTTACTTGTAAATTGTTGGCATCACTATCATCACTATCATTCCATATTCATAAAGTAAAGTCGCCGTTTTTAAAGCCCAATATCTTTAAGAGCCCAACATCTTTAAAGCCCGAGTGCTTGCTTGCTTCTTCTTGCTTCTGGGCAAGCTCGCTTCATCGTCGGCCTCTTCTTAATCCTACGGATAAGAATGTGGTTAAGAGCAAGCCCATCTATTATAAAAAAGGAATGGATTTTTTTACGCTGCTTTCACTGATTTAAAGGTCGATAAAGAATGATGATTTTTAAATACATTTTATATAAAATGGCTAAAGTATGATGATTGTAATCTTTTAACAATTACTAAGGTCTGGCGATTGGCTTGGCAGAAATATCTAATTTCAAACTATGGAGTCCAATGTTAATTAATTAGAAGGTCGTCGCTTAAGAACGCTATCTGTGCCCGCAGCCTCCCAAAGCGGCGGTAATTAACCGAGAATCGAATTCATTACTATTACAGGAGACTCTATTAAGTTACTATAACGGTTGATGAGGTCTGTATAGTTATGGTTTACATGCGATAAGTAGCAATTTAATTCTGTGCCTCCTGTGAAAAGTGATACATCTTAAATCACAACTTGTTAGTGCAGCAGAAACTGCGTCTAAAAATATGAAAGAAAATGTATTGTTCTCAAAACTTTTATGCAGATGGAAAGAGTGTATTTTATGTCAGTTTTATTCAAGCAATATATTTTCCTTTTTTGATTTTTATAAACACTGCAAAGACATTAAAACGTTGTCATGTATCTTTTTCCACAGGAGACACAAAAGTAAATTTAATTTTACATCTTTGGAGCTGTGTGGTGTGGCGGCTCTTAAAAATACGAGTAATGCTAGCCACCCATCTCTTTCCTTGGGTATCGTAAAAGGCGACTAACGGACTAAAAGCTGCACATATATCCAACAGCACAGAACAGCGATGGGCTCACCACCTATCATGCTGAGCACATGTGCAGTTGTTATTTAGTGAAACGTGGACTGTGGCAGAGGACTGATATTACGTCCTCATTACCTACTTACTAGCCCTATAGGGATAATATCGTAAATGTATGTATGTATGTATACATATAGATTTACGTTATTATCCCTAAACAATATTGTTTAGGGTCTAAAGCTATGGATGATTTCAATGTTACCCCCCCCCCCCCCCACTGTTTTTGATACAAATTTCGAATCCCACTCGAGTTCCTGAGACTGGTTGATTTTTTTTTCTAGTAATCATTTTATCGGTTATCTATATAGCATTGTGAATGCAAAATTTCAATAATAAAGATATTGATACAGATTGTTTGTTTTTTTATAATTATATATAACTATTACTTATAATTATTGTAGCTATGACATACATCGAATGTTTGTTACAGCTAGATTTTATACAGCTATAAGGTAAATAATATCAGCTTTAAACCTTCTTATAAAGAATAAATAAAAACAAGTAATTACAGAGTCAGTCTAAGGCAAGCTGCGGCACTGTCAAGAACGCAGGAATCCATATTGAGGGTAGAACCAGACCTTACCGCTATCAGTCGTCACAGGCTCACAGGCTTCGGGATCCCGGTTATTAACTGAGGGCAAGTTATTAATACCCTCCGATTTCAGAGCTGACCTCATGTTACCTGATCCGCTTTCGATATCGGTTTCCGGGACGACAGCGCTGACTTAACTCGAGCGAACTGTCTAAATGTATTTAATGCATTCGTAACTGCAACTCGTTATCTAAAACTAAAGATATTATTCCGATAGCCGTTACAGAGTGTAAACTTCAAGTGTAGTTACTTTAGTTGCAGTAGTTAACCGCTCCATGAAGATCCGTTATCGTTTGTCAATAGTAAACTGGTAGAAGAGTTTATAGATATTTGACGAATGTTCACTTTTCTCGATCATTGATACCACAACCTACGACCACAGAAATAATAATAATGTAAGAAACGAAATAATTAAACAATTTAAAATCGTCTATGTGGTCCAGTGGCAAAGCCACTAGTTTTAAACCCAAAGGTCCCAGGTTCGATTCCCAGCGGTGGTTACATCTTTTTGGTAGGTGGTTGTGGTGGTTGGCTTTTTATTTATTTTTCTAAATTTATTTAAATCATAACAGCGTATACAGTTTACAATGTTGTTGTCTCTCGCCAAACTGCAAAAGCAGTTTGTTGGCAAGTTAGCACTTTTAACAATATTATTGAATATACCAAATTAACCTATTGTAACGTATTATAAACACTTACATACTTAACCATTACATTACCATGACTAATATAACCTAATTACAACAAAACAGCAACTAGACGCGCTTTAAGTTTCCTTTTTATGGTAAATTTACAAATTTTATTAAGATCTCTTAAAAAATCTATTTTGTTTAAAAGATTTGGCAGAAAATATTTATTGCTTCTTTTGCCATTATAATTTTTTAATTTAGGACATACATAATTTTCTTTGTCTTGCTCTCTTTGTATTATACCTGTTACTTATGCTAATTCTATATTTATTATCGTAAAAGTAATTAATTGCCAATTAAGTCCGCCGGTCCGCTGCCACACAGTATTGTAATTTGGTGAAACGTGGACTATGGCAGTGGACTGCTTTTGCAGCCCTCATTGCTTAGTCTCACTAACCCTTTGGGGATAATAGTCGTAATTCTATGTGTGTATGTATTTTATCTTGGTCACGCTCACAACCTTTTCCAATTCCCGCTACAGACGGCGCGCCGAGTCCCCGGGCGTAGAGTGGGGCAACTAGGTTGTGCTTTGAACGTTTAAACTTACTGAATACTTACAAACATCGACAATTAGCTTAGTGGATAGGGACCGATGCGCTTTGCTGAATGTCTAACGGCAATTGTGGTTGGAACGTTTGATTCTATTGCTGTGTCAGTTAGTAATGTAATGAGCGTTTGTCCAAGATATATTATTTTACGTTGTGACTTTTGCATTCCATTTACATATATATTTTCACGACTGTTAGCGAAGGGTTAGACAGAGACCAGGCCATGAGGACCGCAAAAGCAGTCCACTGCTACAGTCCACCTTTCACCAAATTATAACTGCACATGCGTGCTCAGCGTGACGAGTTGTAAGCCCATCGATTTATTATACTTAATGAAAATTTACGCAAACATTCTTAAACCCGATGTTATAAAACGAATGAAATGATATTAAAAGAAGAAGTTAATTACCAGTTATCATACGAAACTATGAAACGGATTCCCTAAGAAAAAATAGATTTTAAAGTTTTCAAATACATTAATTAAAATTAAACTTGGTCGGGTATACCAAATAACGCGGCAGACATTAGATAATTTCAAGAGATAGCGAAGAAAAACTGTTAAGTCGCGCGGACGACAGCTAGAATAAGGTAATAATGAGTATTTTTCAAATATGAGTAAGTACATTCTGTCAAAAAAGTTTCGGCAACGGATGATTGGTTTATGATTCCAAATTATTTTTTTTGTGTTTTTGTTGTTGTTAGATTGGCACAACTGTTATCCATTTTGGCGCGGAGTTTGAGTTTCTTCTGATATTTAGATTGAATACAGTGCTATTTTTAGTTAATTTTATCTAGTGTGTATTACGAATTTCATAATGGATAAAAACATCGAACAAAGAGTTGGTCTAAAATTTTGCGTCGCCAATAGAATTTCGTGTTCCGAGTCACTGGAAATGGTACAGAAGGCTTACGGTGAATCGATTTTATCAAAAACACGTGCTTATGAGTGGTACAAAGCGTTCAAAAGCGGTCGAGATGTGATGGAAGATTTGCTTCGCTCTGGTAGGCCATCAACGTCTTCAACTGAAGTTAACATCGCAAAAGTGAAGGAAATGGTGACTGAAAATCCTCATTTAAGTTTGAGAGAGATATCCGCTAAACTTTATGTGTCTTACGAGTTGATACCATTTTAAATAATTACTTGGGTATGAAACATGTTGCCGCTTGGCTAGTCCCAAAAGACCTGAATTTTCTCCAAAAACTCAATCGCATAAGAGTCGCTGAGGGCATGCTAGAACAAGTCAATTCCGACCCAACATTCATGCAACGCATTGTTACTGGTGACGAGACGTGGGTTTACGAGTTTGACCTGCAAACTCAACAAGTTCGGAGTGGCGCCTTCCGACTGAACCGAAACCGAAAAAACCACGCCAAAGTCCATTAAAAAATGTTGACTGTTTTCTTTGACTATCGCGGTGTTGTGCACTCGTAATTCTTGCCGGAAAGTTAAGCGATAAATAAAGAATATTATTTGAGCGTTATGCGGCGTTTAGGAGAGCAAATTCGACGAAAAAGGCCAAATTTGTGGAAAGAAAATTCTTGGATTTTGCACCACGATATAATGCGCCTTCGCACAAGGCCATCATTGTGAACGAATTTTTGACCAAAATCCCAACAAATACCATTGAGCAACCACCTTATTCTCCAGATATGGCTCCGGCCGACTTCTTTCTTTTTCCTAAACTCAAATTACCACTTCGTGGCACCCTTTTTCATTCGGTAGAAGACATAAAGGAGAATTCGCGGCGAGAACTGAACTCAATTCCGAAAAAGGCGTTTAAAAATGTTTTGTTGATTGGATTATTCGTTGGCGTAAGTGTATCGTTTCTGAAGGAGGATACTTTGAAGGCGATAAAAAAAATTTGGATGAATAACTAACATTTTGTGTATTATTGATATTTTCCCGGTACTTTCTTGACAGAGTATATTACGAATTTTCTCTTTTTGTTAGTTAAAATATTTGTTTTATTATATAATAACCTTACAAGCCGTCCTTGAAATGTTTCCCGATTATTATCAATGTCATTATTATTGCTATCAGAATATTTTGGCCCTTTTGGCCCACTGTTGGGCAAACCCCTACCCATTTTTTTTACTTTTTTTTTTGTGAAAGTTAGTAAGGTAGGTACTATTGCCTCCGCTATAATGAGCGGAGTCATGTTTTACTTGATATATTCTCTTTCATTCCATTTCTTACTTTTATGCCTCTCGTACTTCGGTCTCCCCGTTAAAGTAAGTCTGCGAGACTTATAAACCTGTCGCACGTTGTCTGTTTTTTTGTTAATGCTGATTATAACCCAGTCGTCTAGTGGTTAGGTCACCGACCTAGAGGTCTCGGGTTCGATTCCCAGCGAAGGGTAGGTACATGTTTGTACTCTGTTTATTTGGTAGTTGGGCTTGTTATAAGTCCGCCTAGCTAGTTTCTTCGTGGACAACCATCTTATCTTATACACCCTTTTTTTTTATTCCTTTCAATGAAATTAAGGGTGAGTTCCACCCATGAAACTGAACAACTTTCCCCAAGAAACCTATTTGCAAAAATATCAAAATAATGTCGACCTCCCATACTATTGTCACAGCCTTACTACTACTTCTAAAGGGCCCCATAGACGATCAGGTCGCCTGCAGGTATCGGACTGTCAGTTAGTAGTACAACGCGCGGGCGGCGGCGGCGGAACTGACAGGCTTATACCTGCAGGCAAACAGATCATGTGTGGGGCCCGCCGGCAGGTATCAGCACTATCAGCCTGTCAGTTAGTACTAGCCGCCCGCATCCGCCGCCGCTCGTGCGTTGTACTACTAACTGACAGGCCGATAACTGCAGGCGACCTGGGGCCCAAGTCTGCTAATTTACGAATGGCATCATTGAATCGCAATTGGATCGCATTGTAATTGTTTGACACATTTGGTATTCTCTTATTCATTTAAGAATACCAAATGTGTCAAACAATTACAATGCGATCCAATTGCGATTCAATGATGCCATTCGTAAATTAGGAGACTTGGGCCTCTGATCGTCTGTGGGGCCCTTGTGCTATTGTCCTCAGCTGATCGGACAGTTTTGTAAAGGAGGTCGAATTTTTTTTGTCATTTTTGCATATAGGTTTCTTGGGGAAAGTTGTTCCGTTTCATGGGTGGAACTCACGCTTAATTTCTTTTAAACGTATAAAAATGAAGGGTGTGTAAATAAGTCGTCGTAACATCAATGTTTACTAGTTGTTTTTCGACATAAGAAATAAGGTAGCCAGTGCCGCTATAGTTAAGGAATCCAGGTAAGATGAAGGCCAAGTCTTGTAGTAGTATCAGCGTCAGATTAAATCTAGGTGTCCCTTTTCTAAGTTTATTAAAACAGGACATTATTACAATGTTGAAAAGTCTTTCAGTTTCTCAATAAGATAAACCGCCTGCGGTGCACTCTATGGACTCAACAAGAAATACAAAAGGCAATTATGTTTTTCTTCAGCAGATTTAATACCTTTGTTTCCTCGCTCGAAGTATTGCTTCGCTGTGCACTTATTCACTGTTAACTGCTCATACTTGTTATAACTAGTTTAAATAGTTTTTATTGTGAACTAGAATAAAACCAGTTTTTAAAAATGGACTTTGTTGAATCTATATTAATGAAAGTAAATTGCCGAAATGTTTGTACGCGCGTCACTTCAGAACGGCTAGACTGATTTAGCTGATTCTTTTTGGTTGTGTTCGTGATTGTCAGGACAAGGTTTGTTTATAAGATTTTTTTTTATCCTACTTATATTATAAACGCGAAAGTTTGTAAGTATGGATGGATGTTTGTTACTTTTTCACGTAAAAACTACTACGTATGGATTTGGATGAAATTCGGCATACAGATAGTTTATAACCTGAAATAACACATAGGATACTTTTTATCCCGATATTCCTACGGGAACGGGAACCACACGGGTGAAACCGCGAGCGGCCGCTGGTATATAATATAATATAACAAAAAATGACATACGTACATATAATCACGACTATACAGGAAACATTTTTTATAAGAGCACATAATTTTTTATATCATTCAGTAACGTTACAAGACTTCATTTTATTTTTTTTAAATTAATTTATTATTTATTTAATTTGTCCGGCACAATAAAACATAAGTCGTCGATACCGGGCAAATGAAAGGTCACGTGGCGGTGCAAGTGACTCGCCCGGCCGCCTGGAATCGTAATGAGAGTTCAATTTCGCGGTCCCGGTCGATTTACCATGATCAACGGTATTTTTGTGGATATGTTTGATCAATTTTAGTTTTTTTATTTATCACTTAAAATTTTTTTAATTAAACCAATAGCTCTAGATTAAGTTACTCTATAATTAAAAAAAAATATTATGTACACAAAAAAAATATCCTGTATTCTCCCCCAACGGTAAGTCAGAGACTAGGCAATGAGGACCGCAAAAGCAGTCCTCTGCCATCATCCACAACACACCAAATAGCGACTGCACATGTGCTCAGCGTGACAGGTGGTGAGCCCATCGCCGCTCTAAGCTGTTGGATGAATGTGCAGTCTTTAGTCCGTTAGTGGCCTTAGACACCCAAGAGAAGAGAGGGGGTGGTAGTATTCTTTCACCACTATACTCGACACGATTAAATGACATTCAAACAATAAGCCCAAATAATAAGCTAATCAATCCCCTTTTTCTTTTTTTTTATCCACAACGGGTAAGCGCTTGGCCTTCATCTCACCTGATGGTAAGTGACGATAAGGCCGAAGGCGGTAGCGCGCTTCACCCGGAATCCTCAACCACTGAGAAACTGGCTATCTTATCTCAAACTGTCGGAACACAACAATGCTATAAACATCGTTGTTATGGCGACAGACTAAGATAAGATGGTGGTAGGTAGCCAGGCGGACTTAACAGCCCTACCACCAACCAACCGAGCACACAAAGAGGTACCCCCCGCTGGGAAACGAACCCGGGACCTCTGGGTCTAAAACCGGTGGCTTAGCCACTAGACCACAAAGGCGGTTGAAATGTGCCATAAGTTTATGTAGGCTTGTTGTCCACGCAGATGAAGTTGCGGGCGGGCCGCATAAATCAGTTAAACTCACTTGATAATTTCGTCAGGGAATCCAATGTCTCTCTGAGAGTAGAGACTTAAAAAAGCGACTTTTAAAAATATTATAGCAAATAGTACCAGCCAGCATCGAGAGCGCACATACAAAATTGGTGCTCAAAAGCTCGACTGCAAAGTGCATGCCAAGTAACACGCTCGCGAAGTTGCTGCACATAAGTTCGTAGTGCCGCTAGATGCACCTGCGATGTCTGTACTAACAGCCTCTATGTCGGACCACTTACGTTATACATAATATACACTTACTACTATTGCCCCTAAAGGGTTATATAGTCAGAGACAGAACAGAAGATACGATTGGACATAATGTTTCATGATTTCCAACATTTGAGTGAAAACACGGTCGGTACGCCGTTAACAGCAAGTGTTCACGTTTTCATTTGAGCCAGAATGACGCCTCTTTCTTCTGTTCTGTGGTTTGAGACTAGGCTTTCATTTGAGCCAGAATGACACCACATTCTTCTGTTCTGTGATTAGAGTGGCAATGATCGTTGCAACAATCGACCGTTTAATAAAAATAGCTCGCAAAGTGTAAAGTCCTTTAGTCCGGTAAGCTTTGCACGACACTTAAGAGAAGAGATTAGGTTGTTAGTATTTTTTAATAATGAACTACCACACACAGCTGATGTTACCTGTTATACCTATGTTTTATTAAAGTTATACACGTAGACGGATTTTTCAACCGTCTTTCTGTAACCATTACTTGGCTCGAATTTATGTGAACTCTGGACCAGAAGAGTACTAAGTATATTAAGTAATCAAGCCAACACTAGGGCAAGAGGTTCGATCTTAAAAATGTTGACGATGTTCGACGGATGAGGGCCCATGGCCAAACTGGACACACACATACATACACCCCCCCCCCCCCCACACACACACATTTACTACGTTACAAAGTATCGTTGAAGACGTTTTAAAGTAGCAGCATCGAGGCACTGTTTGAGAGAAATGAATGGTACTTACACACGTAACGTACCGCGACGTTTCGTAGCGAATCCAAACTGCACAGACGATCGACTACATAGTAGTTGCAGAGAATATTATGATATTATACACTACCGTGGTAGTTGCGCGTTTGAACTGCGTGCGGACTATGAAACGCAACTACTATCTAGTCAAGTGTAATTGTAACCGGGCGCGTGTGGCCGGCGCAGATCAAACGCGTGACTGTGAAATCAGCCTTACAGGCCATCGATATCTGCGTCGATCGTCTGTTGTCTGCAAAGCTCACGCTAGAAACATTACTGCAGAAGAAGTTGACTGGTTAGGCAATAGAAAAAAATAATTTTGTTATATTTTGAGCATATGTGCAGTTGCTATTTGGTGAAAAGTGGACTATGGTAGAGGTCTGTTTTTGCTGTCCTCATTGCCTAGTCTCTGACTAACCCTTCTGGAATAATATAGACGTGATTAATTTTTCTCCGCTAAGCAACTTGTCCTCAACAATATTAAATTTTTTCTTTTGTTGTTTTTTTTCGATTTTTTTTATTGTCCGCAACACAGTGTTATAATTTATACAAAATACCGCGGTATAGAAATTTTTGTTAAATTAGGTTAATCAGAAAGAGCGGCAGGTGATGCGACAAAGGTGATATACTTACTTACTACCTTAATACACTGACTTATATTACGTACCTACATAATTTTCTTACAAATATTTTTTTAGTTCATTTATCGTAACAAAAAGCTTAAGTACAAAGGGATAAGATAATGGATACTTAACCTTATATAGACATTGACTCAATCGTACAAACATTAAAATATCTTAGTCATATCTACGTAACCTTAAAAAAGACTCAATCGCATAATCCCAATCACTGCATCAGCGTTCCAAAAACAACTAATAAGAATACCGAAGCTTTTAATAAGGCAGCTTTCAGACAACTTCATCGTTTCAATTAGTAGTTCGCAAAGATAAGCTGCAACTGCCAGAGTTACAAACAACGTATCTCCGTTTATCGGAGTTGGACTTTCCACTCGAATTGACACTCGTAAAGAGTTCCTAACTATGCACTTAGCTTCAGATGTTGCTAAACCTCGTCGGTAGTAAACTGGATAGTGTACAAGGTCTTTGTTTTCATTATCACTGGTTTGATAGATGAAAAGAGTCTGCATGCATAGTGCAAAGTGTTGTGTATTAAAGTTAATGAGGAAATTATTGGTTTCACACATTTTATTAGGAGGAGTTCTTTAATATTTTCCATCTACGTAATGTAACCTCTCATAACCGAACTATATTTTAACTATTAATACTATTATTAAAATAAAAAAGAGGTTAATTCTAATTTGGTATAGTTTATTTATTAACTTTTTTTGTTTCATGTTTCCGTTTTGTTTTGTTTAATATTTAGTTGTCAAGTATTTTTGTTTTAACTTTGTGTTAGCTTAAGTCATAGCGTATGTTGTGTTATTCTATAATCATTTAGTATGTGCATGGTGTACATCTAATTATGAATGTGAAATGTATTTTATGTTGAAGGATCGAAATAAACAAATAAATAAAAAAAATGTCGTGCTGCAATTTTATGCCCTTTGCATTTGATTTCAACATAGTCAGATTTCTTTGCCGTTTCAACTTCATTTTGTTTTTGTATCTATGCCGGCATTCCACACGCCATATGCCACTCCAATTCCCTTTTGACTGTCCCAGTGCAAAGGGCCTACTCTCTAAGCGCATCCGAAAATTCGCTGGCTCGTAATTTATCGTCCAACGCGTGCTCGCGCTATCTAGTAGGTACTATCGGAGTACTATTATTTATTCTGTGCTATCGGGGTCACCGTCGCTTTACGACTTATCAGAAATTTTTGTATGAAGCGCACCGCCCGCCCGGGTGCGTGCCCGTACCAAATAGACGACGCGGTGTGCAAGGGATTTTGACCTTTAGACTGGTAAAGCGACGGAGTCCGCGATAGTAGATACACACTCAGCCGCGTACGACGAATTACGGGCAGACGAAGTTTCAGATGCGCTTAGAGAATAGGGCCTCAGGTACCGACGGCAGTATCGATAAAATTGAGACACATAGGACGATGTTCATAGAGCAAACACAAAAGGAGCGCGATTCGACATTGCAGTTGAGTTGCCGGATTCCAGAGATATTTATTAAATCTCTTACATGTGAAGTACGCCTGGGATTTCAGATTTGAATATAACAGTCGTACTGCAGCCGGCTCCGACGATTCCAATATCGCCGATCATAATGCTCGGCGTAATTTGGCTCATTGCTATGACCTAGCGACGATATGAATTCGAAAGTTTGAAATTCAATTTTTAATGCGTCTTTGTTTCTTTTGAGATTGTCAACGTTTTTAAACTCTTCCGGGCGGGAACATTGAACCTTTACTTTTGAGTTCGTTAATTTTTTTTGTGTTTTGCCGAATATTAGCGGTGACTTTTTGAACGTTTGGTGTATGTTTCACAAACATTGTGAGTAAGCAGTTCGTTGACAAACGAAACAGAGCAGAGTAGAGACACTATTCAATTCAGTTTCTCTCAAGAAGTCTGCGTGAGTTCTTAATTAAGTCTTTAATGAAGGGGTTTGTGGTATATATAGGTACCATTTATAATTTAACATATGTATCGTTTAGAGACGCGTCGCGTAGCGGCTCTATAAAATAAATACTACCATCCCCTCACTTCCCCTGGGTGTTGTAAAAGGCGACTAACGGACTATAGACTGCTCACAAAAAATTTTCACGTGCAAGATTCGAACTTGCACAGAAACACAAAAGATAATTTGCGTCGTATAAATAAAAGAAAAATTAACAAAAGTTCACCTTCCCTGAAATATAAACAGTAAAAACTTATCTAACTCATTGGTGTATCTTGGTTTTCATTTAACCTTGATTTATCTGATACTAATGGACAATGTCGCGCTATTCACCGTGTCGTATAGCTGTAAAAGAATCCTCTCTTCCCTTGGGAGTCGTAAAAGGCGACTAACGGACTATAGACTGCACATACATCCAACAGCATATAGCGGCGATGGGCTCACCACCTGTCACGCTGAGCACATGTGCAGTCGCTATTTGGTGAAAAGTGGACTACGGCAGTGGACTGCTTTTCGGTTCTCATTACCTAGTCCCTGAAGACAATAGTCGTGATTACATATATGTATGTACTAGCGGCCGCTCGCGGTTTCACCAGCGTGGTTCCCGTTCCCGTGGGAATATCGGGATAAAAATTATCCTATAAAAAGTATCCTATGTGTTAATCCAGGTTATAAACTATCTGTATACCGAATTTCATTAAAATCCATTCAGTAGTTTTTACGTGAAAGAGTAACAAACATCCATCCATACTTACAAACTTTCGCGTTTATAATATTAGTAGGGTGTCGATCGTTTATCAAATCACCCTGCATTGGGATAGTGTACCGGCTGTACTTTATTTTACTATTTAGAAGTAGGTACTTACTTACACCGACGACTCAGCTACCCAAAATGTGTCTTGGCCTCCGATGTGAAATTCCAAAGCATTTCCTATAAGTACTCACGTTTTAATACTTTATCAATGTCCATATGCGCACTTCTTGTGCATAAACTAGAAAAAACATTAGTCTGCTTAGTATCACCAAATCAATGTTTATAATGAAACCAAACGTTTGATGTTAACAAACGAAAAACACTGCAATTATAAAACAAACACTAACAACAATTATTTATTTCATGCAACCCACTTTAGGAACCGCTGTGCAAGACCACTGATTCGGCTCAATAATATGTTTTTTTTTTATACATGAGAAGGAGGCAAACGAGCAGGTGGGTCACCTGATGGAGAGCAATCACCGCCGCTCATGGACACCCGCAAAACCAGAGGAGTCGCAGATGCGTTGCCGACCTTTAAGAAAGGAATAGGGTTAAAGAAGGAATAGGAATTGAGAGGGGGGGAGGTGCCTCCGGAACTCTCACTAGCCGGACGAAACACAACAGCACCAAGTGCCATTATTTTACGCCGGATATTCGTGAGAGGGTGGTATTACGCCGGGCGAGCCGGCTCAATGCGTGCTGCAACGCAGCGTGGCTCTAGCACTCAGTCAGTGTCACTCATTTAGCACCACCCAGGGGTCACGTGTAGGGTCTCAAGGGTAAACTTACGGACGCGAGTAATTTTAACCCCCAAAAATGTTGTCATTGATCAACGCTCTTTCTGCTTTATGTAAGCTTCATCAATCATTTTATTATTATATCTTAATTAATGGCTATGGCGTGTAGCATTAAGCCAATAAATATCAAGTGATTTAATTATTTAAAGTAGGTATATTAAGTATTGTACGGTAGATAGAAATAAAATGAAGTCTCACAACACGTGTTGTTGCTAAAAGAACACGGGAGAAACTTCTCATCAATCATTATAACATCTAAATATACAGGGCGTCCCACGGACATGCCACATGGAGGGAAAGTACCTTGAATATTGTAGATGGAACATTTTACTGAAAGAAGACATTATTTGAATTTAAAAAACAATTTAAATTGCATTCATAGATATTTAAATGATTACATCGTTAAACCGGGAATGGAACCCGTTACATGACAAAAATAATCAGCTACAGGAGCTTTATCATACCGATGGAAAGGCTTCATAATAAGGATTATTTTATGCTAAATAACATAGTGTCACAAATAAAAGGAAGACCATGAAAGAAAAATGAAAAGCTGAAGGACATAGTGACATCGAAATAAATACATACATAAATTGATTAATTTTCTGTTAAAAATGTTAAAATTCATGGTCTTCCTTTTATTTGTGACACTATGTTATAACATCTTGACTCTCGACTCGACAACGACTCTCTTAAGATACTATGTCTCTTAAGGCGTTCAATCACCATTTGTTGAATTCCTTAAAAAAATTAAGAATACCTACAGCTCCTAAATCGCCTTAACCAATTTGAATAAAGTTGAAAATAAAGTTTTGCTCTCCCACAAGCAGTCAGTTATAACGGAGTCGCGCGGGGACCTAGAAAACTTAAGGCCCAACATCACGGTCACTCGGCGGAACTTCATCCTCGATGCCAATTCAATTGGTTCCACTTACAGACGGAGACTATTTAAATCTTCGCATAAGTTAAATCTTCTTTGCGGAGGACCATTTCATTTTTTAAGATTTATCATGGTATTTGTTATAAAAAGCAATTGTATTGTTGTACTTGTACGCGATAATTAAATGATTTAAAACATCTCACACTCAAAGTTATTTTACGAAAAATACTTATTTATTTGTTTATTAATAATAATAATAATAATAATTTGTTTCAGGCCATTGAACCGACCATCGACGTGTCTGCCCAACGATTGTCCGATCAAGTGCGGGTGATCCAGCGTAACAACTTGCTGGATCAGTCAGCACTTGATTGGCTACGCCTGGAGTCACTGCGTATTTGTGCGGCTTCTTCTTCGGTGCAGGATCGCCCTGCCCCACAATCACCGGCCCTGACGCCGGTTTCGGTGGCGCGAGTAGATCCAGTACCCGACGATGAAGATTTCATAAATACGAATGTAAGTACACAGGCAAATGAGCAAATGAGGAGCGCTTTGAACGATGCCATTCTACAGTATCGTGACACGCGTAACTCTAGGCCGCGTATACCTTGTTTGCCCACGAATAGACATAATTTGGCGTTAATGAGTGCCTTGAACGATTTACTGGTTCCTTATCTTGGAACCAGTGAAAATTTAATTGATACCCACTCGATCCTTTATTGTGGGGCCATCGCGGTGTGTCGCGTTGCTCGTGTCAAATTCCAGGATTCTGACCGAGTACCGCGGCGAACCGGGACTGCCCCTGCTTGGCAATTGAGGATCGAGGGGCGTATCAATAGGTTCAGGACACTCATTGCAAAGCTAATTTGCTTCAGAAATGGCAATAATCGGCCTCGCGTCATGCGATTCGTCACACAAGCCTTTGTCGGGACTGATGTCCGACCGGAAAACTATATGGCTTGTGTGACGGAACGTATTGACTTTCTGAAGCAAAAAGTCTATGCATGGGCAAACCGTATACGTCGCTACAGAGTGCGTGTGGACCGATACCAACAAAATCGCCTCTTTCAAAGTGACCAAAGAAAAGTATACAGACGTTGGGAAGGAGCTGATCAACGTGTGAGCGACGGGCAGCTACCGGATGTTGATGCCATGACTAATTTCTGGCGCAACATTTGGTCGGTGCCCGTCGAGCACACGGAAGGTGAATGGATGAGTGTTGTCAGTGAGGCGTGTGAACCTATCGAGACCATGCAGCCTATTAATATTAGTACAGCTGACGTAAGTTGTGCAATCCGTACGGCCCAAAATTGGAAATGCCCAGGACCGGACGGATTGCACAACTTCTGGATCAAATGGTTTCGATGTTCACACGAGTTACTGGCAACACAATTCCAAGAAGCCATAGAGCTCGGCTCACTCCCAAGTTTGTTGACTACTGGTGTCACTTTTCTGCTCCATAAATCAGGTAGTACCACGGAACCGAAAAATTATAGACCCATCACGTGCTTACCTACTTTATACAAGCTCCTTACATCCATTCTGAGAACAAAAATTAACTCGCACATTGTTGCAAATAATATTTTGGACGTGACTCAGAATGGATGTAGGGTTGGGTCCCGTGGTACTAAGGAGCTTCTCCTCATTGACATGACCATATGCCAGAAGGTTCGGCGTGGCAGAGGGACTCTCTCCACAGCCTGGATTGACTATAAGAAGGCCTATGATTCGGTGCCGCATACATGGTTGGTGAGGATTTTAGAGTTATATAAAATTGATATAACTTTAAAATCCTTTTTGATGTCATGTATGCGGCAGTGGACCACGGTCTTGCGTCAACCAGGATGTCGATATAGTGTTTTTGCCACGCAGGATCTTATAAGGATAGAGCGTGGCATATTCCAGGGCGACAGTCTGAGTCCTTTATGGTTTTGCCTAGCTTTGAATTCTCTCAGTACTTTATTGAGAAATTCAAGGTTAGGCTGTCGACTGCGGAGAGGGGGTGAAGTTATGTCGCATTTGTTGTACATGGATGACCTCAAGTTATTCGCACCAAACCGCCAAGACTTGGTGAAACTGCTGAAAATTACTGAGACTTTCAGCAGTGCCATCAAGATGGAGTTTGGTGTGGATAAGTGTGCGGTTATGCATGTACAGCGTGGGAGAGTAGTAAATTCAACCAATTTACAACTCTCCGAAACGATAAACTTCAGATCTCTCTCCGAAGTTGAAACATATAAATATCTTGGTATGTCACAGTCTTTGGGTGTTGAGGATGGGGACATAAAACAGTCATTACGGCAGCGATTCTTTTGCCGCCTGAGAAAAGTACTTAACAGTCTTTTATCGGGTGGCAATAAGACGCGTGCTTTTAATGGCTGGGTTATGCCTCTGCTCACATACTCCTTTGGCATACTAAGATGGACTCAGACCGAATTGGACGCCTTGGATAGAAGAGTCCGTCAAATGCTCACGACTTCCAGACTGCTACACCCGCGCTCATCTGTTATGAGGCTGTACATCCCGCGGAGATGTGGGGGTCGCGGCTTTTTAAATGCCAAGGACCTACATAACCGTGAGGTGTGCAGTCTCAGGGATTATTTCCTTAACAGTGAGTGCGGGATGCATTTGGATGTCGTGGCAGTTGATAGACACTTCACGCCGCTCTCCTTGGCAACAGAAAACTGGCGCAAACCAGTGGTGCTAAGCACTCTCGATCGCAAGGACATATGGAAGAGCAAGGTGCTACACGGGCGCTACTATCGGGCTCTAACTGGGCCTGATGTAGATTTGCCTGCCTCGGTGAACTGGCTACGTTTCGGTGACCTCTTTGGGGAAACCGAAGGTTTTGTCTGTGCCATTGAAGATGAAGTTATCAAGACGAATAACTACCGGAAATATATTATGAAGGACGGTACGGTGGACATCTGTCGGGCATGCCGCCGTCCTGGAGAATCACTCCGACATATTATTTCCGGTTGTTCTCATCTTGCTAACGGAGAGTATTTGCACAGACACAACCAAGTAGCCAGAATAATTCACCAGCAACTTGCTCTTCAATATGGCCTTGTTGAATCAGAGGTGCCGTACTATAAGTACGCACCTGCGCCAGTTCTCGGAAATGGTCATGCAACGCTCTACTGGGATCGCTCTATCATCACGGACAGGACTATTATCGCCAATAAGCCTGATATCGTGGTGGTCGACCGATCTCAGCGCCGGGCAATATTGGTTGATATCACCGTACCTCATGATGAGAACCTCGTGAAAGCCGAGAAGGACAAGCTCAGTAAGTACCTTGACTTGGCTCACGAGGTTACCGCCATGTGGGATGTGGATTCAACCATTATTGTACCGATAGTCGTTTCGGCAAACGGTCTTTTAGCTAAGAGCCTCGATCAACACCTAGAGAGGCTCTCGCTAAAAGGTTGGGTCAAGGGTCAGATACAGAAGGCAGTACTCCTTGACACGGCACGTATTGTCAGGAGGTTCCTCACTCTGCAGCCCTAACCACCGGTAACTTGGGTCTATCCCCGCTGCCGGTGGCAACCTAGGTTAAGTTTTTTATAATATTTTATATTGTAAATATTTTTTTTTTTATATAAAATATTGTAAAAATTTTTACTTAAGATTATATTTTAAATAAAGAGCATAATAATAATAAATTCGTTTATTTTTTCTCACCACAAAGATTTTACAGGTTCCAGACATACAAAATACAATTAATATTAACAGTACTTTTCTTTGTGAGAGACTGATGCCTAAGCTAGGCATAAATGCCTGTATATCAGGACACCAGGTTCCCACCTCTCAATAACAGGTATTAACAACATAACTATAAAATGTATTTTAATTATATTACATATAGATTCGGTGTGTGAAAAATAATGTATGATTCCAGTTACCTGGATTTATTTCTAACTAACAAGAAAAATAGAGAATTCGCATCAAGTACGTAAATGTATGCGTTTATTTATGTGTGTGTATCATAAGTGTATTGTAAATGGATGTATTTTATATATATAAACTACAAATAATTTTATCAATATGAATAGTTAACTTACTTAGCCCTACGACATTGTCTTGGGTTCGGTTATTAACCACTGAGTACACAGCTAACAAATGATCCCCAGTAAATCCTCTGTTTGGTTATATGATAAGCTAAGTAACCAAGCCCTTAGTTTCTTTTTACATCGTATTACATTAAGATTGTGTATTACTATTACTTACTTACTTTTACGAATTTTTTCGAAATAAGTATGATTGAGATTGATTGATACTTACTAGAATTTGTCCGCGGCTTCGCTTGCGTTTATTTTTCTCATCAAAAAGTAGCCTATAGCATAATATCTTCAGGGCCCTACGTATCTCTATAACGTAATAAACAAACAAACTCACTTTCACACTTATAATATTAGTCTAGGATTAAAAATAGGTACGAGTATTCGTGGAAGCCGTCTAATAACTATTTCAGCCAAACCAGTTGAGGTATTTTATGCAGCATCCTAGCACCAGGCAAAGGAAAAGTTTTCAGTCTTCTAAAAAATAACAGAAGAAAGAAACAAAACTTCACAGACAAAAAGGTAACAGAAGGCGATCGTTTAAAGTTTACGGGCGGGCGCAAATATTTTACTTTCTTCAAACAGACAGTAACTAAGTACAATGGGTAGGAATTACGCTCAAGTTTATGCGGAGCCAAGCGGAGTGGCGCGAACAAAGCGCCGGGATAAAGGTATCGCCAAACAAAGTTAACGAATCGCGGCCGACCTGGTTGCTGGGAGCTTGTGTGACGAATCCAGGTGTGTGCCCAATTTGGGGATTTATTTTCTTATGTAATGGCTTGGTACTGCCAAAGGGGCAGTTTCTTATTATAAGAGGCCTTAGGCGGTGAAAACGGAAAAATTGGCTGTTTTCTATTAGCCGTTGATGATTGATTATTTATTTGCCAAGAACATAGTATGTTACAATTATATTATGTAGGTACTATATGTTCCACTTCCGGAAGAATATGCAAATTAATTTAAGTTGATTGCAAAATAATCGTAATCGACACAATATTTAAAACACATCCAATAAGGACAAGCATATACATTAAAATAAAGAATGTAAATTTTTTAGGGTCAATTAAATCAAATAAAAAATAATAGTAGTAAAATAATAATAATTAATCAAATAACAGTAAAAAAATAACCATTATTATAAAAGTTAGTAACATAAGTCAGTTGTTAGTAGAAAATAACACAATGTCAACCCAAAGGAATACCTTTACTGAGAAAGAAACTCATTAAACGTAGGTATAGAATGACTTTTCAAGGAGCCATTCTTTTAATTTGTTATTCAAAATATTTTAGATATTTCGCACTGAAAATTTCAATGTGTATTATAGAACGTAGGCGTGGGGGATGAACGAAGCCAAAACACGCTTGTAAACATTTTGCTCCATAGAAAAAAAACCTGAAGTTACCTCTAAAATTTCATTTAAATGCACATTACGACCGTGTTTTACAATAATAATTCCTATAAAATCTTAAACATAAAGGTATTTACCATTTCGATTTGTTGAATGATTTGAATTTCCAAAAAACTAAACCTTTTTATTAACTTTTTGATAAAAATTTGAATGGGCGGGCCACTAGTAGGTAGATGAAAATTAGTGATAATATGAATGATATTTTCCAAAATCCCCTTCCCCTTTGAGTATCAGTAAGATGTGGGATATACTGAGATCTTACACATACTACTGGAGAGAATTTTAAAAGTGACATTGCACTGATTTCTTTGATTTGTTTAAATTATGAAAATGTACTGTTGCTAAAACATAATTTCTGTTACGGTACACAGTGTGTTGTACCTACGATTATGAGAAAAATACAAGTTCGTCTAATTTCTTATTTAATTATGTTACTCTACAATCCTAGTTTAATTTATACCTAAGTAATTTTTTAATTTATTCAAAAAAGAAAAATTACAACCTACACAAATGCAAACATGTACCTACATGTTTGCATTTGTGTAGGTGATTCACGTTGTAAAACGTTGACACGTGAATAGAAAGTAATAACTTTGAAAATATCTCTTTACACCTGGCTTAGCACCTCGCGAGGTAATATGTGTCGCAAATATTAAAAGTTATTTTTATCTCGGAGATTAATGTCATAAGGTTGTAGGTTACGTTTTATAAATGTACGTGCAATATTTTATTTAAAAGTTTAATAATAATAAAAAAAATCTACTCTCATACGAATTATGTAGCCTAAGTTAAACTTCTTTTCAAACTTGCTTTATTGGTTAGAGAACTGTTACTCATACTTATCATCATCACGACTATTATCCCCGAAAGGTTAGTCAGACACTGGGCAATGAGGACCGCAAAAGCAGTCCTCTGCCATAGTCCACTTTTCACCAAAAAGCGACTCACACGTGCTCAGCGTGACAGGTGGCGAGCCCATCGCCGCTCTATGCTGTTGGATGTATGCAGTCTTTAGTCTGTTATAACAACCAGACTCGAAAACAATTTAGAAAAACTTTATGTTATTTCTATATTGACCCGACCGGGAATGTGGACATCAGAAATGGCGACGCCTGAAAAGGCGTGGTAACTATTCGACCACGGAGGTCGTCAAGAAATGGCATTTTTAGTCTAATACTAACTTTAAATACATCAAATGTCCGCTTTTGTCGTTAAATTGCAATCGTTAATCGTTAATCGTTAGTAGTTTATAACAAATTACCTGAAGAACTGAAAGTGCTCAAAGCAAATGTGTTTAACAAAAAGCTAAGTAATTGGTTAATGCAGAATTGTTTTTATAGCCTTAATGAATATCTAAATTTCAATAAATAATTAATTATAATAATTATCGTAAAAATATATATAATAAACATTAATGTAATTTAAAATTAACTATGTAATATTTGCACGCCTGCATGCAGGCTGAATACATTCTTGAACTTATTTTTAAGAACTTTATTCTATGTATGTATTCTAGCAAATAAACAATTGATTGATTGAATTGATTGATTGATTGGTTAAAGCCTATTAACCCGCATTGGGCCAATGTAGTTAGTAAGTTATTTTTTTTATAATACCAAATTCAATATCTGTGGTAAGTACATGGAAGCACTTCCTGTATAGGTACAGTCACGGCACCAATATGTATACACTTTGACTCCTATTCTATTGTATTTAAAGTTACAATTGTTTATATATTTTTTCACGCCTGTACATACATAAACTCACGACTATTACCCCTTAGGGGTTAGTAGAGACTAAAGCAATGAGAAACGCCTAATCAGTCATCTGGCATAGTCCACGTTTCAACTACACACGTGCTCAGTGTGACAGGTGGTGAGCTCATCGCCGCTCTATGTTGATGGATGTGTGGGTGTGTGAATTCGTCTATGAAGTGTGCAAAATATTTATCGACGATTTATCAACAAAAATTGGTAACATGTGTTCATTAATACAACAAATAGGTGCATATCAAATCCACTCTAAATAAAGGCTTTGTTGAATTCTAACGCATTGTATTATAACAATGATGATATAATACAATAATATAATACAATGTTCATTGAATACAACAAATAGGTGCATATCAAATCCACTCTAAATAAAGGCTATGTTGTATTCTAACGCATTGTATTATAACAATGATGATATAATACAATAACGTTAATAAGTTTTTCAATTGATTTATTTGTACATTAGCAGTTGCTGTCGTTCATACAAAATGTCCTCTGTGTCACGTTTAAATCATTTCCTCTAACAAGATACTCGTAGTTTTAATTATGAACACTGGATTAATTGCATTATTGGCAAAATGTAAACATCGGCCCGCGTATCGTTACGTTACAAATTAATTGTTTAAAATGATGTGGTTATTAATTCATATATTCATAATACAGTGCTGTTTTAGTTAGTTCATAGCTAGTGTGTATTGCGAATTTCATAATGGATAAAAACATCAAACAAAGAGTTTGTCTTAAATTTTACATCGCCAATGGAATTTCGTGTTCGGAGTCACTGAAAATGTTACAGAAGGCTAACGGTTAATCGACTTTATCAAAAACACGTGCTTATGAGTGGTACAAAGCGTTCAAAAGCGGTCGAGATGTGATGGAAGATTTGCTTCGCTCTGGTAGGCCATCAACGTCGTCAACTGAAGTTAACATCACAAAAGTGAAGGAAAAGGTAACTGAAAATCCTCATTCAAGTTTGGGAAAGATAGCCGCTGAACTTTCTGTGTCTCACGAATCGATCCGTACTACACTTCTGGACACATCTATTGGCCCACCTTAGAGTTTAGGTTTCTATGGCCCCTACTTAAATATGATTGCTAGATTGAACAAAAACTATTGATGCAGTTTTAAACCTGATACATTTTACCATCTTTGTCGATCGTATTGTTTTAAATTTGAATTCAGAATACCACACGACATGGAGCTACGCCTAACAAGTCGGGTATGCGCCTTGATGAAGGCAGTTGATTTTTGAATAAAAAACATGTTTTATCAAATAAAGGTTTAATTTAATAACGCGTGTTGCCTCCATGGGCATCTACGACAGCTCTCATACGATTAGGCATAGAGTTTATCAACCGCTCTATGAAATTTTTAGGGATTATCTCCCATTCCTCTTCTACGGCAGTTTTCAACTCCTCGATCGTCTGGACAACTGGCTGACGAGCCCTAACACGTCTTTTTAGCTCGTCCCACATGTGCTCAAACGGGTTCATGTCTGGGCTTCTGGCTGGCCAGTTCATAACTGTGATGTTCACATCCCGAAGATATTCCCTGACGATGCCGGCCGTATGGGCTCTTGCATTATCATGCATAAAAAGGAAATGTGGGCCCACATGGTCCATGGCATCACGTGAGGTTCTAAGCACTCACGAATGTACCTTTCAGCATTTAATGTTGGCAGCCGTGGTCCCGTAATAACCTCAAGTTGAGTTTTGCCGCTCGCGGATATACCGCCCCAGACAGTCCATGAGCCATCGCCATAAGCAACCCTCTCTTCAAAGCAGCATTGTGCAAAACGCTCTCCCGTACGTCGGTAGACCTTCTTCCTTCCATCATTGCCATGTAACGCAATTTTAGACTCATCAGAAAAGAGTACACGGCTCCAACGCTGCTGAGTCCAATTTAAATGAGTGCGCGCGAAATGAAGACGCGCTGTTCGGTGGGCTCGCGTTAGTTTGGGGCCATTAGCTGGCTTGTGTGGTACCATATCGCGTTCTTTTAACCTTCTCCGAACAGTTCGAGCGCTCACAGATACTCCGTGGAAGTCGTGAAGTTGGTTTTGTATCTCAATGGAGGTAAGGTGACGATTTCTCAAGCTGGTCGTCACGATGAATTGATCCTGCCTTTCAGTTGTGACCCGAGATCGTAGCCTTCCTTGGCGACGAACAAAGCCGCCAGTCTCTAGGTACTCCGATAAACATTTCGGACCGCAGATCGACTTAAATTAAGTTGAGCACTCACATTTCTTTGGCTGTTTCCGGCCTGGATAAGTGCCACAGCTTGGGCGGCGACTTCAGGCGAAGTATCCATAGATTATTGATAGAACCTCACCTTAATGTTAAGAATAAGTAATGTTTGTTGCAAAACCAAAGAGAAAAATCACACTTTCAAGAATTAAATCCAAGTAAACCAATAAAATCAAGTTTTCTTAGTATTCGATTGTTTGATATCAACGAACAGGCTCCAAATTGTCTTTTGTTTCTTTAAATTCTGTGTTCGAAATTTAAAAAAAGACTATTGAATAAAATTATGAATGTGCCTGGTTCAAAACTGTATAAAAACTTTTTGCTCGACCTAATATAAATTTTTAGCAAGGACTAAACGAAACTGAAAATGGAAGGTGGGCCAATAGATGTGTCCAGAAGTGTATTTTAAATAATCACTTGGGTATGAAACATGTTGCCGCTCGGCTAGTCCCAAAAGACCTGAATTTTCTTCAAAAACTCAATCGCATAAGAGTCGCTGAGGACATGCTAGAACGAGTCAATTCCGACCCAACATTCATGCAACGCATTGTTACTGGTGACGAGACGTGGGTTTACGAGTTTGACATGCAAACTAGTCAACAAGCTTCGGGGTGGCGCCTTCCGTCTTAACCGAAACCGAAAAAACCACGCCAAAGTCAATCAAAAGTCAAAGTCATGTTGACTGTTTTCTTTGACTATCGCGGTGTTGTGCACTCGGAGTTCTTGCCGGAAGGTCAAACGGTAAATAAAGATTATTATTTGAGCGTTATGCGGCGTTTAAGAGAACAAATTCGACGAAAAAGGCAAAATTTGTGGAAAGAAAATTCTTGGATTTTGCACCACGATAATGCGCCTTCGCACAAGGCCATCATTGTGAACAAATTTTTGACCAAAAACACAACAAATACATTCGAGCAACCACCTTATTCACCAGATATGACTCCAGCCGACTTCTTTCTTTTCCCTAAACTCAAATTACCACTTCGTGGCAACGGTTTTGATTCGGTAGAAGACATAAAGGAGAATTCGCGGCAAGAACTGAACTCAATTCCGGAAAAAGCATTTAAAAAATGTTTTAAAAATTGGATTATTCGTTGGCGTAAGTGTAACGTTTCCGAAGGTGCATATTTTGGAGGCGATAAAATAAATTTGGATGAATAACTAACATTTTATGTATTAATCTTTTTGATCTTTTCCCGGTACTTTCTTGACAGAGTAGTATATATGGGGCAGATGGTAAAAGCACTTCACCTCTGCACAGGAGATTTGGGCCATAACCTACCACGCTGCCGCTGGCCTAATGCGGGCTAGGCTAGGGGTCTCTAGACCAGGGGTGTCAGACTGATTTTTCTAAAGGGCCATTTATAAGATAGGGTGTGTTTTTTTTTATTTTGAGTCAGGCCCGCTAACACACCCTGTGTTAGCGGGCCTGACTCAAAATAAAAAAAAACTCATAAATTTATTTATTTAGTTCAAGTAAATTTTCATACCAAAGGTAATAAAAAGGAGTTATCTTGAGTTTGAGAATCTAGACACCCGAGGTCATTTATTTTTAATAAGCTCATTGATGCCTGGTGTCTAGTGGTGTCATATTTGAGGTAGCTATTTTCAAAATAGCTCGGAGATGTTCATCAGTAAACCTTCGGCGAAATTTGTTCTTATTTATTTTCATAACGGAGAATATATGCTCGCATAAATAGGTACTACCAAACATAGACAGGACACGTGCTGCATGTTTTTTTATACTTGGATAGTTATTCAAATTCTTGAAATACTGTGTATAAAATGTAGATACGTTTTTTCTATGTAATAACCGCCTCCGTGGTCTAGTGGCTAAGCCACCGGTTTCAGACCCAGAGGTCCCGGGTTCGATTCCCAGCGGGGGGTACATCTTTGTGTGCTCGGTTTGGTTGGTGGTAGGGTTGTTAAGTCCGCCTGGCTAGCTACCACCATCTTATCTAAGTCTGTCGCCATAACAACGATGTTTATAGCATAGTTGTGTTCCGACAGTTAAGAGTTAAGATAGCCAGTTCCTCAGTGCTTGAGGATTCCGGGTGAAGCGCGCTTCCACCTTCGGCCTTGTCGTCACTTACCATCAGGTGAGATGAAGGCCAAGCGATTACCCGTAACACGTAAAAAAAAAAAAATCCATATATTATCCCTTGTAATACTGTCACATTGGAGATCTATTAATTCCACTTGCAAATGAATTGGTGCCTGTGCAGCTTCAAAACTGAATGGATTGTTCAAAAGTAGGAATTCTATTTCATTCATCTTCGGAAAATCATGAAAACGGATGACGAATTCTATGGATAGTTTCAGAAAAGATAAGAATTCACTCAATTTAAAACAATACGTAGTGGCATCGAATGCCGTCTAAAATCCTCACTGGATAGATTCTGGTCGGGGGCCGTATTGAGATGGCTTGCGGGCCGGATGCGGCCCGCGGGCCGTATCTTTGACATCTCTGTCTTAGACCCTACCAGGCCCTTGCCAACCTGCACTACCCTTACCAGGCCCAAAAATAGAAAAGGCTGACACAGATTATAGTAATCGTATCGTGTCTAAATGAATGGTAGATTATTCCATTGTGTTTATTTTATTACTGTTCTGTGTGTTATTCCAGCGTATGTATTCCATTGTTGATATCAATTAAACTTTTAGATAATTCTTCATTCGTTTTGCTTATTTTGCTTTAAAGCACTTTAGCTGGTAGAATAGGATTACTATAATCTACTAATCATTCTAGTATCGTAGTATTCATAAACATCGAACATTTTGTTCTAAAAGCCTGACATTGAATTTGAAATAAAAATAATGGTATTTTTAATCGTTTACTTTGTTTACGACTTAATGTTCTATAGTAAGATCGCGATTGTACTTACTTGTAAATTGTTGGCATCACTATCATCACTATCATTCCATATTCATAAAGTAAAGTCGCCGTTTTTAAAGCCCAATATCTTTAAGAGCCCAACATCTTTAAAGCCCGAGTGCTTGCTTGCTTCTTCTTGCTTCTGCGCAAGCTCGCTTCATCGTCGGCCTCTTCTTAATCCTACGGATAAGAATGTGGTTAAGAGCAAGCCCATCTATTATAAAAAAGGAATGGATTTTTTTACGCTGCTTTCACTGATTTAAAGGTCGATAAAGAATGATGATTTTTAAATACATTTTATATAAAATGGCTAAAGTATGATGATTGTAATCTTTTAACAATTACTAAGGTCTGGCGATTGGCTTGGCAGAAATATCTAATTTCAAACTATGGAGTCCAATGTTAATTAATTAGAAGGTAGTCGCTTAAGAACGCTATCTGTGCCCGCAGCCTCCCAAAGCGGCGGTAATTAACCGAGAATCGAATTCATTACTATTACAGGAGACTCTATTAAGTTACTATAACGGTTGATGAGGTCTGTATAGTTATGGTTTACATGCGATAAGTAGCAATTTAATTCTGTGCCTCCTGTGAAAAGTGATACATCTTAAATCACAACTTGTTAGTGCAGCAGAAACTGCGTCTAAAAATATGAAAGAAAATGTATTGTTCTCAAAACTTTTATGCAGATGGAAAGAGTGTATTTTATGTCAGTTTTATTCAAGCAATATATTTTCCTTTTTTGATTTTTATAAACACTGCAAAGACATTAAAACGTTGTCATGTATCTTTTTCCACAGGAGACACAAAAGTAAATTTAATTTTACATCTTTGGAGCTGTGTGGTGTGGCGGCTCTTAAAAATACGAGTAATGCTAGCCACCCATCTCTTTCCTTGGGTATCGTAAAAGGCGACTAACGGACTAAAAGCTGCACATATATCCAACAGCACAGAACAGCGATGGGCTCACCACCTATCATGCTGAGCACATGTGCAGTTGTTATTTAGTGAAACGTGGACTGTGGCAGAGGACTGATATTACGTCCTCATTACCTACTTACTAGCCCTATAGGGATAATATCGTAAATGTATGTATGTGTGTATACATATAGATTTACGTTATTATCCCTAAACAATATTGTTTAGGGTCTAAAGCTATGGATGATTTCAATGTTACCCCCCCCCCCCCCCCCCCCCACTGTTTTTGATACAAATTTCGAATCCCACTCGAGTTCCTGAGACTGGTTGATTTTTTTTTCTAGTAATCATTTTATCGGTTATCTATATAGCATTGTGAATGCAAAATTTCAATAATAAAGATATTGATACAGATTGTTTGTTTTTTTATAATTATATATAACTATTACTTATAATTATTGTAGCTATGACATACATCGAATGTTTGTTACAGCTAGATTTTATACAGTTATAAGGTAAATAATATCAGCTTTAAACCTTCCTAAAAAGAATAAATAAAAACAAGTAATTACAGAGTCAGTCTAAGGCAAGCTGCGGCACTGTCAAGAACGCAGGAATCCATATTGAGGGTAGAACCAGACCTTACCGCTATCAGTCGTCACAGGCTCACAGGCTTCGGGATCCCGGTTATTAACTGAGGGCAAGTTATTAATACCCTCCGATTTCAGAGCTGACCTCATGTTACCTGATCCGCTTTCGATATCGGTTTCCGGGACGACAGCGCTGACTTAACTCGAGCGAACTGTCTAAATGTATTTAATGCATTCGTAACTGCAACTCGTTATCTAAAACTAAAGATATTATTCCGATAGCCGTTACAGAGTGTAAACTTCAAGTGTAGTTACTTTAGTTGCAGTAGTTAACCGCTCCATGAAGATCCGTTATCGTTTGTCAATAGTAAACTGGTAGAAGAGTTTATAGATATTTGACGAATGTTCACTTTTCTCGATCATTGATACCACAACCTACGACCACAGAAATAATAATAATGTAAGAAACGAAATAATTAAACAATTTAAAATCGTCTATGTGGTCCAGTGGCAAAGCCACTAGTTTTAAACCCAAAGGTCCCAGGTTCGATTCCCAGCGGTGGTTACATCTTTTTGGTAGGTGGTTGTGGTGGTTGGCTTTTTATTTATTTTTCTAAATTTATTTAAATCATAACAGCGTATACAGTTTACAATGTTGTTGTCTCTCGCCAAACTGCAAAAGCAGTTTGTTGGCAAGTTAGCACTTTTAACAATATTATTGAATATACCAAATTAACCTATTGTAACGTATTATAAACACTTACATACTTAACCATTACATTACCATGACTAATATAACCTAATTACAACAAAACAGCAACTAGACGCGCTTTAAGTTTCCTTTTTATGGTAAATTTACAAATTTTATTAAGATCTCTTAAAAAATCTATTTTGTTTAAAAGATTTGGCAGAAAATATTTATTGCTTCTTTTGCCATTATAATTTTTTAATTTAGGACATACATAATTTTCTTTGTCTTGCTCTCTTTGTATTATACCTGTTACTTATGCTAATTCTATATTTATTATCGTAAAAGTAATTAATTGCCAATTAAGTCCGCCGGTCCGCTGCCACACAGTATTGTAATTTGGTGAAACGTGGACTATGGCAGTGGACTGCTTTTGCAGCCCTCATTGCTTAGTCTCACTAACCCTTTGGGGATAATAGTCGTAATTCTATGTGTGTATGTATTTTATCTTGGTCACGCTCACAACCTTTTCCAATTCCCGCTACAGACGGCGCGCCGAGTCCCCGGGCGTAGAGTGGGGCAACTAGGTTGTGCTTTGAACGTTTAAACTTACTGAATACTTACAAACATCGACAATTAGCTTAGTGGATAGGGACCGATGCGCTTTGCTGAATGTCTAACGGCAATTGTGGTTGGAACGTTTGATTCTATTGCTGTGTCAGTTAGTAATGTAATGAGCGTTTGTCCAAGATATATTATTTTACGTTGTGACTTTTGCATTCCATTTACATATATATTTTCACGACTGTTAGCGAAGGGTTAGACAGAGACCAGGCCATGAGGACTGCAAAAGCAGTCCACTGCTACAGTCCACCTTTCACCAAATTATAACTGCACATGCGTGCTCAGCGTGACGAGTTGTAAGCCCATCGATTTATTATACTTAATGAAAATTTACGCAAACATTCTTAAACCCGATGTTATAAAACGAATGAAATGATATTAAAAGAAGAAGTTAATTACCAGTTATCATACGAAACTATGAAACGGATTCCCTAAGAAAAAATAGATTTTAAAGTTTTCAAATACATTAATTAAAATTAAACTTGGTCGGGTATACCAAATAACGCGGCAGACATTAGATAATTTCAAGAGATAGCGAAGAAAAACTGTTAAGTCGCGCGGACGACAGCTAGAATAAGGTAATAATGAGTATTTTTCAAATATGAGTAAGTACATTCTGTCAAAAAAGTTTCGGCAACGGATGATTGGTTTATGATTCCAAATTATTTTTTTTGTGTTTTTGTTGTTGTTAGATTGGCACAACTGTTATCCATTTTGGCGCGGAGTTTGAGTTTCTTCTGATATTTAGATTGAATACAGTGCTATTTTTAGTTAATTTTATCTAGTGTGTATTACGAATTTCATAATGGATAAAAACATCGAACAAAGAGTTGGTCTAAAATTTTGCGTCGCCAATAGAATTTCGTGTTCCGAGTCACTGGAAATGGTACAGAAGGCTTACGGTGAATCGATTTTATCAAAAACACGTGCTTATGAGTGGTACAAAGCGTTCAAAAGCGGTCGAGATGTGATGGAAGATTTGCTTCGCTCTGGTAGGCCATCAACGTCTTCAACTGAAGTTAACATCGCAAAAGTGAAGGAAATGGTGACTGAAAATCCTCATTTAAGTTTGAGAGAGATATCCGCTAAACTTTATGTGTCTTACGAGTTGATACCATTTTAAATAATTACTTGGGTATGAAACATGTTGCCGCTTGGCTAGTCCCAAAAGACCTGAATTTTCTCCAAAAACTCAATCGCATAAGAGTCGCTGAGGGCATGCTAGAACAAGTCAATTCCGACCCAACATTCATGCAACGCATTGTTACTGGTGACGAGACGTGGGTTTACGAGTTTGACCTGCAAACTCAACAAGTTCGGAGTGGCGCCTTCCGACTGAACCGAAACCGAAAAAACCACGCCAAAGTCCATTAAAAAATGTTGACTGTTTTCTTTGACTATCGCGGTGTTGTGCACTCGTAATTCTTGCCGGAAAGTTAAGCGATAAATAAAGAATATTATTTGAGCGTTATGCGGCGTTTAGGAGAGCAAATTCGACGAAAAAGGCCAAATTTGTGGAAAGAAAATTCTTGGATTTTGCACCACGATATAATGCGCCTTCGCACAAGGCCATCATTGTGAACGAATTTTTGACCAAAATCCCAACAAATACCATTGAGCAACCACCTTATTCTCCAGATATGGCTCCGGCCGACTTCTTTCTTTTTCCTAAACTCAAATTACCACTTCGTGGCACCCTTTTTCATTCGGTAGAAGACATAAAGGAGAATTCGCGGCGAGAACTGAACTCAATTCCGAAAAAGGCGTTTAAAAATGTTTTGTTGATTGGATTATTCGTTGGCGTAAGTGTATCGTTTCTGAAGGAGGATACTTTGAAGGCGATAAAAAAAATTTGGATGAATAACTAACATTTTGTGTATTATTGATATTTTCCCGGTACTTTCTTGACAGAGTATATTACGAATTTTCTCTTTTTGTTAGTTAAAATATTTGTTTTATTATATAATAACCTTACAAGCCGTCCTTGAAATGTTTCCCGATTATTATCAATGTCATTATTATTGCTATCAGAATATTTTGGCCCTTTTGGCCCACTGTTGGGCAAACCCCTACCCATTTTTTTTACTTTTTTTTTTGTGAAAGTTAGTAAGGTAGGTACTATTGCCTCCGCTATAATGAGCGGAGTCATGTTTTACTTGATATATTCTCTTTCATTCCATTTCTTACTTTTATGCCTCTCGTACTTCGGTCTCCCCGTTAAAGTAAGTCTGCGAGACTTATAAACCTGTCGCACGTTGTCTGTTTTTTTGTTAATGCTGATTATAACCCAGTCGTCTAGTGGTTAGGTCACCGACCTAGAGGTCTCGGGTTCGATTCCCAGCGAAGGGTAGGTACATGTTTGTACTCTGTTTATTTGGTAGTTGGGCTTGTTATAAGTCCGCCTAGCTAGTTTCTTCGTGGACAACCATCTTATCTTATACACCCTTTTTTTTTATTCCTTTCAATGAAATTAAGGGTGAGTTCCACCCATGAAACTGAACAACTTTCCCCAAGAAACCTATTTGCAAAAATATCAAAATAATGTCGACCTCCCATACTATTGTCACAGCCTTACTACTACTTCTAAAGGGCCCCATAGACGATCAGGTCGCCTGCAGGTATCGGACTGTCAGTTAGTAGTACAACGCGCGGGCGGCGGCGGCGGAACTGACAGGCTTATACCTGCAGGCAAACAGATCATGTGTGGGGCCCGCCGGCAGGTATCAGCACTATCAGCCTGTCAGTTAGTACTAGCCGCCCGCATCCGCCGCCGCTCGTGCGTTGTACTACTAACTGACAGGCCGATAACTGCAGGCGACCTGGGGCCCAAGTCTGCTAATTTACGAATGGCATCATTGAATCGCAATTGGATCGCATTGTAATTGTTTGACACATTTGGTATTCTCTTATTCATTTAAGAATACCAAATGTGTCAAACAATTACAATGCGATCCAATTGCGATTCAATGATGCCATTCGTAAATTAGGAGACTTGGGCCTCTGATCGTCTGTGGGGCCCTTGTGCTATTGTCCTCAGCTGATCGGACAGTTTTGTAAAGGAGGTCGAATTTTTTTTGTCATTTTTGCATATAGGTTTCTTGGGGAAAGTTGTTCCGTTTCATGGGTGGAACTCACGCTTAATTTCTTTTAAACGTATAAAAATGAAGGGTGTGTAAATAAGTCGTCGTAACATCAATGTTTACTAGTTGTTTTTCGACATAAGAAATAAGGTAGCCAGTGCCGCTATAGTTAAGGAATCCAGGTAAGATGAAGGCCAAGTCTTGTAGTAGTATCAGCGTCAGATTAAATCTAGGTGTCCCTTTTCTAAGTTTATTAAAACAGGACATTATTACAATGTTGAAAAGTCTTTCAGTTTCTCAATAAGATAAACCGCCTGCGGTGCACTCTATGGACTCAACAAGAAATACAAAAGGCAATTATGTTTTTCTTCAGCAGATTTAATAACTTTGTTTCCTCGCTCGAAGTATTGCTTCGCTGTGCACTTATTCACTGTTAACTGCTCATACTTGTTATAACTAGTTTAAATAGTTTTTATTGTGAACTAGAATAAAACCAGTTTTTAAAAATGGACTTTGTTGAATCTATATTAATGAAAGTAAATTGCCGAAATGTTTGTACGCGCGTCACTTCAGAACGGCTAGACTGATTTAGCTGATTCTTTTTGGTTGTGTTCGTGATTGTCAGGACAAGGTTTGTTTATAAGATTTTTTTTTATCCTACTTATATTATAAACGCGAAAGTTTGTAAGTATGGATGGATGTTTGTTACTTTTTCACGTAAAAACTACTACGTATGGATTTGGATGAAATTCGGCATACAGATAGTTTATAACCTGAAATAACACATAGGATACTTTTTATCCCGATATTCCTACGGGAACGGGAACCACACGGGTGAAACCGCGAGCGGCCGCTGGTATATAATATAATATAACAAAAAATGACATACGTACATATAATCACGACTATACAGGAAACATTTTTTATAAGAGCACATAATTTTTTATATCATTCAGTAACGTTACAAGACTTCATTTTATTTTTTTTAAATTAATTTATTATTTATTTAATTTGTCCGGCACAATAAAACATAAGTCGTCGATACCGGGCAAATGAAAGGTCACGTGGCGGTGCAAGTGACTCGCCCGGCCGCCTGGAATCGTAATGAGAGTTCAATTTCGCGGTCCCGGTCGATTTACCATGATCAACGGTATTTTTGTGGATATGTTTGATCAATTTTAGTTTTTTTATTTATCACTTAAAATTTTTTTAATTAAACCAATAGCTCTAGATTAAGTTACTCTATAATTAAAAAAAAATATTATGTACACAAAAAAAATATCCTGTATTCTCCCCCAACGGTAAGTCAGAGACTAGGCAATGAGGACCGCAAAAGCAGTCCTCTGCCATCATCCACAACACACCAAATAGCGACTGCACATGTGCTCAGCGTGACAGGTGGTGAGCCCATCGCCGCTCTAAGCTGTTGGATGAATGTGCAGTCTTTAGTCCGTTAGTGGCCTTAGACACCCAAGAGAAGAGAGGGGGTGGTAGTATTCTTTCACCACTATACGCGACACGATTAAATGACATTCAAACAATAAGCCCAAATAATAAGCTAATCAATCCCCTTTTTCTTTTTTTTTATCCACAACGGGTAAGCGCTTGGCCTTCATCTCACCTGATGGTAAGTGACGATAAGGCCGAAGGCGGTAGCGCGCTTCACCCGGAATCCTCAACCACTGAGAAACTGGCTATCTTATCTCAAACTGTCGGAACACAACAATGCTATAAACATCGTTGTTATGGCGACAGACTAAGATAAGATGGTGGTAGGTAGCCAGGCGGACTTAACAGCCCTACCACCAACCAACCGAGCACACAAAGAGGTACCCCCCGCTGGGAAACGAACCCGGGACCTCTGGGTCTAAAACCGGTGGCTTAGCCACTAGACCACAAAGGCGGTTGAAATGTGCCATAAGTTTATGTAGGCTTGTTGTCCACGTAGATGAAGTTGCGGGCGGGCCGCATAAATCAGTTCAACCCACTTGATAATTTCGTCAGGGAATCCAATGTCTCTCTGAGAGTAGAGACTTAAAAAAACAACTTTTAAAAATATTATAGCAAATAGTACCAGCCAGCATCGAGAGCGCACATACAAAATTGGTGCTCAAAAGCTCGACTGCAAAGTGCATGCCAAGTAACACGCTCGCGAAGTTGCTGCACATAAGTTCGTAGTGCCGCTAGATGCACCTGCGATGTCTGTACAAACAGCCTCTATGTCGGACTACTTACGTTATACATAATATACACTTACTACTATTTCCCCTAAAGGGTTATATAGTCAGAGACAGAACAGAAGATACGATTGGACATAATGTTTCATGATTTCCAACATTTGAGTGAAAACACGGTCGGTACGCCGTTATCAGAAAGTGTTCACGTTTTCATTTGAGCCAGAATGACGCCTCTTTCTTCTGCTCTGTGGTTAGAGTGGCAATGATCACAGCAGAAGCAGTGGACGGCCACAGTCCATGTTTCACGTTCATGTATCACAGCTTTATGCTGTTGGATGTAGTCATAATGTTAGTTGTAATGAAATGTATTTGCATTTCAATAAGGGTACATTGAGGATGTTTACAATAAAATTAGATTCATTTTATTAAGCCATAAAAATTAAGTAAATAATAATTAATTAAACGGTTTTATTAAAAAGAAAGATAAAGATGATGTAGATAATGTACTAAAAACTACATAATAAATAATAAAAAAATAAAAATAAAATCATGGGGCGTGCGTATTATACCTACAGGTTATGCTAAGTAATTTTTTTTATTTTTATTTTTATTTTCAAGTTTTTAGTTTTTTTATAATTTTCTGTATGAACAAAAAAAATTAATCTACCATTTTGAGGAGGCGGCCATTTAGATTTACAATGATACTGAATATACTTAATTGTATTGTCATCAGAACTAAAGGTGTGTACTAAATTTCAGATCAATCGGTCAACAGGAAGGGGGCAAAATTTTAAGTACTAAATTTGACCCAACATCCCCAACAACAACAACAAACAGGTCTAGCTAAATAGAACCGTTTAATAAAAAAAGATGCAAAGTGTAAAATCCTTTAGTCCGGTAGTCTTTGCACGACACTCAAGAGAAAAGATTAGGTTGTTAGTATTTTTTAATAATGAACTACCACACACAGCTGATGTTACCTGTTATACCTATGTTTTATTAAAGTTATACACGTAGACGGATTTTTCAACCGTCTTTCTGTAACCATTACTTAGCTCGAATTTATGTGAACTGCTGGACCAGAAGAGTACTAAGTATATTAAGTAATCAAACCAACACTAGGGCAAGAGGTTCGACCTTAAAAATGTTGACGATGTTCGACGGATGAGGGCCCATGGCCAAACTGGACACAACATACACATACACACCCCCCCCCCCCCCCACACACACATACACATTTACTACGTTACAAAGTATCGTAGCAAATCCAAACAGCACGGACAGTTACATTACTTGTATTTGTCCTGCCCTGTGTCGGTCATTGAAATCTGCGTCGATAGTCAGCTGTCTGCAAAGTTTGCGAGAAACAAATGCTTAATAAAGATGCGAATGCATTCTTTATTATATGAAATGGTCACTTGCGGTTGCCACATTAGCCTCCTCTACATATCAAAGTTAGGAAAAGATACTGTAATATAAAATTTGTGTAGATTATACAGATGTGGGATCTTTAAAAAGTGACGTTATTGTAAAAGTTATTATAGTTTTGTTTAACATTTGTATAAACATTTCTTCAATCGTGTCGTACTAGTTAATGTTGTCATGTTTCTCATTGAAGACGTTTTAAAGTAGCAGCATCGAGGCACTGTTTAAGAGAAATGAATGGTACTTACACACGTAACGTACCGCGACGTTTCGTAGCGAATCCAAACTGCACAGACAGAACGCCCCATGTGTCTTCAGGCTGATTTCACAGTCACGCGTTTGATCAGCGCCGGCCACACGCGCGCGCTACACTACACAGTAGTTGCAGAGAATATTATGATATTATACACTACCGTGGTAGTTGCGCGTTTGAACTGCGTGCGTGACTATGAAACGCAACTACTATCTAGTCAAGTGTAATTGTAACCGCGCGCGTGTGGCCGGCGCAGATCAAACGCGTGACTGTGAAATCAGCCTTACATCTGCGTCGATCGTCTGTTGTCTGCAAAGCTCACGCTAGAAACATTACTGCAGAAGAAGTTGACTGGTTAGGCAATAGAAAAAAATAATTTTGATATATTTTGAGCATATGTGCAGTTGCTATTTGGTGAAATGTGGACTATGGTAGAGGTCTGTTTTTGCTGTCCTCATTGCCTAGTCTCTGACTAACCCTTCTGGAATAATATAGACGTGATTAATTTTTCTCCGTTATGCAACTTGTCCTCAACAATATTAAATTTTTTCTTTTGTTGTTTTTTTTCGATTTTTTTTATTGTCCGCAACACAGTGTTATAATTTATACAAAATACCGCGGTATAGAAATTTTTGTTAAATTAGGTTAATCAGAAAGAGCGGCAGGCGATGCGACAAAGGTGATATACTTACTTACTACCTTAATACACTGATTTATATTACGTACCTACATAATTTTCTTACAAATATTTTTTTTAGTTCATTTATCGTAACAAAAAGCTTAAGTACAAAGGGATAAGATAATTGATACTTAACCTTATATAGACATTGACTCAATCGTACAACCACAAACATTAAAATATCTTAGTCATATCTACGTAACCTTAAAAAAGACTCAATCGCATAATCCCAATCACTGCATCAGCGTTCCAAAAACAACTAATAAGAATACCGAAGCTTTTAATAAGGCAGCTTTCAGACAACTTCATCGTTTCAATTAGTAGTTCGCAAAGATAAGCTGCAACTGCCAGAGTTACAAACAGCGTATCTCCGTTTATCGGAGTTGGACTTTCCACTCGAATTGACACTCGTAAAGAGTTCCTAACTATGCACATAGCTTCAGATGTTGCTAAACCTCGTCGGTAGTAAACTGGATAGTGTACAAGGTCTTTGTTTTCATTATCACTGGTTTGATAGATGAAAAGAGTCTGCATGCATAGTGCAAAGTGTTGTGTATTAAAGTTAATGAGGAAATTATTGGTTTCACACATTTTATTAGGAGGAGTTCTTTAATATTTTCCATCTACGTAATGTAACCTCTCATAACCGAACTATATTTTAACTATTAATACTATTATTAAAATAAAAAAGAGGTTAATTCTAATTTGGTATAGTTTATTTATTAGCTTTTTTTGTTTCATGTTTCCGTTTTGTTTTGTTTAATATTTAGTTGTCAAGTATTTTTGTTTTAACTTTGTGTTAGCTTAAGTCATAGCGTATGTTGTGTTATTCTATAATCATTTAGTATGTGCATGGTGTACAATCACATACGATCGAAATAAACAAATAAATAAAAAAAATGTCGTGCTGCAATTTTATGCCCTTTGCATTTGATTTCAACATAGACAGAATTCTTTGCCGTTTCAACTTCATTTTGTTTTTATATCTATGCCGGCATTCCACACGCCATATGCCACTCCAATTCCCTTTTGACTGTCCCAGTGCAGAGGGCCTACTCTCTAAGCGCATCCGAAAATTCGCTGGCTCGTAATTTATCGTCCAACGCGTGCTCGCGCTATCTAGTAGGTACTATCGGAGTACTATTATTTATTCTGTGCTATCGGGGTCACCGTCGCTTTACGACTTATCAGAAATTTTTGTATGAAGCGTACCGCCCGCCCGGGTGCGTGCCCGTACCAAATAGACGACGCGGTGTGCAAGGGATTTTGACCTTTAGACTGGTAAAGCGACGGAGTCCGCGATAGTAGATACACACTCAGCCGCGTACGACGAATTACGGGAAGACGAAGTTTCAGATGCGCTTAGAGAATAGACTGGTAAAGCGACGGAGTCCGCGATAGTAGATACACACTCAGCCGCGTACGACGAATTACGGGCAGACGAAGTTTCGGATGCGCTTAGAGAATAGGGCCTCAGGTACCGACGGCAGTATCGATAAAATTGAGACACATAGGACGCTGTTCATAGAGCAAACACAAAAGGAGCGCGATTCGACATTGCAGTTGAGTTGCCGGATTCCAGAGATATTTATTAAATCTCTTACATGTGAAGTACGCCTGGGATTTCAGATTTGAATATAACAGTCGTACTGCAGCCGGCTCCGACGATTCCAATATCGCCGCTCATAATGCTCGGCGTAATTTGGCTCATTGCTATGACCTAGCGACGATATGAATTCAAAAGTTTGAAATTCAATTTTTAATGCGTCTTTGTTTCTTTTGAGATTGTCAACGTTTTTAAACTCTTCCGGGCGGGAACATTGAACCTTTACTTTTGAGTTCGTTAATTTTTTTTGTGTTTTGCCGAATATCAGCGGTGACTTTTTGAACGTTTGGTGTATGTTTCACAAACATAGTGAGTAAGCAGTTCGTTAACAAACGAAACAGAGCAGAGTAAAGGCACCATTCAATTCAGTTTCTCTCAAGAAGTCTGCGTGAGTTCTTAATTAAGTCTTTAATGAAGGGGTTTGTGGTATATATAGGTACCATTTATAATTTAACATATGTATCGTTTAGAGCCGTGTCGCGTAGCGGCTCTATAAAATAAATACTAACACCCCCTCACTTCCCCTGGGTGTTGTAAAAGGAGACTAACGGACTATAGACTGCTCACAAAAAATTTTCAAGTGCATGATTCAAACCTGCACAGAAAGTACGAGTACACGAAAGATAATTTGGGTAGTATAAATACAAGAAAAATTAACAAAAGTTCACCTTCCCTGAAATATAAACAGTAAAATCTTATCTAACTCATTAATGTATCTTGGTTTTCATTTAACCTTGATTTATCTGATGCTAATGGACAATGTCGCGCTATTCACCGTGTCGTATAGCTTTAAAAGAATCCTCTCTTCCCTTGGGAGTCGTAAAAGGCGACTAACGGACTATAGACTGCACATACATCCAACAGCATATAGCGGCGATGGGCTCACCACCTGTCACGCTGAGCACATGTGCAGTCGCTATTTGGTGAAAAGTGGACTACGGCAGTGGACTGCTTTTCGGTTCTCATTACCTAGTCTCTGAAGACAATAGTCGTGATTACATATATGTATGTACTAGCGGCCGCTCGCGGTTTCACCCGCGTGGTTCCCGTTCCCGTGGGAAGATCGGGATAAAAAGTATCCTATAAAAAGTATCCTATGTGTTAATCCAGGTTATAAACTATCTGTATGCCGAATTTCATTAAAATCCATTCAGTAGTTTTTACGTGAAAGAGTAACAAACATCCATCCATACTTACAAACTTTCGCGTTTATAATATTAGTAGGGTGTCGATCGTTTATCAAATCACCCTGCATTGGGATAGTGTACCGGCTGTACTTTATTTTACTATTTATAAGTAGGTACTTACTTACACCGACGACTCAGCTACCCAAAATGTGTCTTGGCCTCCGATGTGAAATTCCAAAGCATTTCCTATAAGTACTCGCGTTTTAATACTTTATCAATGTCCATATGCGCACTTCTTGTGCATAAACTAGAAAAAACATTAGTCTGCTTAGTATCACCAAATCAATGTTTATAATGAAACCAAACGTTTGATGTTAACAAACGAAAAACACTGCAATTATAAAACAAACACTAACAACAATTATTTATTTCATGCAATGCAACCCACTTTAGGAACCGCTGTGCAAGACCACTGATTCGGCTCAATAATATGTTTTTTTTAATATATGAGAAGGAGGCAAACGAGCAGGCGGGTCACCTGATGGAGAGCAATCACCGCCGCTCATGGACACCCGCAAAACCAGAGAAGTCGCAGATGCGTTGCCGACCTTTAAGAAAGGAATAGGGTTAAAGAAGGAATAGGAATTGAGAAGGGGGGAGGTGCCTCCGGAACTCTCACTAGCCGGACGAAACACAACAGCACCAAGTGCCATTATTTTACGCCGGATATTCGTGAGAGGGTGGTATTACGCCGGGCGAGCCGGCCCAATGCGTGCTGCAACGCAGCGTGGCTCTAGCACTCAGTCAGTGACACTCATTTAGCACCACCCAGGGGTCACGTGTAGGGTCTCAAGGGTAAACCTACGGACGCGAGTAATTTTAACCCCCAAAAATGTTGTCATTGATCAACGCTCTTTCTGCTTTATGTAAGCTTCATCAATCATTTTATTATTATATCTTAATTAATGGCTATGGCGTGTAGCATTAAGCCAATAAATATCAAGTGATTTATTATTTAAAGTAGGTATATTAAGTATTGTACGGTAGATAGAAATAAAATGAAGTCTCACAACACGTGTTGTTGCTAAAAGAACACGGCCCAGCTAGCAAAATACCCTTAGAAACGAAAGCTTTTAAGAGCTATGTCCTTAAATAAATTTTATTTACGTTTTGATTAAGATAGAGACTTTAATAATGGCATATCATAAGTCTATTTAAGCTATAAGAGCATATATACTTATAAAAAATACTTTTAGAAGTATAATTATAGTATTATAAACGCACCCTGTAAGCCTAATTCTTAATTAACACTTAACAAGCACTATGTAAGTCCACTTAATCTTAAAAGTGACTTATCAAAGTATTTTATTAGATATCGGCTGTTACACTTATAACTTATTCTTACACACGTATATAAGCAAACTTTATATAATGTTTATTAGAGCAATAGTATTATACACGCACTTTATAAGCCTAATTGCCCTTGATTCTTAATTAACACTTATACATGCACTTTGTAAGACCACTCAATCTTAGAAGTGACTTTACTAAGTGTTTTGTTAGATATCGTCTGTTACTTATAACTTATTCTTAAAGATGTATATAAGCTTACTTTATAAAACATTTGTAAGAACAGTAGTATTATATGCGTACTTTATAAGTCTAATTACCCTTAATTCTTAATAAACTCTTATGAATGCATTTTGTAAGATCACTCGATCTTAGAATTGACTATTGTAAAAGATAGTAAAGAGTACTAGCACGTCAAATGTCTTAGAAACTAGATAATTGCAATTAAAATTCTAATGCATTGCAAAAAAGTCAAAAGGTGGTCGACTAGGAACTTCCCTGTTTGTCTTTTAGCCTACTTTTACTTTAATAAGGAACCCTAAAGGTTATGAGCAATGGCCGCGTGGATTAAAAAATGTGGTTGAATTTGATTTTAGAAGTGCGGTGTAAACCTTAAACAATGGTAATGCACTTATATTGGTTCTGTTAAAGCCACTAAAAGGCATGATTGGTGATAATGGCGACATTTCCTAATTTTTCATTTTTAATAAAAAATTTTTTATTATTAAAGATACATTGTTGAAATGGCCCGTAAAAATATTGTGATTTATTTTTCAAAATAATCGATAAAATCGACTTCGCAATTAAATAACAGTTAGTAATGCGTAATAAACATGAAATTATACTTACACATTTTGTAGGAAAGTGAATTAAACAGGACAGTACATAATACTTACGTTTTTAATACTCTTCTTATTATTCAGAAAAGTCACTTGGCAATCCTTTCGGCGGACTGTGATTACATCTGATTACATGTCTTACTAAAAGCTCGCAAAGAGCACTACAAGTAATATCACACTTAGAACAGCATTAGTAAGTGCATTATAAGGGTAAATATCCATAAAGAATGCCTTTGTAAATCATTTGTAAGTCTGTTTGGTATTATTAAAGCATCAACAAGAATTTTGTAAGATTGGAAATACACTTCTCGAAACCATTTTAAGATATATCTAAGGGTAAATAGAGTTATTAAGTGCGCCCAAATCCACACTTATAGCAGTCTATCGGAGTACCATAAGACTGGTAAAATTATACTCTTGGGATGTGTGTAAGAGGAAATTTTGCTAGTTGGGGGGAGAAACTTCTCATCAATCATTATAACATCTAAATATACAGGGCGTCCCACGGACATGCCACATGGAGGGAAAGTACCTTGAATATTGTAGATGGAACATTTTACTGAAAGAAGACATTATTTGAATTTAAAAAACAATTTAAATTGCATTCATAGATATTTAAATGATAACATGGTTAAACCGGGAATGGAACCCGTTACATGACAAAAATAATCAGCTACAGGAGCTTTATCATACCGATGGAAAGGCTTCATAATAAGGATTATTTTATGCTAAATAACATAGTGTCACAAATAAAAGGAAGGCCATGAATTTTAACATTTGATGTGAAATTTTGTATAGAAAAATGAAAAGCTGAAGGACATAGTGACATCGAAATAAATACATACATAAATTGATTAATTTTCTGTTAAAAATGTTAAAATTCATGGTCTTCCTTTTATTTGTGACACTATGTTATTTAGCAAAAAATTATCCTTATGATGAAGCCTTTCGATCGGTATGATAAAGCTACAGGTGATTATTTTTCTCATGTAACGGGTTCGATTCCCGGTTCAACCATGTAATTATTGAAATATCTATGAATGCAAATTTAAATTGTTTTTTGAATTCAAATAATGTCGTCTTTCAGTAAAATGTTCTATCTACAATATTCAAGGTACTTTCCCTCCATGTGGCATGTCCGTGGGACGCCCTATTTATAAGGAAAACCGGCTTAATGACTGACTGACATATCAACAGACCAAACTATACTGCATCAATTTGTAGTGTAAATGAGCACTAAGAAAGAATTTTTGGAAATTCGCCTAAAGTAAAAAAAGGTGGAAAAAGTTTGGTAAGTTTGTATAAAACTCCGTCGGTTTTGAAGCTAAATGGATAGAGATTGGGCATTGCAACGCATGCCGGGTACAGATAAAGACGGCGTAGTATTACTACATCCAACGATCCGTTAAGCCCATGCACCCGAATATCCATTCAGTTAGCAACTCATATAAGCTGTTCCAAACGTGATACGCTGAGTGCTTCAAAGCTGACGCATTAGCTAACTGAGCTGAACGCCCCGAGCAAGCGGCGAAGACTTCAAGTCGAATCTGTCATTATTATTCTATGAAACGGCGCTCAGGGCGCGGATTCTGCACCTGCGCGCACACGTACAAATAACCAAGTAAACCTGACAAATTGTATCACATCCATATTGGTCACGAGTGCTGCTGGTGCGTTACCAAAAAATAAATGTGCGCCGTTTCGAGGATTTCTCGGGTTAGGCCCTTTTGCGCGTCGGCGGACTCCGCTACTTTTTGTGGATTAGCCGAGATAACTTCGGTTAGCACTGTCGCCGTTTAATTATACTGTAAGTGGTGGCGGGATGAAATAATGCCGTGGAAAGGCCGAATTAATGACGTAGGCTACGGGGTTATGTATTTGTGTTTTTTTTTTACCATTTTTATTTTAAGACTAAAACGCTTGGCGTTCATCTCTATTGATGGGAAAGTCAACTAAATAACGTGACTTTCTCATCGCATAAAAATCACGAACCATGAGAACATGATATTTTCTAAATAACGTAAAAACAGTGAAAAAATATAACAAAAGTGGGAGGAATAAAAATTAAAACAGAGCACAGTTATATAGCGATGATGAAAAGGGATGTGTGGAACTCGATCACATGTGTGCAACTTAAAACTTACAAAACTTTCAATTTGGATCCCGGCGACTCTAAACCGTTCTTCTTCTTTTACTTTCGTATCGTTGCGTTGGTTCGTATGACAACAAAGATACGATTAAATAAAATTAAATAATTAATTTTGTTTGGCCCAGTACGCAGCCAAATCAATAGTTTCTAAACAGTTAGGGGCATCACACACAGTCACGCGGACGTCCTTATCTATCCCCGGCTGCGGTGAACGCCTGAACGCCTAACCGCGTCTTTGGCGTCACTGAATCCCGACAATGGCTGTTTTCGAGTAGGACAGGCACGTCCCCCCGGTTTCACGTCTGATCGCCATCGCGAGGGTCCCATCAAATCGGCTTAAGGTTTGCTAGCCACTGGGCCCGGCTTTGAGCGTTTGTACCGGCCAATCTGGATTATCTTATTAATTGATAGATAATTGGTGTTAAGTTTTAAATAAGCTTTTTATCATCATAAGTTTATGAATAAAATGTACAATTATGTGTACTTTAGATTAGTTTTCAGAAAAAAGGCCGCCTGTTTTCTAGTGCGTCAGTATATTTCTATAGGTGTATTCTTTTTCTTTGTCAGTAGATTTAGAGTTAATGATGGGGTCACGCCATGATGAGCCACACGATACTGCATTTATGACGCGTTCATTTTGAATTATCATTGAATGAACAACTCATAATTTTAATGAATTTATGTAAATTAACTAAACTTCAAGTCAGGGTGGATATTATAGGTTATCCTCCACCAGGGTGTAAGGAGTGAATAAATCCTAAAGAATCCTATACCAACTGTTGACAAGTTGAGGACAGGACATATGCTGAGTGACCAGTTTAGTACATGCATATTATATTCCTGTGTTTAAATTTAAATATGTGATGTATTCTATCAAATAAACATTTATTTATTCTATTTTAAGTTTGTCGAAACAAACTCGCAAACGTACTATCTGCCGCGTTACGACGAGACATCATTGATTATTCACTTGCCAATCTATTTATTTGCAACTAATCTTAACCCTTGACACCGCGGTTTAACGTGTTAATCCTTTGTATAATCAATTCTGTGGCCCAACTATAGTTTACAGACTAAATTGGATTTAGAAAGTTCAATACGGAGATCCTTCGGTAAGTTTCTGATCGGCTAGCGGAGTCGCCTCGGGTTAACAACCCGTCAATAAGTAATCTGGTAGTTAACGTTTTGGTGGTTGCAATTAAACTACGTACTGTAAACAGCCTATGAAATGTATAGAGATACTTATGTTTCAATACTAACACAATTCATCTCTTCTCTTGGGTGGGTGTAAAAGGCGACTAACGGACTAAAGAACGCACACACATCTAACAGCTTAGACCGGCGGCGATGGTAGGGTTGCCACCTGCCGCTAGTTGATTAAAGGGTTACCAGTGTAAAAAATACGGGTTATTAGATATATTTACGGGAGACAATTAAAACAGCAATGTTTAATGAAGATAATGTATTTTTTAAATTTATATTTAATGTTAGAAGAAACAACTTTTAAAAGCTGTAAAAAATATTTTCCCCTTATTTTATTTTCGAAATTACGGGTTTTCGTAATATCTTAGCCTGAAAAACGGGGTAACCGGTAAAATACGGGGCATCTGGCAACCCTAGGCGATGGCCTCACCACCTGTTAAGCTGAATACATCTGCAGTTGCTATTTGATGGTGATCACAGAAATATATCAAGATGGTGAAGGTGGACAGTGGCAGTGGAGTTGGTCCTTATTGCCTTGTCAGAGACTAGGTTAGTGTTTGTTTATTATATATTGTACTATCTCCATACATTGTATAAAAAGACGAATTTGAAATAAGACTAATCCAGATTATCACAAATTCTTTTACGACATCTAAGGGAAGAGAGGGGTTGGTTGGTTATTTTGGTGAGCCGCTATTCCACTCAACATCCATAGTAAAATAATTAACAAACATTAAGAGGCCTATTACATCTCGACTGTGATCTTTGCGTAAAATGGCCAATTTTGGCGTTCTTGATCTCAGAAACAAAAACACATTAATAATTTTGACTGATTAAATAGTGTAGAATAGCTATTGGCATAGTTTGTAGCTCGCTTTTTGTAAATTATGCTTAACTTTTTAATTAAACCCAAAATTGCAGAAAAAGATTTTTTGCACTGTTTTAAACAAATACAAATGAAATAAAAAAAATAGAATGTTATCTCTTGTATAGTTTGTAGCTGCCTCGGAATTTTTAGATATCATTGATTTTATATAAAAAAAAACAATCTTATTCTAAACCAAAAAACTTCGAAAATCACTTTAAGTTAACTGTGAATATCTCCTATCTACGCTAATATTATTGAGCAGAAATTATACCAGAATAATTTTTACTTCATGAGAAATAAAGATTTTATAATGAATTTATTATCCTATTTCGATAAAAATGATAAATACAACTGCAAAATTACCTTCTACAAAATGCGATGCACTGGCCGTCCGAACTAAGGTTATTCTCGCAGAGAGGAGATTTGTAATATTAAGCATGAGTTTATTATCCTATTTCGATAAAAACTATAAATACAAATGCAAATTACTTTAAAATGCGAAAATGGGCATATTACGAAAAAATCACAGTCGAGATGTTATAACATCTTGACTCTCGACTCGACAACGACTCTCTTAAGATACTATGTCTCTTAAGGCGTTCAATCACCATTTGTTGAATTCCTTAAAAAAATTAAGAATACCTACAGCTCCTAAATCGCCTTAACCAATTTGAATAAAGTTGAAAATAAAGTTTTGCTCTCCCACAAGCAGTCAGTTATAACGGAGTCGCGCGGGGACCTAGAAAACTTAAGGCCCAACATCACGGTCACTCGGCGGAACTTCATCCTCGATGCCAATTCAATTGGTTCCACTTACAGACGGAGACTATTTAAATCTTCGCATAAGTTAAATCTTCTTTGCGGAGGACTATTTAATTTTTTAAGATTTATCTTGGTATTTGTTATAAAAAGCAATTATTGTAAGTATTGTTGTACTTGTACGCGATAATTAAATGATTTAAAACATCTCACACTCAAAGTTATTTTACGAAAAATCCTTATTTATTTGTTTATTACTATTACTTACTTACTGTTACGAATTTTTTTCGAAATAAGTATGATTGAGATTGATTGATACTTACTAGAATTTGTCCGCGGCTTCGCTTGCGTTAATTTTTCTCATCAAAAAGTAGCCTATAGCATAATATCTTCAGGGCCCTACGTATCTCTATAACGTAATAAACAAACAAACTCACTTTCACGCTTATAATATTAGTCTAGGATTAAAAATAGGTACGAGTATTCGTGGAAGCCGTCTAATAACTATTTCAGCCAAACCAGTTGAGGTATTTTATGCAGCATCCTAGCACCAGGCAAAGGCAAAGTTTTCAGTCTTCTAAAAAATAACAGAAGAAAGAAACAAAACTTCACAGACAAAAAGGTAACAGAAGGCGATCGTTTAAAGTTTACGGGCGGGCGCAAATATTTTACTTTCTTCAAACAGACAGTAACTAAGTACAATGGGTAGGAATTACGCTCAAGTTTATGCGGAGCCAAGCGGAGTGGCGCGAACAAAGCGCCGGGATAAAGGTATCGCCAAACAAAGTTAACGAATCGCGGCCGACCTGGTTGCTGGGAGCTTGTGTGACGAATCCAGGTGTGTGCCCAATTTGGGGATTTATTTTCTTATGTAATGGCTTGGTACTGCCAAAGGGGCAGTTTCTTATTATAAGAGGCCTTAGGCGGTGAAAACGAAAAAATTGGCTGTTTTCTATTAGCCGTTGATGATTGATTATTTATTTGCCAAGAACATAGTATGTTACAATTATATTATGTAGGTACTATATGTTCCACTTCCGGAAGAGTATGCAAATTAATTTAAGTTGATTGCAAAATAATCGTAATCGACACAATATTTAAAACACATCCAATAAGGACAAGCACATACATTAAAATAAAGAATGTAAATTTTTTAGGGTCAATTAAATCAAATAAAAAATAATAGTAGTAAAATAATAATAATTAATCAAATAACAGTAAAAAAATAACCATTATTATAAAAGTTAGTAACATAAGTCAGTTGTTAGTAGAAAATAACACAATGTCAACCCAAAGGAATACCTTTACTGAGAAAGAAACTCATTAAACGTAGGTATAGAATGACTTTTCAAGGAGCCATTCTTTTAATTTGTTATTCAAAATATTTTAGATATTTCGCACTGAAATTTTCAATGTGTATTATAGAACGTAGGCGTGGGGGGTGAACGAAGCCAAAACACGCTTGTAAACATTTTGCTCGATAGAAAAAAACCTGAAGTTACCTCTAAAATTTCATTTAAATGCACATTACGACCGTGTTTTACAATAATAATTCCTATAAAATCTTAAACATATAGGTATTTACCATTTCGATTTGTTGACTGATTTGAATTTCCAAAAAACTAAACCTTTTTATTAACTTTTTGATAAAAATTTGAATGGGCGGGCCACTAGTAGGTAGATGAAAATTAGTGATAATATGAATGATATTTTCCAAAATCCCCTTCCCCTTTGAGTATCAGTAAGATGTGGGATATACTGAGATCTTACACATACTACTGGAGAGAATTTTAAAAGTGACATTGCACTGATTTCTTTGATTTGTTTAAATTATAAAAATGTACTGTTGCTAAAACATAATTTCTGTTACGGTACACAGTGTGTTGTACCTACGATTATGAGAAAAATCTCTACAATCCTAGTTTAATTTATACCTAAGTAATTTTTTAATTTATTCAAAAAAGAAAAATTAAAGAGTTACGTATTACAAATTGTCGCATAGGTACATGTTTGCATTTGTGTAGGTGATTCACGTTGTAAAACGTTGACACGTGAATAGAAAGTAATAACTTTGAAAATATCTCTTTACACCTGGCTTAGCACCTCGCGAGGTAATATGTGTCGCAAATATTAAAAGTTATTTTTATCTCGGAGATTAATGTCATAAGGTTGTAGGTTACGTTTTATAAATGTACGAGCAATATTTTATTTAAAAGTTTAATAGTAATAAAAAAAATTCTACTCTCATACGAATTATGTAGCCTAAGTTAAACTTCTTTTCAAACTTGTTTTATTGGTTAGAGAACTGTTACTCATACTTATCATCATCACGAATAGTCGTGATAAGATAATAGTATCTCCGAAAGGTTAGTCAGACACTGGCCAATGAGGACCGCAAAAGCAGTCCTCTGCCATAGTCCACTTTTCACCAAAAAGCGACTCACACGTGCTCAGTGTGACAGGTGGTGAGCTCATCGCCGCTCTATGTTGTTGGATGTGTGTGTGTGTGTGAATTCGTCTATGAAGTGTGCAAAATATTTATCGACGATTTATCAACAAAAATTGGTAACATGTGTTCATTGAATATAACAAATTTGTGCATCTCAAATCTAAATAAAGGCTTTGTTGTATTCTAACGCATTGCATTATAACAATGATGTTAAAATACAATAACGTTAATAAGTTTTTCAATTGATTTATTTGTACATTAGCAGTTGCTATGTCATGTTGTTTGCTGTGTCACGTTTCCCTCATTTCCTCTAACAAGATAGTTTTAATTATGAACACTGGATTAATTGCATTATTGGCAAAATGTAAACATCGGCCCGCGTATCGTTACGTAACAAATTAATTGTTTAAAATGATGTGGTTATTAATTCATATGCCTTTTAACATTATCAGTACCTGTGTACTGTTAATTAATCATACTAATAACTAACTCAGTTGTTGTTTGATTAAAGAGCTGTAAAAGAGCTGTTATTGTAAATCATAAAAAAACATAATATTAATGTTAAGAGTTATAAACATTAATTTTATGTTAATTATTTATGTTCATAATACAAATCAGTCGTAAAATAAACTTTATCTGAAATAATATAGGATTACATAACTTAAATTTAATACATAACTTACCTTACATCTCAGCTTTAGTAACTTTTAAATATAAATCACTGCATAATTAAAGTAATCTTGGATTGTAAATTGCTTAGCTTCAAGTTTATAACAGATACCTTCGTAACCCAACTTTCTATTTAAAATATGTTTATTATTGGATTAGTTCAAGAGAATAATTTATTAAGGGAACTAAGTTAAGGGTTCTGAGACTGACGGCAGCGCCAATGTACCTACATACATGTAATCACGACTATTATCCCCTAAGGGTTAGTCAGAGACTAGGCAATGGGACCGCAAAAGCAGTCCTCTACCATCATATTCCACTTTTCACCAAATAGCGACTGCACATGTGCTCAGCGTGACAGGTGGTGAGCCCATCGCCGCTCTATGTTGGATGATGCAGTCTTTAGTCCGTTATTCGCCATTTACGACACCCAATGGAAGAAAGGGTTGGTAGTATTCTTTCACCGCTATGCTACACGGTTAAATGTATTTACTAACTTATACTCAACTTTATCATCAGCCTATCAACATCCCACTGCTGGGCACAGGCCTTCCCACGTGGCCGACAGCACGTGGAGAGATTGGGCCGTACCATAACCCACCACGCTGGTCCAATGGGGCTTGGTGGGTTCTAATAGATGTAGTACAATCTGTTCCTTCTTTTAAAATTAATTATAAGAGATATTTGCTTGAGCAGCAAATAGAACAGCTACTTTGAGCCGGTAGCTCATATCTACGTATATATAATACACTTATTGATTTTGGTTTTAAATATTTTATTTTTATTATTGTTACATCACATCCACATAATATAAATATATTATACTAAAATAGTCTATTTATTCTCAAATATTATAATCATAGCATTACATGTTTACTTGGTTGGTAACGACTGTCTTACGACAATAACCGGGACCAACAGCTTCCGAAGCACGGAGGAGCTCGAGATGTTTTTAATTTGGTCACCCATCCAGCGACCCGGCATTGCGAAAGTTTCTTAGCGAGCAAGCGAGCAAGCCGAACGCGCAAGTTGCTGCGCCATTGAGCTCCTCCTAATAATTATTAATACATTGACTAATTTGAAATTGCTGTGTGAAATTTTTTAAGTAAGTACCTCCCTAAGTAGGTATATGGATGAAAAAAAATAAGAATCTCTATAGCTTTTTATTCTTTTTTTATTTTTTATTTTTATAGCGTTTTGTTTTCTTTGAGTTTATTTAAGCGTTTTTAACGCAATTAATCAAATATTACGAACATGTATAACTTTTTAAAAATAAACTACGGATAGGTCGGTACATCAAATATTTCTCACACTGACACACAATACATTCTGAGGTGTGATAATCGGATTGTTAGTGGAAGCTGTTTCTTTTTTTTCAGCTTCCGACCACCATCGCAGGATCACAGGGCTATCACACAAAGACAACACACTCCTATATAAAAGCATGATAGCATGATACACCAAGCACACCCACTAAAAAAATAAGTTATTTACATTTAAATTGTGTGGGGGGCCAACACTCAGTAATTCAGGTTCGCCTAGCACTGGTAGTAGCCATGGCAATTTTAATTAACATGTTGACTGCCACAAAACCAGACACAATAATAATTTTATTGTTAATTGTTTGTCGGTCACCGTCACCGGTGTCTAGGGTTGCCAACTATACTGTTTTTACTACTACATTATACTTTTTACTGTGGAACAAAAATAAAGTATCCAAAATACTGTTTTGCACTGGTAACCATATCCCTGTTTAAAATGTTAAAAAGTCGCGAACGTTGTCCGCGCGGTGCAGCAAAAATAAAATACTGTAAATTTTTCTAAAATACTGTTTTTTTTTTAAAGTTGGAAACCCTACCTGTGACCGCCATGGCGCTTAAAGTCTTAAGCATTCAAATATTGTTGCTTTCATGTTTGATGTTTGCTGAGACGCTTAAAATTCTTAAAGCCATTGTGATGGAAATAAATGATTTGTTTATTATTTATTACACTTTTTTTAATAAATATTGTTAGGAATATCGTCTACAATCATATATAAGATGACTGCTAGAAACCGCAAGAAACTTCAAGGGCTGGTCAGGTCAAGTGTTTTATACATGACAAAAATGGAATTCGTGTTTTTTTGTAGGTACTTATCGCCCAGCTGACGGGGGCAACGGCCGGCCGGGTGTCTGTTTGTCTGTCTGCGGGCGACCAACCCGCATTGGGCCAGCGTGGTGGGTTATGGTCCAATATCCCCACGTGCTGTTGTCCACGTGGGAGGCCTGTGCCCAGCAGTGGGACGTTTATAGGCTGATGATGATGATGATGATACGTATACACCCTCATTTTTATTCGTTTATTGAAATTAAGGGTACTCACCCTCCATGAAACCGAACAACTTTCCCGAAGAAACCTATGTGCAAAAATGACAAAAAAAAAATTCGACCTCCCATACTATTGTCGTCAGCTGATCGGACAGTTTTGTATGGGAGGTTGGAATTTTTTTTGTCATTTTTGCACATAAGTTTCTTGGGGAAAATTATTCAGTTTCATGGGTGGAACTCACCCTTAATTTCATTAAAACGAGTAAAAATGAGGGTGTATAACCATGCATTATCATCCAAATTAAACGTGTATACAAATTTAAGCTCAATCGGTTGAAGATATGTGCTTCAAAATTGAGTTGCAAGATTTCAACTGAAAAACGTACATTGCAAGTTAAATAAAAGCTTGTAAAAATATGTATATTAAGGAAAACTAAGTCGGCTGTTTCTTTTCTTCTTCATCTATGTCGTGGTGATGCTTATGTCGAAGGACGGATTACATATTAGTTAAATCGAGTCAGAGGTAAAATTCACTAAGGAGCTTTCTATAAAAAAATAGTTTTTGCTGCATCCTGCATTTAATTAAAAATGTAATCCGCTCTAACCAGAGGGTTATTTAATATGTAATATGCAGAGGCATAATATGCAGAGGCATCAACGCTTTACACTATATAAAATATACATAAAAAGGGCGAGAAGTTAGAGACTCACTTCACCAAATGGTTTTGGACAATTCGAAAGTGTTTATTTATTAAGTTTAGTTGAATAAAGAGATTATTATGTCTATGACTATTACACCAAAGATTGTTCTAGCATTCAGTTAGATAAAGTTGTAGAACCTATCCTGTGACCTGTAATTAATTTATTATTAAAAACCAGCTGACCCGACAGACGTGGTCCTGTCTTAATCTTAATTATGAATATTGAAAAAAAGTGTTTTTTTTTATTCATGAATATTGAAAAAAAAGTGTTTTTTTCTTTCATAAGAACCTTCTCCTGACAATAACAAACACAACAAAAAAAGAATTAGCTAAATCGGTCTAGCCGTTCACGCGTGATGGCGTGACCAAGGGAAATAGAGATTCATTTTTATATAATAAAAGATAAACAGAAAGTTCAAATACTCTAGGGAATTATTTTAATTAAGACTTGCAACTTGCAGGAATGTAAAAGTATTTTGAAAATGAAACGAAATGATTACAACGTAAATACTAGGCGCGAGTTAATCCGTAAAAAGTATTTCAATAACCGTTACGTAACCGTGTCTCCTCCCTTGGGTGTCGTAAATAAAAGGCTACTAACGGACTAAAGACTGCATATACATCCAACAGCATAGAGTGGTGATGGGCTCACCACCTCTCACGCTGAGCATATGTGCAGTCGCTGTTTGGTGAAAAGTGGACTATGTCTATGGCAGAGGACTGCTTTTGCGGTCCTCATTGCCTAGACTGACTAACCCTGCGGGCATAACAGTCGTGATTATAATTATGTACCTATGTTTATTAGTAGGTTTTTTAAAAGATTTTTCATTAATTCATTCGTACTCAATGCAATTCATTTCACAACCAAATACAATACAATGTTAACGGACCGCTCCAAAAGTTAATTTCCCATTAATCTCGCTAAATTAACTTTTACCCAAACTTTCTTATCTTACCGTGCTACAATAAAGAGCCCTGCTTAAAACCTTACTCTTAACAATAGTGAACGAGATTATACACTACGTGGTGAGGTGTTCAACAAAGCCCAATCTATTTTAATTGATCGTTCCCTTGTTTTCAAGAGATGAATTTTGGCTCCGTCTTAAGGATGAGATAAGGGTTGCGTAACGAGCAATCCAGAAGCTCAATGTCAGGTATTAGGGTATCAGGGCTGTGACATGAACTCAGGTAGGTCGCGAACAAGTGGGAAGGGAGGGGAGGGGGTAAGTGTTGTAAGTTATTAATGGCGGCGATCACGCACCGCGGCTTAACACTCTAAGTACGGTATCAGCTAGTTACGGATCTGAATTATGCATTTTATGACTTGGGCGTATGAGTTATGGTAATTCTGTGCTTTTACTGTGACGCCAAGTGTGAGAGATAAATTGGGTAAGTGATAGGTAACGGCGCCATCCGCATGCGATTTTGTAACCATTTGTGTTTCGTAAGGTAAACTATTTGTGTAAAGGAAACTTAATATTTAAAGAGTGGTTTTGTAAAACAACGCCCATCTCAGGGGTGGAGTATAATACACGACACTGATGCCAAAAAAATACCTTAAATTTTCATAGTAAAATCTATGAAATCAGGAAATTATGGTATTATTACGCGGGCGAGCTATCGGTCATTACCCCACGCTCTCTCGGGGCGGCAGCTGCATGTACAGTCACGAGCACCAATATGTATACAATTTCACTCTTATTCCATTGGATTAAGAGTTACAATTGTTTACATATTTTTGCTCGTGACTGTACTCGGTGGTGTAGCGGGGTATGCGGGGGTGGTACGGGCGGTAACAAGCGCCGGCGCCGGCGTTTTAGGATACGTTTGAACAAGGTTTTTTACTAATTATGTAATAGTTAAATATTTATTTATATTTTTCTTGTAATTACTTTCATGTGCACTATCACCCCTGAGTCGGGCGTTGCTGTTTCAAACTACACCCTGTATGTGCATGAAAACTTTCGATTCACTGCCCGGCTTTGTGATCACCGGTCGACTCGTATTTGGCAAGCGTATTGATTTTGTAATCCCATCAATTACAGCGAAGACTTGAATTTAATTATGGATGCTTTTGTCTAGCAGTGGAACAGCATGTTGTATGTATGTTCTAACTTATTCCCAGTATAAATGCGATAAGTTTGTTTGTTACGCTTCTATATACGCGTAAACAGCTAATCCGATATTGATGAGGTTTGGTATAGAGATAGATGGGTCCTGGCGACAGGAGTATAGGCTACTTTTTCCCCCAAAAAATAACCTAAGCGAAGCCGCTTGTAAAAGCTAGTTGGTTATACTTTACGTTACTATCGATAAGGAACACGGGATTGTCCGAACTAAGAGCACCTTAAGTTTCCGGAGCACCGGCCGGCGGGCGCCTGCGGCTGTATTATAATTAAGTGGCTGCAGTCCAGGCGGGCACGTATTGTTTTGAATGAATTCACGACTTACGCTCTGCTATGGCGAACTTTCCTGGCGCTTATTTTACTAAGGAGAAGAAAGGTCAGTAAAAGTTGAATGGAGCTTAAAAGATGATAGCTTTAGACAGTTGTCCCACCAACAGCGAGTAAACGACTAACTATCGGCTATTTTCTCGCTCAAGAAACGTATAATAGATATACATTCTGTGTAAACAAAAGAGATGCATATTTAAATAGTTGATCGCTGTCTGTTTCCACTGCCGGCGAGAACTCGCTCCACTAGTTCGTTGTTAAGCGAAAAGAGCTATCAAATATAATTCTCGCTTAGCGATATAACTCACGCCCAGAGACCAACCAGCGGCAGCGGCGCTTATAGCTCAGCGACAAAACTATCGAAACTACACGCTAGCTTCCCGCTGCTCGCCAACTCGTTTCTAATTCTAGCTCGACTCGCTTCTCGTTCATCGTCGGCGGTGGGACAACTGCCTTAAGCAGATCTATATCTATCTATATCTATCTATACAAATTAAAATAAATAGACACGAATGTATGTTCGCGCATGTGTGCAAACCATCAGGACGAGGTTAGTATAAAGGATTTTTTTAGAAATCCGTCACGCACGGGGTACGTGATGACTACGCGGGCAAAGTCGCGAGTGGGTAGTAATTAAGTAATTTTTTTAAAGAAAAATGGTTACATTCGTGCAAAACCATAGAAACGATGTTATCCGCTTAAGTTTAAACCGTGCAGCGGATAGCAACGACCGCAGAATGACTTCGGCTGTATGACATACATACATACATATAATCACGACTATTTTCCCCGAATGGTTAGTCGGAGACTAGGCAATGAGGACCGCAAAATCAGTCCTCTGCCGTAGTCCACTTTTCACCAAATAGCGACTGCACATGTGCTTAGCGTGACAGGTGGTGAGCCCATCGCCGCTTTAAGTTGTTGGATGTACAGTCTGTAGTCCGTTAGTCGCCTTTTACGACACCCAAGGGAAGAGAGGGGGTGGTAGAGTATTCTTTTACCGCCACGCGACTCGGTTAATGACGGCTGTTGACGATGACGAAATCCACCAGGCATTTCTATCTTAAAGCTGTTACTATTATCATTTAGGATCTTAACTCGTCTCCACAAAGTTGAGTATTAATTAAACAAAGATTGGGATCACATTTAGCTTGTACATGTGAGGATTGAGTTCGTCGTTCCCACACAGCCCTCAGTTCTTCCCTGACATTATTATTTTAATAGATTACGGAGTTTAACTTATTCTTGCGTTCGACTTTGGTGAATTATGAAAATAGAATACTTGTGAGACCTTTTTTCTTTGTATTTATCCTCATGTGCGTGACGTTTTTCTTAGCGGAATTTATTTTTTCGTTTTAGATTTCTAGCCTTTCGAAATAACAAAGAACCATCCAATAACTAAGTATTACAAAAAACTGGCAAGATAAGTTAATGTTAAAAAATTTGTCTTTCTAAAATCGTTTTCAAGCGCAGTCTTCACGATAAGTAAACTACTTAGGTATATTGTTTTATGGTATAATGTTAATATTGTGTTACTTGCTTTTGCGAAGAAAATTAAGGTTATTATTATTATAATAATGAGATGAAAACCGCTGAATAAAGACGCAGGGTATCAGCTCTAACTCTCCGCACCACCGGTAATGATGTCAAAGTTATAATGGCAGCGATTCCGCAGCGAAACTCTCCAAAGCCCGAGCCAAACCTAAAATTTAATTTTAAAATTATGTAAACTGTAGGGTTTTTTGAAATGGCAAGCTTGGTGTTTGGCGACCTTTGAAGTGAGGACTTTTGTATCCATATCACCAACGTCAAAGCAGTATTAAATAGTTTTTCCAAGGGATGTAAATGCAGCAGCCTTTGACCAGTTTTACCGATTTGAAAACAATTCTGAGTCAATACAATCTGAGTGGTATAGAGCCTCGCTGCGTCGCAGTACGAATTGGTCCGGCTCGCAGGCGTAATACCACCTTCTCACGGAATATCGGCGTGAAACAATGGCACTCATTGCTGTTGTGTTTCGTCCGGTGAGTGAAAGTACCGGAGGTCCCCCCTTCCCCCATCATAATAGGCTTGTGTCCACTAAGAGTAAATCGGGTGGATTGGCATTTCTAATGATCAATTATAAGTTTTATAGAAACAAAATATCTAAAATATTCATTTTAAAAAACTGATATTTTTGAAGAAAAAAATCGAAAATAATAGGTTCTCAGTCATATGACATTAAACGCCAATCAAAAGCCGTGACAAATGTCATGTTATTGTTGTAACATTTAGAACAAGCCTCGAACGAAACGGATGTTTGGCACGGTGCGAGGTAAAATCGCAAAATAAATATTGTTAATGATCGTTTTTTTTAATAATGTATTTTTCGGACAAAATAGGTAAACATGCTATCGTTTTAATATGATTTTGAAATTTAGTCAACTAGCCTATACTCCTCCCTCATAGGTTCCACTCCTCCCTCAAGGCCAGCAACGCATCTGCGACTTTTCTGTTTTACGGGTTTCCAATAGGCAGCAGTGATTACTTTCCTTCAATGACCCGTCTGCTCATTTGCCTCCTTTTCCCATTAAAAATAGGTATGTTTTCAGTTATTATTTTGCATTATATTAAACTTTCAGAAAGTAAGACAATGCTGACAGTCGTGAAATAATTAATTTTCAATTGTGTTTTGTGTCTGGTTTTGAGGCATTTTGAAAAGGTTCAAACTTCGAACTGAAAATAGCTACTGATAATTAATTGTAAAAATATTTCTTTCGCATATCTAAGGGAACAACACTAACTAATTCACTTTGAAAAACCACTGACTTGGTAGCTCAGAGCTGTCGCATGTATTGCAAAAGGTCGGAGTTCAAATCCCACTTTAGGAAAATCGTCTTTAAAAACCTATTTGCAGTTATGGTTTCAGGATTTATGGAAATTTTATGAGTAGGTATTGTCTTGTTTACACAGGTATCCTAGACTATGCATACACTGGCCAAGACAATGTGAACTCAGCTCGAGAGAACGCAAACAGGTTTAACAATCCGACTGTCCTTGGAGAGCCGTAACTTGGACTAGAACATACATGGAGGGATTAGTTCTCCGGCCAATGTGTGTAACGAGGAAACTTTTTTTATCAGCTTTTGTTTCTACTCTAGTGCATTTCTCATTTTAGGTAGTTTTTCAGGGTAGTTGACTGGTTAGTTAATATATAGAGATATTTATTTATTAATGTTACAGCAACAAAGCAAACACTTACACATAAATCATATGTGTGGGCAGTGGGCAGTTGGCAGTTCTACATTGTTTTGTTAGTTTTGAAGGAACCTAACCACAACTCGTGGTGAGCATTGAAATCCCCCAAAAACCAAACCGCTTCTGCGCTTCATCTGCCACCTGACTAGATGTTCCATTAGGCGAGTTGTCTCCATGTCGTTAGACGCAGACTTAGTTGGACTTAGTCGATATAGTTCGACTTAGTCGACTTAGTTCGACTTAGTCAAATCAAAAATCATTTATTATTTTACCAAAATATTTTTGTATACAAGTGATCGACTTTCTCTATTAAGTGCTTGTCGATTTAGGCTCTAAGAGAGCTCTAAGAGAGCCTAAGTCGACGTGCACTACACGGAAGGAGGAGGAAGGGTCCTCCCAGTGACAGCAAACATCCACCCGAACGTATAAGCAAACTCAGGTTTTGGCTTTGAAGGATTTTTCAAGCACAAAGCCGGGATAGTGCAGGTAGGTGGTGTCAGCTGGGCGGATTATTTGCGTCTCCATTAGAAACAATTGCTGGCCGTGCCGTCTCAAGATGGTGATGTAGTGGATAGCATTGTGATTTGAATGGAGTCTGCGGTTGCTAGCGAACTCCACCTCAAACAGTACGAATGTGGTGGGGATGTGCACAAATGTAAGACAAGTATTATTGTTGTCATGGTAGACAGAAGAAGTAGGGAGGCGTGAATCGAGGAAACGCTGCCGCGATGGGTATGGTCAAAGTACCACACTTAACTTTAGCCTGTTTCCCCAGGGATCTGCCCACAGATAACTTTCATTAACCTGCCGAATGGAAGGGCCCCCGATCCCCCCCGGGTATAGCCGCCGGGCACGACGGACCACCCCGAGATTATGCGTAGTAATTAGTATGGTGAGACAGCCTCATGAGCTGGTGAGGCCCGCTTGGGCCCCTGTACTGTACGGGCGGCCAGCGGGACAATTATCTCTTCGGGACTTCCTAGTCGGCATGTTAGCGAAGTCATTCTGGCACTGGTGGTTCCACGGAAGCCTATAAAACCAAATGCATTGCAGCACCGTCCTCTCGAGCTCTGGCTATACGCTGGCTGATCCTAAAACGCGACCGACAAGGGGTCACTTGACGGGTTTTGCACCATGTGTACGATGATGGTCGCTAACCAGACGGGTCGAGGCCTACAACCAGTGGAGCTGATCAGAGCTTGAAAAACCGTTAGTTGCCTCTTACGATACCCGAGGAGAGGAGCAGAGTGGCACCCCGCTCCGGTCCGATAGCAGGGTTCAATTCCCAGGTCGGGTCAAGTGCGATTCAGATTGTTCGATTATTAGAACAAGTTTATGATCACCTGGCATTTGGCAAGCGTTAGCCAATACCCACCAATTGTAGCGATGACTTGATTTTAATGATAGACGCCTTTATCCAGTTGTGGGGCAGTTTATAGGCTGTAGATACTGTAAAAAATAAATCATAAAACATCATACTGTGCAGACTATCAGCAGTCATACCAAATAATTTGGCAAGTTGTTCCTCTGCAAGACCATCCGGCTTTGAAATTCTTTGCCGGCGCATGTGTTTCCCAGCTCCTACAGTCCCGGGTATTTTAAGCGGGGCGTGAAACGGAATTTTTGCAAGCCGTCTGAATGGGTGCGCTTGTTGTTACCGTGCTGGTTCCACGGTGATCGCTCTCATTATTTTGGACTGCATCGGCTGCTCACCATCAGGAAGCATAAAAAAAAACACAAAGAGTCACATAAAAAAACCATAAAATAGTAAAATGCTTATTTATAAAAAGGGATGTCTTTATTTTAAACATTAAAATATTTTTTAACTAAATAAAAAGTTAAACGATAAAAAACAACTATGCGAGAAATTTTATGGAACCAATCATACTTATCAGCTTTGTTGTTGGACGCACCCAATTCTCGTTTGGGAGCACCACAACAAAGGATAACATTTATATTATTTTTGATTAAAATTTTATAAATGGCGTTTCATTTAAATGAAAAGTGGGCGCGTAGGTACATTTTTTGGTTTTATAATTGACTTACGCCAGCAGATCTACGTAGGTATTTGGTTGTGTGGTTGTGTAATAAAGTCTGTTTTAAAGTTTATTTAACTAAACATGCAAGTAGAACATGATACAAACTCACTCGACCTTTCAACTTTTTTGACTGTTACTGTTTACTTTGATAAACAGTTATAAAATCCACGTACACATATTAGATTCACGATTGGTATCCCCAAAGTGTTAGTCAGAGACTAGCCATTGAGGACCGTACGTGACCCCTGCCATAGTCCACATTTCACCAAATTACAACTGCACATGTGCTCAGCACAAAAGCCTAGCCAGCCGATGACTCAGGGGGGGAGGGGGGCAAGCCGATTTCATTGTGTAAACTCTATAAACTCTTCACTGTACATAGAGGCGTGCCTAAGAGACCCCCCACCTGGCGTCTTTCGAGCGTCAGCGTGCGGCGTTGCGTCGACGCCGCGCGAGTGCTGCACTGACGCCACGTGAACGCCGGCTCGACGCCGACATCGAAAGACGCCAGTGTGGGGGGTCTCTAGTTTCAGAGTAGGGCAACATTATTTTCTTACGATTTGTAACAGTTCATTACAAAGCAGCTGTCCCTACCTTAGTCGCTTAGTCGCTTTTTACGTCTCCCAATCGAAGTGATGGGTTGGTAGTATTCTTTTACTATGAGCTGTCAACACACAGCGCTTTTTAATTTAATGACGTCACCATCAAGAGTTCCTGAACAATATTATTATGCATCTATAAGTGTTTCTGCTTAGCAATACGATTGGTTAGGATATAAATCGATTAAGTGCTTGAAGGCAGAGTGCCAAGATTTATATTGTGGCCACCGCTGGATCTGATTACGAACAGTTGTTGAGGCATTATCTTTTATCCCTAACTTTGGGGAATAAGGAAAAGCAACCGCGTGATGGAGATTATTTGGGCGAATAAAAAAATGAAAGCCACTTCATTTTTCGTTTTGTTGGTTAATGTTGTAGGAAAAGAGTAATGGCGTTTTTTATTATATTAATGTAATTAGTTGTTTTAAACTAATGCTGCGCTTAGGAGGCCAGAGAAGCTCATGACATTTTAATTCGGTCACGTCGTTGTATGGCGACAAACTTAGATAAGGTGGTGGTAGCTAGCCAGACGGATTGAACAGCCCTTTCACCAACCAAATTGTATCTCTATCCGAACGCGCAAGCCGTTGTCACTATCATCATCATTATCATGTGCCTTTTTTAGATTTCCGTAGTCAAATGGCAAAAAACGGAACCCTTATGGATTCGTCATGTCTGTCTGTCTGTCCGTCCGTATGTCACAGCCACTTTTTTCCGAAACTATAAGAACTATACTTTTGAAACTTGGTAAGTAGATGTATTATGTGAACCGCATTAAGATTTCCACACAAAAATCGAAAAAAAAATTACATTTTGGGGGTTCCCCATACTTAGAACTGAAACTCTGAACTGAACGTGTGAGGTATCTATGGATAGGTCTTTAAAAATGATATTGAGGTTTCTAATATCATTTTCAGGGTTCCGTAGTTTTCTAAACTGGATAGTTTGCGCGAGAGACACTTCCAAAGTGGTAAAATATATGTAATTTCTAAAATAAGAGAATGATAAAACTATAAAAAATATATGATGTACATTACCATGCAAACTTTCACCGAAAATTAGTTTGAACGAGATCTAGTAAGTAGTTTTTTTATAATACGTCATAAATTAATTAATTAATTAAAAAAAATACACTATTATTAAAACATCGATCAAAGTTACAACGAACTACAAGAACTTTTATATGATGTTACTCGCTGCTTCGGAACCCTTCATGGCCGGTTTTTTCTCTTAAATAATGGCTGTATGCGATCAGCACATTTTGCCAGTATCAAGTTCTTACTTATAATAGTAATTATTTTCTTTGCATTAAGTAGATGATAATGAGTGTTAATGAACGTTTAATGGTAAATGATTTTCCCCCAAACCCCTCGAGACTCAATAAAGCTGTGGGACTTTATTGAGATCTAACGCGGACTTCTTGAGAGAATTTAAAAAGGGATGTTGCACTGTTTTGTTTTATTTGCCAACACTCATGCACGTTCACGAACACCTAACAGTAAAGTCCACCATTATATTCGACGATATTCGACAAAACACAAATTATGAAAAAAACAAAACTGCAGACTTGACGCTTCATTCTCCCGCCAAGAAGTCCATCTATGCCTTTCTAACGTCCTACTTTTGAAGGCCTTTTCTCAGGCCCTTCATGTGGGAATTAAATTAAATTAAACTTTCCTACAATCACACCAATTATCTAACCCAAGAGAAGCTTCGAAGAATCTCGTTAAATGGTTACTAGACAACGGATAAACATACTTAAAATACTTAAATACGTACTTATTATACATAGAAAATACCCAGACCCGAGACAATTTAGAAAAACAATAATTTCTAAATTGACACGACCGGGGATCTAACCCGGGACCTCAGAGATGGCGACACCATGAAAACCGGTGTACAAACCACTCGACCATGGAGGTCGGTCAAAGGGAAGTTTGAAGATTGGGCCGTAACCGCCGCTGGCCTAACGTTGGTGGGTTTTCAAGACAGCCATCTAGTATATACATACATATAATAACGACTGTTATCCCCGAAGGGTTAGTCAGTTAGTTAGCAGTCATGAGGACAGCTAATCGTGACAGGTGGTGAGCCCATCGCCGCTCTATGCTGTTGGATGTATGTGCAGTCTTTAGTCCGTTAGTGAAGTGAAGAGAGGGGGTGGTAGTTAGGGATGGTGCGTATTTACGCGACCAGGTTTTAAGACCAGGTATTTGCTTCCAAGTACGCCGACCAGGTACGAGCCCGAAATACTTGCAAGACTTTCAAAGTATTTACTAGACAGTCGAGGCAATGTGTTATTTTCTTTATGGCTTTATTAATAAAGTCTATAATGGATTAGCTCAATGAAGTACTCGCAAGCCTTTAAAGTATTTGGTTTTGCTAAATTGATTATGATCCATAACGCTGTTACCATAAAGACTAATATCGCATGTGATACCTTCAAAGTATTTTTTACGCGGGGTTGGGACGCCCGCCGCCCTGCCGCCGTGCCGGCCGGCCGCGTCCCGGTCGTCTCGACTCGAGTCTCGTCGCGGCCGACCGGGAGATGCGCCCGAGCCGAGAGCGAGATAGAACTAGAATAACAGCGACTCCAATACTGATACAGAATTGATTATCGTGCGATTCGTGCGTCTTTTTATGATTTGTTTTTTCGGCACGTGCCTCATCTTTTTTTGTTTAATGTTTAGTTGTGTTGTTTCTTTCACTGACCGTGACCGCGTGACGTGACCTACATGCAATTGCATTCTTCCCAATAGGCAGTTATTTGCATTTTAATGGCATTTGGACTAGGAGATTTTTGTAAATATCTTGTAAATATAGTTTCTAAGTATAAAAAGTAAGTGTTTAATAGTAATATTTTTAAAGTAGGTAGGTAGCGTAAATTATGAGTATTTTTCCTAGCTGACAGTCCTAAGCCTGTTTTATAAAGGAAATATTTTTTATTTTTTTAAGGAAGGAAAAGTTTCATTTCAATATCAACAAAATTATAATAATATAAAAACTTAGTAATTTAGTTTAAACTTGAACTTGTAAGTCCGTAAAGTTTTACGAATCACAATCGCGATTGTGTACCTCTACCTTATAGGTAATCAGGACGTAACTAACTAATTTTCAATGCATGCATTGCCATGCACTGGTAAATACTTTCAAGTACGTTATACCTGGTTTTTGGCCCTGGTATTTTAAAAGGGGCGTACTTGGAAGCCCTGGTACTCGATTTGACAAGTACGACCCATCTCTAGTGGTAGTATTCTTTCCCGCTACGTGACACGGTTGAATCTATATTATAAGTAGTTATAAGTAGCGGCCGCTCGCGGTTTCACCCGCGTGGTTCCAGTCCCCGTGAGAATATCAGGATAAAAAGTATCCTATGTGTTAATCCAGGTTATAAACTATCTGTACGCCGAATTTCATTATAATACATTCAGTAGTTTTTACGTGAAAGAGAAACAAACATCCATCCATACATACAAACTTTCGCGTTTATAATATTAGTAGGATTTTAATTAAAAAGTCTGAACTATACAAATTGTTGCGTTTATCATTGGTTGGTACAAAGTAGATATTCGAGTAGGTATCAAAACAAACTGATCCTCAGACTGTGTGTCTAAGACTTAGCTGTAGTGTATTCGCATTTGCTACAGGCGAAGCAGAATCTATAATGTCTCTCTAGCATAGCAATAAAGCTCTTAATAACTTGTAAGACCCTCCTCTCCATTTGCTTAGCAAAACTAGATAACATAGTGTTTTGCTTTAATTGTATGGTTTATTATACTAATATAAATAAACATGGGCTTAAATAAAAGTTACGCGAATTTCGATGCGAAAAATTGCAATTCGGAAAAAAAATCAACGGGTAGGATTCGAATCTGCATTGATTATCTAAATAATCTGCCTCTCTCCCCATTCGTTTTCTGTCTTAGTAGGTAGTGAATTAAATTTAAATAACGTCACGTTGACACGTGTAACTTCAGTATGTATTATCAGCAATAAAAATAGCAATTGAACCTATTGGATCGTTGTAGATTAACGTGTTTAGCATCTTGTGTAGGTATAGCATGTGATCAGTTAAGTTTTGCTTTTTGAACAGCTAGCAGATCTATTAGATCATTGTATACTGATTTACGAAATAATACAGTCGACCCCACCCCTTGTTTGCCGTCTTTGTGGTAAGAAAGTAGAGATAGGTTAGACAATTTTCATAGCATCTCGTGTACGTATACCAAATGATCAGCTTACTTTTGCATAATTAAACTAGCCATTGAACCAATTAGACCTTCAAAATCAGATTTGCGAAATAATACCTCCCTACCTCCTCCTATTTGTCGTCTTACTAGATAGTGATAGACTGCGAGTTCGGGAGATCCTATAGTATATAGATAGACAACGTTCACAGCATCTTGTGTATACCAAATGATCAGCTTACCTTTGCCTAATGAAACTAGCAATTAGACCTATTGGACCTTCGTAATCAGATTTGCGAAATTCCCCCGTCCCGTTCCCCTCTTAGTAGTAGCCCAATGCAGAATAGGCGACAGAGCGCATCCGAGCGCAAGACCTGATCATTCCGTCCCACTAAAGCGAGATACGAAATGTAGCGACCAGACAGTTGAGCCTACAGCGAAGGTACTTTGTACCGTGGGTCCTATACTAGGTGGGTAGGTAGTAGGTACTAACTATATTGTACACCTATACCAGTGCAGACGATGCAGTCCCGCCGGACGCGTCCGACCGTGTGATCGTGTGATCTGTCTGTGTAGCTTGTTATGGGTTCCATATCATATTATAGATGAATAGACTATCCGCCGCTCTCAGATTTGATGGTTGCTGGTTCACTAAAGCTTAATCAGCTCAGATGTTTAGAAGTTGTGGTGGAATATAGAGACACACACATACAATCATGAAAGGAAATACATTATTTTTTTTGGGATGGGTACACGAACTCTGATAAAGTAACTACACCGTTGATAATAAAATTAAAATAGTGCTTGTAAAATGCGTCTTTTACAAGGACGATTTGCTTCTTTTTTAGATTATTAAATAAGACAATGGCGGTAATCAATAAAATAATTTTATTAATTTCTCCGGCACAATAAAAAATAACTCGTGGATACCGAGCGAACGAGGTATCCTGTAGTATCGTAATGTGTCAGAGTTCAATGTCGATTGACCATGATCAACGGTATTTTTGTGGATGTTTGTTTGATAGATTTTAGTTTCTTTATTTTTCACTTAAAAAATAATTAAATCTGTAGCTCTAGATTAAGTTACTCTATAATTTAACAAATTATGTGCACAGATAAAAAGAATTTCCTGTATAATGAATCATCGCTACCAGAGACTATGCTCAATTATTATTGATGGAAAGAGCAGCTAACCGCTAACCACACATTGTTCTACTCTTATTTGAAGAACAGCTAGATATAATATTGAAAATTTGATAACCTCACGTTTGTTAACATCATTTAATAATATAATCAGGATAGGATTAATTACACATAATCACGTTGTTTGCGCCGCCCAAACAGTTCCATAAGCAAATGTTTGCACATAACATTCACTGCTGTATCCACAGAGTGGACATTGGATAATGTATACGTATCATGATTATGGTGTGCGGTTAGGACTAATTGTAAGTTTCAACTGGTGCACGTTTGTGCTTCAAATTATTTGTAAAAGTAAGTATATAGCTTTTGCCGAACAGATGTTTAAAGTAGGTCGAGTGTATTCGACAGAAATGTTTGTCGAGAATTCTTTGACCCAATGTTTGTGTTCAAATACGTTTTACGAAGTGACGGGAATAGAGAAATTAACTTAATATTTCAAAAAACAGTGATATTCACAATTCAAATACTAGAAGTAAGAACAAATTAGCAGTACCTTATATTAGGCTTCATAAAATAAATAATTATTTTAAGGGTCTGTGTGTACGATTTTACAACAAAGTACTAATTGATATTCAGAAATAAGATCTTGATAAATTTAAAATCCATATCAAAGAAAAGCTTTATAAAAGCTTATGAGTGCTTAAGCTTAAGTGTCAGATTACACAGAAGACAAAACAGCTTGGCTCTGAACTGAAATGCTCCAAGTACTCCAAAAGCTATTTCTAATTGTATATATTTAATTTATAGTACCGTATATTTTACATTATTATTTTGTATTTTATGACCTGGTAACGACATATTTTTTTTTGTAAAAGTCGTTGCTTCTGTGCGTTGTGGTTTCTTGCGCCCGTTCTTTGCCACAGTTAAAAAATGACGTCCTGAATGGGAGGTTAAAAATTTGGACGATTAAAAGTACTTATTAATTGAGTTTATTGAATAAATATATTTTGAGTTTGAGTTTAGCGTGGGTATTTAAGGCTTTCTCAGGCTCTAGACTATCACAGATACTACTACCTACAGAGGTAGGCAACCCCGTCGAGCTTTTCTAACTAGGCGGCTGAAGGAAAGTCCCACATGGGAACGTAGGTATCTAGACTAGACTGATATATTTCTACTTGACAAGACATGACTTATAACACAACAAACTTTATAATAACTGGGTTGCCTTTACCTCAGTTTTGGTGTTCTGTATATTATCTAACTACAACTACTCTAGATATAGATAATAGGTATATTATGCAGGCGATACAAGCTATAACGCCGCTTTAATCAATCGAGTACACTGGGGAAATATCACAGCGACCAATCCCGTTCATGTTGAAATTACACTGGGAGTTATCAACTAGATTTGACTAGGCAATGAAGACCGCAAAATCAGTCCTCTGCCCTAGTCCACGTTTCACCAAATAACAACTGCACATGTGTTGAGCGTGGTCACAGGTGTTCACAGGTGTGCTCACAAGTGCTCACAGGTAGTGAGCCCATCGCCAATGTTTGCTGTTGAATGTATGTGCAGTTTTTACACACCCAGGGGAAGAGATGGCCTAAATTTTATCTTTATGAGTATGAATGAACTCATACAACTTGATAACGAATAATTTTTGTTCCGAGATGATGTTTTCACATATTTATCCTGCTTCCATAAAGAAAAGGTTTGGAATGAAGAGGAGAAGAGGTTTTCAGATAATTTTATCCTGCTACCATATTTTATGTAGGTACCTACATCAGATCTAACGAGGCAACACTGGACAAAGAAATGCCCATTTTTATATTACAATTTTATTGAAATTATTGTCGTGTGACGATATCGATAAGAAATTATATGTAATAATTATTTTTATTTAATATGCATGTAGATATCACAAATAATGCATAATTTATGTCCAATAGGCTGCGATGGTGGCTATCATAATACAAATATAAGTACTGTTTGCTATAAACTGCAATAAAATTAAAATTCTCACTAGTCAAAATGCCAACTTTACTAAAAAATACTAAGGCGTTATTATCTTTAATAATATCCTAGTTATGCAAATAACAGTATTTTGCATTAACTTCTTTTGTGCTGGGAACTGTCGGAAGTGAGGAAAAGTTGTTATGAAGTTTCGCGCATTAGACACAGCTAAGTACTGGCGGTGTGACTCGATGTCTTTCTTTGAAGTTAATTAGGTAAGTACAATGTCGAATGAGCACTCGAGTCTGCGGTTGTTTCAGTTGACACAATGTTTATTTGGCCTTACGAAAGAAGTTTTAATTGAATAATGAACTTTTTGTTTAAAAAAAGAAAAAATAGACAACCTCGTGCGGGAATTAAACTCACGTCTTCTGCTTACCGGTTGAGTGATCTCTCTGCCACGAACAACCGAAGCTTGATTAGACTTTACCATATATTTTTATCTAGAATTTATGGGTCTTGATAATTCATACATATACATATTCCATATAATCACGAAAATTATCCCCGAAGGGTTAGTCAGAGACTAGGCAATGAAGACCGCAAAAGCAGTCCTCTGCCATAGTCCACTTTTCACCAAATAGCGAATAATAGCAATTAGCGCCGCTTTTATGCTGTTGGATGTACAGTCACGAGCAAAATATGTAAACAATTGTAACTCTTCATACAATGGAATAAGAGTCAAAGTGTATACATATTGGTGCTCGTGACTGTACGTGTATATAAGTCTTTAGTCCGTTAGTCGCCTTTTACGACACCCAAGAGAAGGGAGGGGGTGGTAGGTGTATTCTTTCACCGCTACGCAACACGGTTGACAACATGATAACACATTTTCACAAATGGTTGTCTGTATAAAAAGAAAAGTTTTATCTGTGAATTAAACAGTCGGCTTATAAGCGTTTCGCAGCTTAATAATAACAAAACCGCTTACTCGGTCCACCACTTTTCCGCCGAGGTAGTTTGTGTTTACATAATTAGCCAGTTACTTTTGTGCCAACTCTGACTTCAGTCCACATGGAATATAACGGTTTATTTGCGCAAGTGCCAGTTAAACTAGTTTGTACAAAAATAAACTGAAAGTAGACTTTTTAGTTTTAGTTTTAATTAGTACTTCCCAACAAACTTTTTTAATTAAGCCAGATAGTCACTTGTTAGTGTTAGTGTCTTTAATTCCAGGAAAAGCTTCTGGAAATGAACTATTACGGTACAAGGGAAAATAATAACTTTGGTACACTTTTGAATCTTTAATATTAATAACAACTAAAAATAAAAGTAAAATACATACAGACATATAATCACGACTATTATCCCCGAAAGATTAGACAGAGACTAGGCAATGAGGAACGCAAAAGCAGTCCTCTGCCATAGTCCACTTTTCACCAAATAGCGACTGCACATGTTCTCAGCGTGACAGGTGGTGAGCCCATCGCCGCTCTATGCTGTTAGATGTATGTGCAGTGTTTAGTCCATTAGTCGTCTTTTACGACACCCAAGGGAAGACAGGGGGTGGTAGCATTCTTTCACGGCTACCCGACACGGTTTTATTACTGTTAATGGGTTTTCTCTCGATCCCAATCAAGCCCAGGTGCTAAGACTGGATCCACGATGGAGCGAGCTAACCCAGAAGGTGCCTATTCACTCTTGCTTTGAAGGTGGACGGGTTATAAGTACTCGGAAACACAGACGCAGGGAGGGAGTTCCATTCCTTTGCTGTGCGCAATATAAAAGATGTTGAGTAGCGCTTTTAGACATTTGCGACTTTTAGAAATATCCATCAAGAAAGGGTGGTAGCCTGCAGTTCGTCTCGATGTCCAATGGAAGACGGAGGATGGCGGTATGAGCTCATGCAGCTCCAGAGCACACTCTCCGAAGTACAGTCTGTAAAAGACCGACAGACTGGCAACTTTGCAACGGTGAGCTTGCTCTTCACCAGTTTTTTGTCACCAATTAGCCTCTCAGCTCTACGTTGAATCGTGTCCAGTTCAGCTAGTTAGTATTTCGCTGAGCCGTCCCATAGGTGACTGCATGGAATACCATGCAAGATCGGACTTGAAATTTATAGAGAGTTAAAAGCTGTCTAGGGGTGAAATATTGCTTGACCTTATTTAGGACGCCCAGCTTTTTGGCTGCAGTTTGAGCCTTGGACTCAATTCTGTTGCCGAAGTTGAGGTCTGAAGACAACTCCATGTCCAGAAGGACGAGACTGTAAAAAGGCCAAGATGTACCCCGAAAAGTAGGAGTCAGGTTAAAGGGACTCCTTTTAGCGGTGAATAAACACGCTTGCGTTTTGCCAGGTTACTGTCACCTCACTGGCAGACGTGGTTTAACGTCTGGTTCGTTCGCTCAACCATGGCATCTCTCATCAACATTAAGTCATCACCGCTAGCTTTTGCATCCGAAAGGTATCTCTCTACTACGTACTGTCATCTGCGTACCCAACATGATGTGCAACAATAAAAGCGTCGCAGAGAGAACAGACCCCTGAGAAACTTTGGCATCAATAGCCACTGAGTCAGAGGAGCAGCCATCGATGACTACTATGATCGACCGTTCCGTCAGGAAATCAGCTATCCAAATACAAAAGTCAGCGGGGATACGCAGGAAGCTTGCGCAGCAGGCTTGCGTGCCAGACCCTGTCAAAAGCATTCGAGATGTCAAGTGCGTATCACTTGAATGTGCTTCGCCGTGCATCTCAAGGGCCTCACCCTAGTAGTGCGTCACATAAACTAGAAGATCCCCAGTCGATCGTTCTCGACGAAAGCTATATTGACGGTCACTGAGAACGTCACGGTAAGGGTTAAAAGTAAAATTTGCTTATAGCAAATGCTGCATCGCGTATTGCTGTTTACTTATGTCCTGGGAAATCTCGCTTAGCAGGAAGCGTAAGTACACTAATTGCCCGCTAATAAAATATTAAATTTTTGTCCATTATGTAATACTTGAGGAGCACGATGGCGCAGCGGCTAGCGCGTTCGGCTTGCGATCTTGTTTGCTAAGCAACTTTCGCAATGCCGGGTCGCTGGATGGGTGACCAAATTTAAAACATCTCGAGCTCCTCCGTGCTTCGGAAGGCACGTTAAGCCGTTGGTCCCGGTTGCTGTCGTAAGATGGCAGTCGTTAAAACCCACCAACCCGCATTGGGCCAGCGTGGTGGGTTATGGCCCATTGTCCCCCACGTGCTATTGTTCACGTGGGAGGCCTGTGCCCAGCAGTGGGACGTTTATAGGCTGATGATGATGTAATACTAGCGGCCTACAGGCCACTTACAGGGGTTTTCACTAGTGAAAACCCCGTATCCCGTGATGATTTTCAATTTTTTTTTCATAACACCTTACCCCTTACATACACAGCAAAAAAAATGTTAACTCAATAGGTGCAGCCGTTTTAATGTGAACATACATTAGCGGTAATTAAATAAAAAGAGAAATAGAAAAGACTTTATTTGATACAATACATCAAATATTTAATTGTTATTTATTGAATACCTATCTATGTTGATCTGCTGTTTCGGCAGAGTTAATGTTTTTAATATTTTTAAATATTTTTTTAAAGTTTTACTATTGTTTTACTTACGTAGGCACTTATTGTTAATGCTATCTTTACATGAGTAAAATGTTAGTTACGAGTATAGAACAGAGTAGAGCAAGAGACATACCGTCCGAAACAACTATCGTACGTTTGTCGCTACAATGCGGTGCACACGTTTTTAATATGATATCGCAGCGGAATGGTTTCAAGTCGAAACCAACAATTTTGCTATTGAACATAGTAAAAACTTTTTCAATTTCAAACTTGCCAAGTTTGTGCTCCTATTCTGTTTATATTGTAACAAGGTACAAGTTTTTGGACACTTTGTACACACCTGGCAACATTGTCTCTCACGTATCCAGAAAGTGCCGTAACTCATCTGTCAGAAAACTGTTAATAATTTACTTACTTATATTACAAATTGCCATAATATACATACAACTATTATCCCCTTAAGGCGCGTCACCGGTAAACGCGGGCAAAACTGTTGTGCTAGATCAAATGGTTTATATATTTACTATTAATTTACGCTCTTATAAAAAATACATAATACACCTGAAGGACATTGCCTATAGAATGTGCTAATTTTTTATTTAGATTAGATGTACCTTACTTGCTTATAAAAAAATCCCGAAAAAAAGCCAAATAAAAGTCTGAAACAAATGATATCTTACATTTTTTTTAAATTTTCGACGTAATTTTTACATGTAAATATTTATTTTGAAGTACTACAGAGAACCTGCTAATTCATTATGGTTGGATTCGACCAAACTGGAATAAGACTTACTCCGAGATTAGTCTATACAGATTCGGCGTTTAATCTAGGTATAAGACATTATTCCAGTTTGGTTGAATACACCCTAAACTCTATATAGGCAAAAAATTAAAAAGAAGAGAGAGGGGTTGGTAGTATTTGTTTAATGAGTCGCTATTCCACTCGGCTCATAAAGGACAGTAAAAAAAAAATCTTATGATGATTTAGTAGTAGTAGTAGAAAGTTTAGGTTTTTAAAGTGCAAGTTAAAGTTAGTTACGCTTAAGCTACTCATCGCTCGACGTTTCGACTGAGTTGAATTCGAGTTCGAGTTATTCACGGCTGGGCACACGACACCACTTTAATGTATTTAAATTTTTATTAATGCCTAGCGAAAGTTTATCATCTCATATGCTTTGCTCTCAATTAGTAGAGCTTTGAAAGTTAACGAACGAGATATGAAAACGAAACTAGCATACGAACGAGATTAACTGCCTGCTAGACTGTTACTTTAAATGTTTCGGATTAATTTTAAAGTGTTTGTAAAGGCAACAGATCAAAAAGAAAAATTATAAGTATGTTAGAAAATGGTAAGCTGTAAAAATGGTGGTCTCTGTCTGTAAGTTACTACCTATATAATTACTTACAGTTATTTTAACATAAAGTCTCCTCAAAAACTAAGTGTAGTTTTAATAAAGTTATTTTGTTTTTTATAGTTAATCATTAAAAACAAGTTACAATAAACCTTAACTTTAGCTAGATAATAAATCTTCGATAATGTAAGGTTAAAAAAATATTAAATAGAAAACCTTTAAAGATCGTTGAATGCATTGGCGTGTGTGAGTGAGAAAGATATTAATTGTTTAAACATTATTTAAGTACTATTTTGGCGCTGTAGCCCCAAGCCCGTCTGCTATGCGATTCTCTAAGCGACACATAGACGCTGCGCGCATGGCTGTGATCTGCTGTCTCTTTCCAATTCTATGAATATGAAAGAGACAGAGTCATTTCTCAGCGCTGCGGCAGCCGAAGCTATCAAGGCTTTAGCTTAGATAATCGCACGGCTGGCGTCTGATGCAAGTCGTCACTCGTATCTTCTGTTCTGAACCGCTACTTACCAGTTGTCCACAACGAGCGTACAGAATTAATTCACAAGCGCCGCGGGCCGCGCGAACTTTGCTAAAAGTGCCACCGCCGCGCCGGACCTCTACAATTTTTGGGCTAACGAGTCAACATTTGTTTTGAAGCTGAAATTAATTTGTTTTGCGGCCTCGCATGCTCACTGGCTCGTGTTTCACAGACAAAGAAACGTGATACGGGTCTCTTAATGGCCATCACAAAGGTTTGCGTGCAAATTACCGGACTCCCTAATTACCCCTAAACCCAGTCTCTCTTAATTTACAATTACAAAATAGAAAGTTTTTGCATACAAACGCTGTTTGCAACTAGCACGATTGCCACTTAAAGTTACTCGCCCGTTGCTGCGTAATTGGCCTTCTACATTCCAATAATAAGTGAACACTAAACCGGTAGCACGGAAGCCGCTGGATTGCGATCATTGTAGAAATTTTAATTTAATTATTATTGCACAAAACTCACAGACAGAAAATAATTTACAAACAATAGCAAGAAAAGGTGGACCAACACATTCTTACATTACAAACCTTATGTCTATTACATGCCACAGCATGCATAAAAATCAAAAAAATATTTTTAAGAAAGTAGGTAGGTATCTTCAAACTATAGAGATAACAAAGCAAAATTACAACTCCGAGCTTAAATAAATGTGATGTTTATGTTCTATTATTTATTACTATATAATAGTTAAGAATGTGTACACAACATACTTGAATTTGTGAATTGGATTAGAGACATGTCAGCATCAATAGACACTGCAGACGATCGTGACAAGTGATTATATTGGGACTGAATCCGATTGATTGTAGAAAAATTACTTTTTAAGGCTTTAACACAAAAAAGTGAGTATCTCGACGGTCGAGCTAGTTTGCTATTAATTAATTATTATCAAAATATTTTCATAGGTATATTTTAAAGTTAGCACAAGGCACTGTAAACCTTTGTTGGCGGGGACGCAGTGACGGCAAAGTAAAACTTCGTAGTTGTCTGAACGAATGCTTTTATTAAAGTAAAAAACGCGCCGTTGGCACAACGGTTTTATATGAAAAGTCGTTTGAGAGACTAATACAAAAATAGTGATGTTACACAAAGTAATCGTATGGTATAATCAATAGATACAATTGAATAGAGTATTTTCGTATATTCCAACAACCTTTCTTTAGCTTATATTCGTAATGTGCCTAACTAGAATAATCTTTTAGTATTTTAACGTTTTCATAATTGTATACGCGGGCAATTTTTTTGTCTTAAATTGAAATTAAAAATAATTAGTTTATTTTACTAGTTGTCTAAACGAAACAGCCTTCAAAAATAATGAAATAAAGGTGGGCTAAGTTAGCCTAATACATATGGGGAAAAAACATTGTAAAAATAATCGATTGAAGAAAGAGAAGAAATAACATACAACAATTGTATTCTATCTTTATGTTATACTTTAATCCAACTATCTATTAAGCTACATAATGTCTTATTAAAGTACTTATTCCTCATTATGATAATCTACTTGATTCTAAGCCTATGAGCCAAATAATAATTAACAACATATTACAATTAACGTTAACAATGTTCACGGAGGACTCCATGATTTATAAGATTCCCTGTTTAATTAATATCGAACCTCAAGGGATGTCTTGCTGAGAACCGAATCCTTAGATAGACATGTTTTATCGGGTAGGAAAACTTAATTTATTATTAAGCAGGAAATTTGTAACACAATAGTTCGCTAATTACTTATTACTAAACTCTTTAATACAAAGCCATATGATGCCAGCACTGTGAAAAGCTTTGTATTCTGTGGGCTAATTGTCTAACTTCAACACCTATCGCGAGACCTTTCAAGTACATTGCTTTGCTATTTTGCTTATTTAAAACTAATTATAACCATGCTAGCAAAGCAACGTGCTTTTACTTGAAAAGTATTGCGATAGGTGTTGAATTTATACAATAAGCCCCCAGGTTACGATTTACTGACCCTTGGGTATATACTAGTATATAGCAGTGGCGAAGCGTGAAATATTGAGAGAGGTAAGCCGGAGCAAAAAGATGCTTACCTACTCCGAGCGCGGGCACGCAGTCTTGAGTCCTTACCGAAAATCTGTGATTGGCATCCTGGCTTCAGTCTTGTATAGGCAGATGTATCTTCAGTCCACTTTTACTATACGTGTAAGCACTGAGATATTGAAACAGTGTCTTGCAAGCATAATAGAAGTGGCTTTGATAAAAGCCGTTTGTGGTGAAATGATGATATGATGTAAATTAAACAAAACTTAATCGACTAAGTACTAATAATACTACTTATACTCTAAAGCTATTCGTCTATTCTTTCTAACAAAGTGCGCTAAGACATTATCATAAAAGCCGGGAAGAATCTAAAGCTATTAATGCCGACATCTTACAATTCTACCGATTACTTTGCAAATCTACTTACTCTAAATACGTAATTTCAACTTATTACAATATCTACTTACCGCAAATACCTAATTATAACGTACGTCTTCGTAACTACTTTCTACACACAACACAAATAAACAAAGTCCAACTACAATACTAATCATTCTAATAGGTGAAACTAACTAATAAATTCAAATACTAATAAAACACAGTCATGCATTCAATGATGAATTGCAATTACGTCAAATTATCTGTCAACAGTACACAAACCGAAAACGATCCTCCGTCCCGCTCACGCGTACGCAAATTGTATAACTGTCTCTATCAAGTAACTCGGATAAAGACGGCTTACCGGCTGCTAAATACGCGGGTGGGTTTATTGACCTTTATGTGACGTCATGACGTTTATTTTGTATGGAAGTTTAACTGCCTAAAAGCCGATCGCGCCTGCGGCTTATTTTAAAGCAATATGTTGTTAAAAAGCAAATTTTGTTGATTTAATGTCCATAGTGTAGGCAATTTGTAATGTTTCTTTCATATATTTACTTTTTTAATTACTGATTGAGCCATTTCTCAATTCAAGTAGAGAATGGTTGTGTTCTAAACTTCTGAAGGGAAGCCGGTGGGAATCGAGTTGTATGGAACCTTCGTCACTGGTATATAGTACTAGTTCAAAAAGATAGTGTTGTTTGGTTAGTTAGTTTGATGTTGAGTTGCGATAACTGGGTGCAAAAGAGCAAAAGAAATATGAAGGAGTCCTACATCAAACTGATATAAGAAGGTTAAGAAGAAGAAGTGAGCGGGTAATTGCGCAACAGGGCGTCCTACACTACGTTTGCCTAGGCATGGTCTAAAAGTATTTAACCGGGCATAAAAAGTCGACAATGGTAACAAAAGTGACAACAATTCTTAATAGTAATTAAGAATTCCACCGCGCCCGGGGACACTTGGCTAATATGTGGAATGATGGTTTTGGGGGTCTACCACTGAAAGACCAATACCCTTGCCGCATTTTAGGGCAGGACAGCCATAGCAATATTACATTGACGTCCGCAGCAGTGCTTGTTTCAACGACCGCCAGTCCTTCTGCATCCATTACCAGCTCACTTCACTCAGTCACTTCAGGAAGCTAATAATCGGACGTAATGTAAAGTAAGGCGACGCGGCAGACCGAGGCGAAGATGGCGTGAAGTGGACAGAAAAAAGTGGAAAGAAGGAGGGGAGGCCTTTGCCCTGCAGTGGGAAAGAATAGGCTGACAACAACACCAACAACAATGTAAAGTAAAGTACAGTCTTTATTCTGTCCAATTACAAAGCAAAGCGGCCTCCATCGTTGCAATCAAGTCATCGATACAATTGATGGGTATTGGTTTAATCATTACGCTTGCCAAATGCGGGATGGGGATCACAAACCCGGGATATACATCGACAAACCCAAAACACACTTCTTTGCAATCAGCAAAAATGCGAGTTCTAAAGGCGGGTACAGACTGCTGTAACGTAACATGCAATGTAACATGAAAGGAGCATTCATAAGTGTGGACGCGGATCGCGGCGCGCACGAGTTGAAATGCTCTGTTCGTGCGCGTAGTGTGCACAGTTAGTGCGCGCAAGGTCCATACGAATTTTGATGATAGACTACCTCTCAAAAGGTCAAACTATAAACTGGGAATGCTACGCTAATCTATTAGATATCTGCAGGAATGCATTTAGCAAAAAGGACCAGGTTTGGCTCGAAAAAAAATAATTTTTCATCAAGAGAATGCAAGAGTTCAAACGTGTCTTAAGGCAATGGCCAAAATTAACGAATTGCATTATGATTTGTTGCCCCACCCACCTTATTGACCTGATCTTGCACCGTCAGACTTCCATCTGTTCCCCAAACTCAAAATTTTTTTGGGGGGACAGAAATTTAAAACAAATGAAGAGGTCATAGCTGCCGTAGAGGAGTATTTTACTGGCCTTGAGAAAAGCCATTTTATGGAAAGTATAAAAGCGTTGGAGCGAAGGTGGACTAAGTGCGTAGAGCTTAATGGAGATTATGTTGAAAAACAAATACTTTTTTTACGCTAACTGCAGTATTTCATTTTTAGACTAGTTACTTATCATCCCGCCCTCGTACATTGCAACATTGTGGATGGCAACATTTTTTTTTAAAGAAAGGCACAGGCGTTTCACCTGATGGAGAGCAATCACCGCCGCCCATGGACACCGGAAAACTAGAGGAGTCGCAGATGTTGCCGCCTTTTAGGAAAGGAATAGGGTTAAGGAAGGAATAGGAATTGTGAGGGGGGGAGGGGGAAGGGGCCTCCGGAACTTTCACTGGTCGGACGAAACAACAGCACCAAGTGCCATTATTTCACGCCGGATATTCGTGAGAGGGTGGTATTACGCTGGGCGAGCCGGCCCAATACGTGCTGCAACGCAGCGTGGCTCTACCACTCAGTCAGTGTCACTACATTTAGCACCACCCAGGGGTCACGTGTAGGGTCTCAAGGGTAAACCTACGGACGCGAGTAACTTTAACCCCCAAATTCTTTCATTGCGTGTTACATTGCTTGTTACATTTCGTAAGTCTGCTTGTACCCGCCTTAACAGGTTACTCTGACATTAAATGTAGTATTGTTTATCGAAGCCGACCACTCATCCCCATTACGCCTCATTAACGAGGACCACACATTTTTTCCTTGTTTATCAATTTACGTTTTTCGAGCACGTCCATTGCTAATGCAAATTCCCTTTGTAATATAAGCAGCAGAAATTTAATTAAGTCCCGCTTCAAAGAGACGTTAAGGGTCAATGGGCCCCGAGGACTCAGCGTCCCGTGTAAAAAGGGGCAACTCGAAAGTCATTTGCGACCTGCCTACCATTTTATTACACTTGATTATGATATTAAATTGCCTAATTGGATATATGGTAATGTGAAAAGAGTTTGGTACATTCAAAAACGATGTCCGATAAGTTTAATGGCGCAGGGGAAGACGTTCGGTTTGCGTTCTTGTCGGTTAAGCGAATTACGCAATAAATACCTAGTCAATGCTATAATTGATACTATACCGCTTAAGAAATGCGGGTTGGTTAAACAAACCCAGGCTATCAAACGAGAAATTCGAAAATTACTCTGCCTGCCATGGGAATAGAACTTAGGACAGGTCGTTCTGATATCTGACCGTGCGCTTTACCGTTCAGCTATCTTTTTTTTTAATCTACCAAATTTTTGTTACACTTTTCCATCAAGGTACATAGTATGTGATTTATAACCAACAAATATCTTCAGACAGTTCCACTACCATTTTTAATGAGATGGCAGCCTCCTTTAAACCGAATAAAAATTAAAAGTCCCAGCTATCCACCGCTGTCTGTATCGTTAAATAACATTATCTTGTCTGGCTCAAAGCGCAGCGCTTGGCCATTCAGCGTGGAAATCTAGCAAGCTTAATTGGCACCTTTGAAGCGGGGATGGTCTTTCTTAAACATAAAATTCGAAGCATTTTGTATCTTCCACTTTAAATTTTACAGAAATCTTTTTCCTCTTATTAGACTTAATGACAGTGTTTATTATCAATAAACACTGTCAATGAATAAGAAAATAATACAAATCGATTAACGCAATAACCGTGTCGCGTGGCGGTGAAAGAATACTACCACCCCCTCTCTTCCCTTGGGTGTCGTAAAAGGCGACTAACGGACTAAAGACATGCACATTCATCCAACAGCGTCTTCCGGTGCGCGGTCGCCACTCGAGAACCGTTCTGCCCCAACGACAATCGTTTCTACGGGCGATGTGCCCTGCCCATTGCCACTTGAGCTTGGCGACTCTTTGGGCTATGTCGGTTACTTTAGTTCGTCTACGAATCTTCTCATTTCTGTTTTAAGAAAACTCGGGGTTTCACGTGGAGAAACCCCGAGCATAGCCCTCTCCATTGCTCTTTGCGTGACTTTGAACCTGCTTATTAGGCCATTAGTGAGCGACCACGTTTCGGTACCGTATGTCATCACTGGCAACACAGGCTGGTCGAAGACTTTCGTCTTGAGACACTGCGGTATTTTGGATGAGAAGATAAGTCCATGGTTTAGTCCATTAAGTCCATGGTTTAATCAGTTAAGTCCATGGCATAATCCATTAAGTCCATGGTTTAATCCATTAAGTCCATGGTTTAATCCATAAAGTCCATGGTTTAATCCATTAAGTCACCATGGACATAATCATCACGATTCCTAAATGGGGGTTGTTGATCATAAACCCATTATGCATCAAAAAATCAGAAAGTCATGATACTTGACCTGTGAATTGAACCCAGGACTCCCGCATATCGAGCCGAGCGGTACACCACTTGGTCACCGAGGCATTATATTATAATTAAATTTATTTACGCTCACACCAATTAACAAGACAAAGATGAGTATTCTTTCGAAACTCGTTAAAATGGTAAGATAACGGATAAATATACTTAAACATAGAAAAAATACCCAGACCCGAAATCAATTTAGAAAAACAGTTTTTCTCTAAATTTACCCAACCAGGATCTGAACCCGGGACCTCAAAGATGGCGCGACGCCAGACCCGTCGTGCTAACCACTCGACCACGGAGGTCGTCATATTATAATTAAACTGCGTGGTAATTTCTACGGAAAATAACTCTTACCTCGACTGTTAGTCACTCGACTCGACAAGTTACCAACTAATTACACCGTTTAACACCAATAACCTTTAAATTAAACATTGATTAAATCAATTTGTTCCACTGAGACAAAATTTATAAGCGTGACTTTTAAGGCGCCGACAATAGCCGATGACTTTGTGCACTCTATCGAAATAAAGTGAAATGAAAAGTACTTTTTATTTATTTAAAAATTAGGTACTTTATAAGTACAAAACCATATTTTTAAGTTTACGATTTTTTTTCTTTAATTGGTAAGCGCTTGGCCTTCATCTCACCTGATGGTAAGTGACGTTAAGGCCGAAGCTGGAAGCGCGCATCACCCGGAATCCTCATTACCACTGAGGAACTGGCTATCTTATCTTAAACTGTCGGAACACAACATTGCTATAAACATCGTTGTTATGGCGACAGAATTAGATAAGATGGTGGTAGCTAGCCAGGAGGATTTAACAGCCCTACCACCAACCAAACCAAGTCCACAAAGATGTACCCCCCGCTGGGAATCAAACCCGGGAACCGGTCTGAGTCTTAGCAACAAGACCACAGAGGCGGTTCCTAGCTTAGCCACGCTTAACTGCTAGAATTAGAGCGGTGTCAAATTTTTCGGTGCGTATATGCTGGTTTTTCGGTTACGACCCGATCTTCACATGCGCGTAGCGGTGAAAGAGAACTACCACCCCCTCTCTTCCCTTGGGTGTCGCAAAAGGCGACTAACGAACTAAAGACATGCACATACATCCAACAGCATAGAGCGGCGATGGGATCACCACGCTGAACATATTTGCAGTCGCTAGTGAAAAGTAGACTATAACAGAGGACTGCTTTTGCGGTCCTTATTGCCTGGTGTCTGACTAACCGTTCGGGGATAGTCGTGATTATATGCATGTGTATTCCCATGTGTCGTGCCCTGTGCCCAGCAGTGGGACGTTTAAGGCCAATGATGAAGATAAGTTCGTTTTTGGAAGCGCGTGTAGGAGTATATTTGGCACACGCGCAAATTATTTATTTATTTGAGAAAACATCAACACAATGAATTGTACGAGTGTTGACGCGCTTTGCTATAAAAAGCTTTGGAGTTCCTTGATATATTCTACTCTACAGATAACAGTAAAACTGTTATCGACATATTTAAAAAAAATAACAAAGAAAAACATGTTTGTAGGTATTTTTAAAAGGTTACTTACTTTTTCTTTCCCTTTTTTATATACTTATATAAAAAAGTATATGCTGTAAAGGTCTAAATTGAATAAAGCATTTGAATGTTGACTTTTTTGAACATATTTTCTTCGCTTCAATTGAAGAGTATTGGCTTAATATGGAAACAACAACATTAGTATTAATAAAAGAAAAAAAGAAAATAAAAGTCCATAAATCTTTTACTTGTACCTTTTTTTTAAACAACATGTTTAGAAGCAAAGCGCATCTGGCGTTTTGTCGGCGCGTTAAGAGGTCTTTACATCTCGGCTGTGATTTTTGTGTAAAATGGCCAATTTTGGCGTTCTAGATCTCAGGAACAAAAATACATTAGCAATTTTGACTAATTGAATATGGTAGAATAGCTATTCGCATAGTTCGTAGCGGCCTCGCTTTTTGTAAATATGTATTGCTTAACTTTTTAATTAAACCCAAAATTGCAGAGAAAGATTTTCATAAAATGCGCGAAGGCACTTTTTTGAGCTCCTAGATTGAAGTACTGTTCTAAACAAATGAAATAAAAAAAATAGAATGTTACCTCTTATAGATATAGTTGTATAGTTCATAGCGGCTTCGGAATTTTTAGATATCATTGAGTTTATATAGAAAAGAAATCTTATTCTAAACCAAAAAACTTTGAAAATAGCTTTATGTTAACTGTGAATTTCTCCTATCTACGATAATATTATTGAGCAAAGTTTATACCAGAATTGTTGTTACATCATGAGGAATAAATTTTTTTTAATGAACTTATTTATTATCCTATTCGATAAAATAGATAAATACAACTGCAAAATTACTCAGTTCATTTTCGCAGAGTGGAGATTTGTAATATTAAGCATGAATTTATTATCCTATTTTGTTAAAAACGATAAATACAACTGCAAAATTACTACAAAATGCGAAAATGGGCATTTTAAGCAAACATCACAGTTGAGATGTAATAAGGCCTCTTAATACTGACCGCACGTAATGTGACAACGGATGGAAGGCTAAAACTCTCAGCGAGGTCTGCTGTTGAGGTTTCCACAAACATTTTATGTTAATCACAACTGTTCGGGCCCTATAAAATGTGCTCACGGCGCTTTGTCGAGGCCTGGGGCCATTCACATGCAAATTGACGAAGGCCCGGCCTTTTTTGTTGGAGGGCACGACATAGAGCCAGGATTAAGCTGGACGAAGGCTACAAAAGGCGTTAAATACTACCTAGTTCAAATGGTACTACGCTCTTTTTGTGAGACACAATACCATTGTTGTTTGTTATAATAAGACTTTGTTGAATCTATATTTATGTACAGTTGACCTCCGAAGTAGCTTAAAACATAAGTACCGTGTCAACTACTGCGATAAAACATAATGGTTGTGCGAGAGCGTGATAATTCCGAGCGAGTTCGTGTGACATGTTAACAAAGTGTTAAGATACTTCTGGGCCCTACTGTACTTTTTTTGTAATAGTACATCAATTCCTAGATGCTAAACAAGTAATTATGTAAGACAATACTTGTCATACAAAATAGCCAGTTCTTGAATAAGGTAAAAGTCCGAAAATCCGAATGTTAAATGAATGAATGAAACCTCATTTATTTTTTAATCATTTTTTAGAAACGAAAGAGATGTAACTCATTTCGTTACTTACATAAAATTAAATAAAAGGCAGTAAAAATTTAGGTTGATACCTATAGTTCTGTAAATACTGTCACCGTATTGTTTTGTAAAACTCGCCCTCAGTAAACTCCTTCTAAACTTGGAATGAATGCATGACTGAGCAATACGTTTGAAACTCACAACTCGGACATTTATAAAGTAGCTTCGGAATTTCACGGAACTAATAAAAATAGACGGACTTCGTAGTCTCTTTTGAAGACAGCTGAGCACTTCTTCGGGTTCGCGTTGGACATTTCATTCGCAAACATCCTTGATTGAAGTGTTTGTTTTTGTACATACATTATAAGAGGGTTGAAACTCTTTGGGAAAATCCTCTTTGTGTTGAGATTAAGTTAGTAGTTAACCTTTTTCTTTGTACTGTATGTTACTAAAATATTACCTCAGTTACTTATACGCAGATAAATAATATCTATTTTAAATGTCTTGATATTGTGGTACAGCACTTAAGTTAACTATTATAATCAGCATACAAACGTGTCTCTGACCTTCCCGTAGGTCACACTAAGTATAGTATATGTAAAGCACTTGGGATGATAACCCTCACGCTGACCCAATGCGGGTTGTAGTGTTTTTAATGACTTTTGTCTTACGACAACAATCAGGATCAACGACTTTACATGGAAGCTTGAATATTTTGATTACTTATATATGGAAGAATTATACGTGGTCTAGAAGAAAGCAAGAAAGCGGAGCCACTGACAAAGAAAAACGGCAACTCTACTTTATAATACTAGTACATAATGATTTCAATTATTTCATCCATCCGCTGATTCGCAACGCGCCGCTATTTTACCACGGAACTCTCAAAAGGTGCTGTGGTCCAACTATTTTTAAAGTTGGACAACTGCCCCTAGTAAAGACCCATGGTCCAACTAGTAGGACAGAGCAGTTGGACCACTGCCCCGCACTGTATCCATCGCTGGTTTTAAAGCGTAATATTTTTTGAAACCTACATTATCATCAAAATTGAGTCAAAGACATACAAAATAGTAACATGCAAAGATGTATAGTCGCATTCCATTCCCTACAATGCCAGGGCACTCAACATTTTCCATAGCGATGCTTTTAGCGTCTCGAACATACGGCGGACGTATAGAAACGATATTTATCCGTGAGATCTTTGCTGCATCGCTACAAGATAGCAAGCATTTTAGAAGACGTACTTTCTATTTTTGCTTGCAAAAATACCTGCAGCAGCATTTTAGGTATCTACCTACTCAAAATTTCACTTTAGGTACCTAACTCAGTCAAGTAAGTCACGACCAAACTCGAACTGTTATGTAAGCAAAGAGCTGTGCGCTTTCAAAATACGTTTCAGAACTTTAGTATGAGTGATGTTAGTTGCAGATGGTCTTTACAGGTCGACACAGTGGCTAGAGTGCTTGAATATGATATCATAAGAACTAAGAGCTTTTAGCGAGGAGCAAGGTGGTACAGATCGTTTTTTGGATGGTTAAAGCTCCAATACAAACGTATTTGACAATTCTGATCATTGTGGCCATTTAGTAAGTCAATTTCGTCATATAAGTCTTACTTAATCTCAACATGCCCCATGAACATTTTTTACAAATATTTAGTCCATTGTTGACAGATATTATTGCCTGCTTTGAATTAACAGGGGTGGTATAAATTTAACGTATTTTAATCAATAATTTAATTTGGCAACCAATCCGGTAACCTGCCGTTGTATAAATTGCACGAACGCTCAATAATCAGTTATTCATAAGTTTTTATTATGTACTAACTAACCGATACAGATAAAAGTGAAAAAGTATGAAAGTTTTTTTTTGAAAATCGTTATAATGTACCTCTAATATTAACTAAGACAAAGGTTCTTGTGCATTAACGTCTTCTTTTCAACTCAAAGTTCAATAACATCATACAGAACCAAAACTTTGTTGTTATTATCTAACGTAGAATCCCTTTCGAGAAAACTCGTTCAACCCTATGAAACATTTAACCGACCAAATAATTATACTCGTCTTCAAACCTCCACAGTTGTTTACCGACACGGTCTATAATTCACTATGAAAATTCAGTGCGGAAAAAAACACCTAGAACACCGGAAGTTGGCCAAATGAAGTGCCCCGGAACAGGATAAGCGGGAATGACTTTCCGGTCTCGGCGGGCCCGTAAAGTCAACGCATGCGTTTAACTCCCACAGCCATTTTGCTATGTGGCTTTTTCACAACGCTCCCCGAGTAACGAGGGAAACGTTTCAATGAGATTTTTTTTGAGATATACTTATATCCGTGTGTGTGCAAAGTTACATATTTTGTATTTGAGAACTTTTTTTAACGTGTCGGCAAACGATTTTTTTTAACCGTGCAAACTATTTTTTTTTGCGACTGGCATGTGGCATTACATTTCCCTATACAATGTGGTAAGGGTGGTACTTCTAACCCGTTAAGGCTAAGTACTACATCTAAATTCATCGACAAAAAATAATAATATGTGGGGTCCTACCCCCTCCCCCTATAATTTATGACCATTTTTACTTTAAGTGTTATCAAAGGTTTCATACGTTGGAGAAACATGAAAAAATGGCAAACGGTAGCTAATGACACTGGCTAACTAATAAATTACTTTATTTTATTTTATTTTATTTTATTCAGAAAACCAACAGCGTTTACAAACAATTCATCTTAAATAGTATAAACTTAAATTAAGGCCAATTACAGGTTTTCCTAATGTATCAAAAAGTAAGTTGTTGAGCATAAACTAATAATAAATTAAATAAAAGTAATCGTTGACTGACTCTTTTAATTAAACTGCTTATGCGATGAATTGAACTTTTTCTAAATAATTTATAAGTCTTGCAAGAATAAAAAACAATATACCCATTTAGAAATCACATCATTAGGCAGGTAAGGTAGGTACTTAAGAACATTCAAAATGACAACACATGCAGAATCCTCGAGTTTATTTCGCAAAAAAATTATATTACGAATAACTAATGGTATTATTATACATAAGAAGATATTGCATTATGATATTAATAAAATTTCTGTTAAAATAGATAAATAAACAAATAATAACAATAAAAAATAATAAAATATTAAATAAATACAAAAAAATACTTACACTCCTTTTTGTATTTTTTTTTTCCTTGCAATTGTAAAAAAGTAATTTTATGTAATTTTATGCATCTTTAGCCTCTGGCAAGGCATTAACTATAGCTTTCTTAAACTGCTGTTTTGTACAGTTAAATATATCCACATCGCTAAAGGTGGTATTGTAGACATGTGCGATTCGTGAAAGAACGGAGTTTTTAGCATAGTTTGTACGATGGTGAGGCACATGCAGCAGGGCGGTGTGGCGCGTGCGGCGCGTGGGCGTGCGGTACGATACTCTGGACACCAGCTCGGAGCAGTCTATCTGGCTACGCACAATGTCATATAGTAATGACATATCCAACATAATGCGTCTTTGCTCTAGGGTCAAAATACCATGTATAACGCAACTATCTTCATAGGCATTATTGTTAGTTTTAGAACGATAATTAAGGTAGCTTACAAATTTTCTTTGAATGCGTTCTATACTTGTTTTATAAATAATGTACTGAGGGGACCATATAGTACTCGCGTATTCTAAAATGCTTCTAACGTAGGCAAAGTAAACGATTTTAATAGCTGTAACATCTGTGAAGGTCTTACATGTACGCAAAACAAAACCTAGATTTTTGTAGGCTTTACTGGTAATTAAATTTATGTGATCGGATAGTAACATTTTATGATCTAAATATACTCCTAAGTCTCTAATTACTTTTGTGCGTTTAATTACGTCTCCATTGAAGTGGTAATCAAATGTCATAGGTTTAGTTTTTCGGGTAAATGTTATACACTCGCATTTGTCTATATTTATTGTAATCATATTTTTGTTATAATATTGGAATAGGTTATCAAGGTCCTTTTGCATTAGAGTACAGTCACCTTCACCATTAATTTTGCAATATATTTTTTTATCGTCAGCGTACATAAGGTAGTTCGAGTACTTGAAGCATGATCCTATATCGTGCAGATATGCATTGTAAAATAGAGGACCTAAATGTGAGCCTTGAGGCACACCAGTAGGTATTTCAATAAAATCCGAACGATAACCTCCCACCACAACCGCCTGAGAACGATTCTTAAGATAAGATTCTATCCATCGGAGTAAGTTCCCGTGTATTCCCAGCCCTTGTAGCTTATTTAAAAGTATCAAGTGATCTACACGGTCGAAAGCTTTTTCGAAGTCCGTGTAGACCACGTCGACTTGACCACCTCCATCCATATTTTCCAAAATAAAGCTTGAGAAGCACGTCAGGTTGGTAACGGTAGACCGCCTCTTCAAAAAACCATGCTGTTTCTGAGGTATAGACTGGGAAATTACAGGATAAATTTCTTTGTACACTATGCATTCAAACACCTTAGCAATAGTATTTAGTATGGAGATGCCTCTGTAATTCTCAATCTTTATTCGCGACCCCTTCTTGTGTACAGGAATGATGTGCGCTGCCTTCCAAATATGAGGAAAAATACCTTCTTTTAAAGAGTGATTAAATATAATAGAAATTGGAAGGGCTAGGCTTTCAGCACATCTATACCAAAAAAGAGGAGGGATCCCGTCACTACCAGCGCCCTTATTTTTGTCCAGTTTCTGAAGCAATATCTTTACCGCCTCGGGGTCAGTATCTACATTAGAAATTACATTCACATTCAATGAGCACTTCCCCGACAATACGCAACTATCACTAGGGACACCAAAGACGCTTTTAAAAAATGTGTTAAACCCTTCACAAATGTCTTTTCCAACCGTATAACTCTTGTCGCCTAAACTTAAGGTTTTGGGATAATTAGAACCGCCGCGCAAAGCTTTTACGTAAGACCAAAATTGCTTAGGATGTGATTTAATATTATTTTCGCAGTTACTAGTAAATTGTTTAAAACAATCCTTTTGGACACGACGTTCTCTAGCCCTAAGCATAGCAAACTCGTCATAATCTAAACGATTGCTATATTTTTTCCACCGCATGTGTGCTTTAGTCTTTGCTTTTATAATATTAATTAAAGCAGGGGAATACCATTTAGGATACGAGCGCTTTGTACATGTTTGGCTCAAAGGAACATACTTATCAATACAATCTAGTATAACCGCATACATTTTGCCCACAGCTTCATCAACAGAATTCGAGCTTAATAGGGCATGCCAATCGACATCACAACACATTTCATTAATTTTGTCGTAATCACCCTTTCTAAAATTACGTTTGGGGTTCGGTGATTCCTTCAGAGGCCGTACATCAAGGTCCAAGATATCGAAACTAAAGGGTGGATGTGCGAGGTCTTCTGTGATAAGAGGCGCTTGACATCTATTGATAGTAATAGGCAGATTAGAAAAAGTCAGGTCTAAAGTGTTACCAGCAAAATTTTGTAATAAATTATATTGACTCAGTCCGAAATACCCAAACTCCTCGAGTAAACGCACAGCTGCATTTTGAACCTCGACTGAGCCTTTTCGTAAAAGAATTGGGCCGTTGGTATCCCATGAAATGCAGGATAAATTAAAGTCGCCTGTCAATAAGAAATTATCATTCGGACCAACATTTATACAATCTCTAGTACATTGGATAATCACGTCAATATCGGTTGGTATGCGGTGAGAGTCGGGCGGTACATAAACAACACACAAATGCAAATCACTAGTAGCCCCGCACGCCCGCGCCGGTACCGTAACCCACAGAACCTCTGTTGAACCATGAGTTCCCAAATCGCGACGCACGGCACCGAGCAAACGGCGCGTCAAAATCATCACGCCACCTCCCGAGGCTTTGCCACTAGCCAGTAAATCGCGATCAAACCTAAAAACATCGTACCTATCATCACATAGCTCCCCGTCAAAAATACCAGTGTGTAACCAAGTCTCGGTTAAAATTACAACATCGTAATCATTACACAGAATGCTCTGACGAAGATCAAGACATTTAGTCCTAAATCCGCGAACATTCTGGTAGTAAACACTGATATACTTGTTATTCACTTTAAATAAAAATACACTAACAACTTTTTGTTAAAAGTATTTAAATACCTACATAAATACCGAGACCTTTGAAAGGTTATAAATATATTAAAACTAAATAGGTTATCATAATCACATTTTTCACTATTGTTCACGAGGTTAGTGATTAGTTTTAGAGATAGAAATATTAAAAAATTATCTATGTGATGACGGGCGTAATAAAATATAAAAGTACTGGCTAGCGTTTTGCTTAACGGGAGGTAAGTCAACAAAATGGCATGCATGCACCGAACCAAGTGCGACCACAGTGTTACACGGCATTCATTGAACAATGGTGCGCTTCTAAAGTAGTAAACGATGTGCGAACGCGACTTTTCGAATGTGTAGTTAAAATTTACTAATTGCATAGGAGCATTAAAAAGTAGGTGTAAAAAAAATATAACGATTAAATATAAATTACTTATTTTAAAATAAATATTTTTAGTAATCAGATACATATAATAAAAATTATTTCGGTGGCCAAGATAAATTTGAAGTACAAGATAGTTAGATATACCAATATTACCACCATAATAAATACATTTAAGTATTATTGAAGGGTAAAATATTTTTGTATAATACCGGAAGTTAGCATTATAATATTTTAAAGGACGCATCTGCATTGTGCGTATCGATATCACTGGAACGTCGTCAACACAAAGGTAAACGAGTGTTGTCAAAGAGTATGTAAGCAATAGATGTTTCAAAAATCTGACTACAGAAGTCAGTATAGTGAATTCAACGACTATTCCCAACTTGATTAAGTGATTTATGCGTAAACAATTAAAAAAGTTATTATGAAAAGTAAAACGTACAATAAATATGAACATCGCAATACGCGCCATTATAAAGAATAAAAATATGAATATAAATACCTTTACAATATTTATGTAGTTACTTAAAGGAAACTGAACCGGAAAAACACAGCAACATGCAACAAAGAAAAATAAGATCTCGAGTGTCGTTACTTCGAAGCAATTTTGGAAATATCCTTTTCTTCTACTATTTGGATTGCCGGCGACGTGTCGTTTTTTCTTAAGTATATTCTGCCATTTTTTGTCCATACGTATTGGAAATGTTTAAGTTTTGCCGCTTCCCTACATTTCTTTAACAAGAATTTATTAAACTGGGTAAGGTGCTCATTAATATAGATTGGTTTGATGTCACCATGTATATCAAGATCTTTAGTCGTTATACGATTCTTACGTATACCAGAAATAATGTTATCTTTTAAAAGACGAGTTTTCATTTTAACTACTATATTTTTAGGACGTCCATGTTGTTTAATTTTAGGAGTGATGCGATTGATCTCCAGGATGTCATCTGTGGTGATGTTGACGCCTGAATGTTTAGCGACTGTCGTGAAAATGTCTTTTAAATTCTCATTTTTTGTTTCTGTTATCCCGACTATTTCCAAATTTGACAGCCGGTCTCTTTGATTGTTTGCATTTATTTCCAGTTGCAGCCTTCTATTGTTGTCCGTCAATGCTTCAATCCTCGATTCTAGATTATTGACCTTAGTTGTGTCGAGAGCAAGTGATTCCATTTTCTGATTTAAGTTGTCGCATTGGTTGCTAATAAATTGAACAGAAGATTCAATTCCCGTAAACTGTTTTTTCAATTTAGTGTGCTCAGTGTTCAATGATTGAACAGAAGTTTTAACGACTTGATATTCCTTTCTGATGTTATTTATATCTGATTTCAATTCTAGAAAGGAATCATTTAGTTTGGTAAGATCACTTTTAAACACCGATTCCAAATCACTTTTCATTTTTGTTATGTCATTCTGCATTTCGGTCCTCCAACTTTTCAAAGTTTCTGTTATTTCAGTGCAGAAAGTTTTGAATGCTTCTGAGAAATCGTCATCATGCTTTCGTTTTCTTAAATTAATATTACCTGTTCCTGGCTCAACTGATTTGCTGAGATCGGAATCGGAACTGTATTGTTTACCAGGTGACCGCGACATCTTGATGAACACTCTGCGATATTAATCTTTGACAGATACTTATAAGAAAAAGACAAGCTAATTCAGACCTTACTACACTATTACGAGGACTTCAAATGAAAAGTTTACACTTTAAAAGATTGCAACGGGGACCAACAACACGTCCGCTCACAACCAGCTACCGAGAGCGAGAGGATTTGTTTTGTATGTTTGAGATTATCTTGGTGAGAAAAAAAATCATTACTTAATTATTTTGTGATTTAAAATATGTTTTTTTTTTAAGTCTATATTGTTTTTTTTGTCGATGAATTTAGATGTAGTACTTAGCCTTAACAGGTTAGAAGTACCGCCCCTATCGCATTGTATAAGGTGACTGCTAGAAATCGCAAGAAACTTCAAGGGCTGGTCAGGTCAAGTGTTTTAAACATGACGAAAATGACAAATGGGGTCTCATTGCATAATAACGTAGGTACTTATCGCCCAGCTGACGCGAACGGGTTAAGAGACGGTCGGCTGGCTGGCCGTTGCCCGTGCGTTGTAAATAATCGTTATTTTTAATTGTTTTTCATTTTATTTTTCTTGTTATTGCTTTAAAATAAATTAGATGTTACTCAAAGACTCATCATCATCATCATCATCATCAGCCTATAAACGTCCCAGTACTGGGCACAAGCCTCCCATGTGAACAATAGCACGTGGGGATATTGGGCCATTACCCACCACGCTGGCCCAATGCGGGTTGGTGGGTAGACTATCCAATTAAAATTCACAAAACGAATTATTGTATTAAAAATGAAAAAAACACGAATTCCTTTTTTGACATTTTTGTCATGTTTAAAACACTTGACCTGACCAGCCCTTTAAGTTTCTTGCGGTTTCTAGCAGTCACCTTATATTTAATATAGGAGATGTCTCGGTAGCATCGTGGCAAAGTGCTCGGTATGATATCCGGATGATAAGGGTTCACTTCCTTATCGTGTCTATCATTTTCAGACCGCATTTCGCAATCGCGGAGATTAACACTTAAAACGCAGCGTCACTAGATACAATAGGAATTCTATTCATTGAGCACTAATCAGTGCGCGGCCGCAGATAGAAAGTTAAGCGAATACCAATATAAGAAACCTGGGAAATAACATGGGTTAGCCTGTCTATGATTCGTACAAAGGGCGCGCGTAGAGACACGAATGATCACCGCAGCTACAGCTTTTGCTACGATGCTACGATGCTACGACTACGAACTAACTGCTAACTCAATGTAATGTCGCTACAGAGAGTTTTTAACTGTCACTTTAATTATTTTTATTTTACCAAATGAGTATGATGAGATTCATTTGTATTGCATTTTATTTAATGTTAACTGTGTTTATTTAAAGTAGGTACCTTCCTAGCCTGTGTTTACTTTTATTGACTTTGCATTATGTTGATGTTATATGCAGATGTTGACCTCAACTTATTTGTAGCATAGCAGACAAATCTTGGTGATTTATGGTTTGCTTTGTAGTTTAATGTCATTGTAACATTATTAAATTAGAAAAAAGATATGTTGTGTTTCAATATTTCATAAGTATCTTTAGAAATAAACAACGCAAAAGAAAAACAAAGACAACTGCACAATTTTTAAATTTTAGTTTTTACATGAAAAAAAGACAGACAAAAACGCAGAACTTAACAATGAAAAAATATGTTAGTATTGCTATTATATTATAATTAATATGTAATTAATTTAATTTAAAGACTGTTATTTTTATTTCGTATAGAAAACGTTTTGATCGAGCATGTTATGCATTATACACTCCCCTATACTACACTCGCCCAAAACGTATACGAAACAGAAGGCAAATGAAACGGGCATTAATTAAACGAAGTGTCGCTCTTACTTAGCCCCCAATATTTGGAGCATCAGACGGGATTTATTGTCGGCCGGAGTCAATTATTATTGAAATTTCCTCTCGTCTCATCACATCGGCCGGATCGGGAATGGAGCCTTAATGTGACAGCTTCTTTATATGCCGTGAATAATGGCTTTTGCATGCGACCTTGTTTTATCGATGGCTGGAAATTGAAGATACGAACATAGAGAGAGCTATGCACAGCAATGGCGTATGCATACACTATTGTATGGCCATATTTGATGTAGAAGATTTGTAAACAACTTGTCACCATTTCTTTGTGCAATTAAAAAAAAAAAAACAGAAAAAACATCTTATTAAAAAAATTGAACAAAAGATTTGAACTTTTGATAAAATGTACATTTACATACATATGTCATGTATTTACGACTATTATCCCCGAAGGATTAGTCAGAGACCAGGCAATTAGGACCTCAAAAGCAGTCTACTGCCACAGTCCACGTTGTACCAAATGATAACTGCACATGTGCTTAGCGTGACAGGTGGTGAGCCCATCGCCGCTCTATGTGCTATATTTATTCCGTCAGTCGCCTTTTAAGACACCCAAAGGAAGATAGGGGTAGAGTATTATTTTTGTGAGCCGCTACGACTATTCTAACACCAAGCAAGAGAAAGCTTTGTAAATGAAATAGTTTTGTTAAAAAAATAGGTTAAAATCATTAGTATAAACCAAAAATACAGGTACTATGGCAAATGCAGGATACTGTAGTTTGTATCGACGTACAGCTTTGACTTTTTAAGAAACCTCTTTGCCTCGTCCCTGTAGTTGAAACGCAACATTAACAAAAATTGATTTGGCACAAATCTGTTTTAATAAAAGTATGCTATAAGACTTGTTTATCTATAAATAATTCAGCAGCATGTCATGTGTTTTTTTTAAACTCATGTTATGAATTAAAATGTCTGCGTTGGGATGGCGGATGTCAAACTTGTAGCTGAAGCAATTAAAATAATTGATGAATGAATTTAATGCAAAAAAAACGTAATTACGGTTCTAGTTATCAAGTGTTGCCTTAAAAGTATTAGATCTGTTTATCAATCAACAAAAAAGGCAGAAGGGACCACCTTTCAACTTCTGTGGAAATGTCGATCTTACGGACTATAATGGAATTTATACAATATATACTACCAATCAAATAGATAACAGTATCTACATACTGTTATCTATTTGATTGGTAGTATACCTACGTGTTCCATACATTCTGACGACCTCCGCGGTCGAGTGGTTAGCACGCCGGGTCTGGCGTTGCGCCATCTCTGAGGTCCCGGGTTCAATTCCCGGTCGGGTGGGTCAATTTAGAGAAACTGTTTTTCTAAATTGATTTCGTGTCTGGGTGTTTTATCTATGTTTATGTATATTTATCCATTATCTTACCATATTAACGAGTTTCAAAAGAATACTTATATTGGTCTTGATAGTTAGTTAGTTAGTGTGAGCGTAAAACAAATTTAATTTAATTTAAAATACACAATAAGATATACATACATACATGTAATGACGACCACCGAAAACTTAGTCAGAGACCAGGCAATGAGGACAGAAAAATCAGTCCTCCACCGTAGTCCACTTTTCACCATATAGTGACTACACATGTACCTACTCAGCGTGACAGGCGGTGGGCCCATCGCCGCTCTATGCTGTTGGAAGTAGGTGTAGTCTTTAGTCCGTTAGTCGTCTTTTACGACACCCAAGGGAAGAGAGGGGGTGGTAGTATTCTTTCACCGCTACGCAACACGGTTAATATAATAAGATATTCCATACCCAATTATACCCAATTATATATTAGTAATAGTGACACTGTCTGAGTGGTAGAGCCCCGCTATGCAGCACGAATTGTGCCGGCTCTCCTAGCGTAATACCACTGAATATCGGCTTGAAACAATGGCGTCTCTCCGCCCTCTAATGTCATAATTCCTACTCCTACCTCAAAGATCCTACCCTTCCTTATGGGAAGGTATTTCGAGCGCTTATCTCTCGCTCTCTCGACGGTACGACGGTAAGGGACGGGTATAACAGCGAAGCGGGACGAATAAGCGCGTATTATATTTAAAATAATTGATAGATGTAATAAAAAAAAACCTATTGGTTATTGTTCGGAACAAAATGGCCACTTACGGCTGGCAACCTTCTTTATAGTTTTAATTTGTAATTGACAGACGACTGTCAGTGTCAGTGTGACACACTCTCACAGGGGAATTAGGTTAGGAACCTGGAACGCGGGGTCGTGTGAAATTAATTTGTACCTACTTGGTATTGGTGATTTGATGTAGGGCACATAAACAGTAAATTCGGCGGACCGTAATCACAATAAACAGTGAAACAGTGTAGAACACATAAGTTTAGTTAAAAACCAGTTGTTTGGTTGGAGTGCAAAGTGCAACACGTGGCGTGAACGGTGCTATGTGGTATTGTGCGTATTGTAGGGTTTCTGCCCTACAGTCTTAAGATGTTATTTAGTTGAGTTAAACGGCGTCACTGGTTTATAGTTTTATTTAAAATCACAAAGTTAAAAATTACAGTAAATATGTTTGTTAGTTAGTGGCTTTCGCTTAACTGGCTATAAATAGCAATTAAATTACATTGTGGCGATAAGTGCTGATACGTACGTATCAGTACTTATCGCCACAATGTAAACAGTAATTTGACTCTACCTATGTATATTGTGCAGTTGCTAAACTGTACATGCTCCCGAGGGCGAGATGAGACAAGTTACAATAAAATAAAAGCACTAAAAGTAAAAAGTTAAGTAAAAATGATAAGTACTTAAGTATAAATAAAGTAAAAAAAAGAATTATAAAATTAGTGTTAGATAATAGTCTTAAGTGATTTTAATAATTTCACACTGCACACTCTACACTAAGCACTGTCACTTTCACTGAATAGTTTTCTTATAACAGGTGACGTTGATTTGTTTAGGCGGCCGTACAGGTGAGCTGGACTCGTGTTTGATCCTCGTCCCTTAGCTATTGTTTCGTTTGGAAGACGTGTATGCCGAGATGCCTGCGGACGTTGTGTTAGTGGAATCGGAGGCTCGGTAGGTGGTTGATCACCGCGTGCTGTAGAGGAGATAGCCGCGGAGCAGCGCGCACGCCCGCGCCGCCACAGGTAGGTGCCCGCTGCGATGAGTGTCACGCCGGCTAGTATGTACAGCACAACGTACTGGTGTAGGTCATGGGTGGTCATGCTATCCGTAATTAGTTCACTGATTTCGTTGCTCTTTATTTGTTGGATTCGCTTGTCAATGGCATTCAATTCTTTTCCATAACTTTCATATTCGGACTCATTAATACCTTTAAGTTGGATCAATGGTATACTTGTATTGAAGATGTTGTTGATTGGATGTATGTCGACCTTGAGAACAGATGATCGTACTGACATAGTATTTGATTGCTGAGTATGAGAATATATCGTGAAGGTATCGCCCTTGATGACGCATCCTTCCCCGAGTGCGATAACGCCGGCCCGGCTGACGCGCTCGGCTGCAACTTGATGCTCGCATATAATTCTAATTGTTCGTTGTCCACAGCAGAAAAATAAGTATGTATTTATTTTATTAAGCTGCGTCCACATGTCGGTACATATTGTATGTGAAGTTTCACATTGATCTGTATCCTTTTTCTTGTTGCAGAGATTCTCGTCTGGCGTTAGATGATAAATTGGTTGTTGTAATGGACACATCAGAGTTTTATAATTATAAGGTATACACGATCGTAATTCAGTTTGTGATAGTAGTATGTAAGCATCTTTCTTTAGGTTTATGGCGATATGATCAGCAAGCGGTTTTATCTGTACCATTTGTTCTTCAGTTTCTTGAGGAATGGCTATTAAGTTGTATATCTCGTAATTATCACGAGTTACGAGAGGAATCTTAATTTCAAATATGAAATATTTTAAAGTCATTCTTGCTTTTACTCTCAGCAAATGGTAGAGTGTTCTCAAATCAGTTTGTATATTTTCGATTGGTAAGGTTAGATCGCTCGAAAGGTGTCCTGAAATAATGTTCAGTTCTTTTGCCAATTGTTCCGGACTTAACAGATGAATGTTAAATTTTCCATAATGAATTTCTGTTATTGTGTCTAAAAGGGTTTCTTGAAGGCCCTTTAAATTTTCTAAAATGTTGTTAGCGATAATCGATGTTAGTGTGAAATCGCTAAGTGTCTTCATGTCTTTTATTTCAGTCGCCATTGTGTTCGCGGCCTTATCCAGCTCGACCATGTGTTGATTATACATTTTATGTTGGCGATCGATGGTTTGTTCAACTCGTTTTAATAAATTGTTTTCACCTTCTACAAGCGAGGTTTGGTTTTTCCAGAGCTGGACAAGATGTTTTTCGTTTTCTTTGATCAATCTGATGTCCTTTTCGTAGTTGTCGGCAAATTGTTGATCGAGTACGCCAAACAAACTGTTTGCTATAGAGCCGACGCCGTTGATAAGTCCCCGACGCCGCCGCCTTGAGTTTTTTACTTGCTGACTTAGGAGCATATCACTGTAATAGTTCAACTCGGTGTAGGCATGACGTAGTTGTAGTAGGATGACGTCACAGTGACGTTCCTTGGAAGTGGCACATATACTTTCTAAGTTTGCTATGTAGTGTTTGAATGTCTGTATGCCATGCCAATAGGGATCCATATCATAAAATACAATCAATTTCCATTCGTCGCGCACAAGGTGCATGTCCGTTATTTTGTCAAAATAGAGAGTTTGGCTACTATTTATGTTAGTAAGGCTATAATTACACTTAACGGGTGTTACCATCGTCAAAACTGATAAAATGGCCCATATCAAATTGCATAATCTTTTGTTTGTTTTCTGATTTGTAGGTTTATTAGTTTGTTGTTTTTGTTCGCTCTGTTGATTATTTCTATTAATCGGCACTTCTTTCTCTTTGTTTTCAGGTTTTGCTATAGGCAGTTTCGATAGCTTGGTAATAGGGCGTTTCATTATTCCGTTTTTTGTTTTAATGGTGACCACTCGAACGTAGCCATCCTTTCTTGGGTGCAGCTCGATAACTCTTCCGAGGGCCCATTTTCCAGCTGGTAGATTGGCATCGTGTATAATTACGACGTCGTTGATGCTCATGTTTTCGCGCGCTTGCCGCCACTTGCTGCGAGATGACAACAGAGATAAATACTCAGATTGCCATCTCTTCCAAATATCTTTGTGGATTCTCTGAACAAGTTGCCAGCGAGTGCGCTCATCAGTTTCCGTTTCAATTATAGTTAGTGTAGGACCACTCGAAAGAAAATGTGACGGCGTCAAGTAGTCAAAATCGTCAGGATCTTCGTTGAGTGGTAACAGAGGTCGGCTGTTAAGACATGCTTCCAGTTGGGCTAACAGTGTTGAGTGCTCTTCAAATGTGAGCTTTTGTTCACCAATGACGCGGCGGAGGTGGTACTTCAGGCTCTTTACTGCTGCTTCCCAAAGTCCACCTGCGCTCGGCCACGATGGGGCATTGAAGTGCCATTCTATTTGCATGTCTGTTATCGCTGCGAAGAATTTAGGATCAAGTAGTTCGTTGAGGTTGATAAATTCTTGTTTCAGTACATTGTTGGCTCCGACGAAGTTGGTGCCATTATCGCTATACATGTGACGCGGAGCTCCTCGTCGGGCAGCCATTCTTCGTAGAGCAGATAGAAATGATGATGAGCTGAGGTCCGAGACCAACTCTAGGTGCACTGCCTTCGTCACCATACATACGAAGACAGCCACGTAACCTTTTGTTGTTTTGACGCCTCGGCCTTTGTTGGTTTTCACATCGATGTACCCGGTGTAGTCAACCCCGGAATGATGAAAAGGTCTTGTAGGGTTGCATCGTGCTGCAGGTAAGTCACCCATCAACTGTAGTTGTTTTATTGGATTTTGTTTTCGACAAATCACGCAGTCATGAAGTCGTTTTTTGACAGCCCTGATTCCACCGATAATCCAATATTGTTTTCTTATATTTGCTGTCGTAAGGCGGGCTCCACCGTGAAATGTAATCAGGTGAGCTTGATCGATTAGAAGATTGGTGTAATGACCTTCATGTGGAATGATGATAGGGTGCTTTTGGTCTTCATGAATGTTAGCATTTCTGATTCGTCCTCCCACTCTGAGAAGTCCGTCTTGATCTAAATAAGGGTTCAATGGTAAAAGTCTGCTTTTTCTGTCTACTTCTTTCTTCTGTTCTAGGTTGTAAATTTCATCTTCAAATGCGGTAAGTTGTATGTGTTTAATTATAATGTTTCTCGATTTTATAAGTTCCAGTATAGTTAGGTAGTGCGGCTTGTAACGCGATACTGTTCTTAGTATCCATGCGACAACACGTGTTACGTGACCCAGACAGCTGTTTCGCGTAAGTATATCGTCAATTACGTCATATCTGTGACGTTTAGTGGTGACGTTTGTTTGCAATTGCTTGTTTATTTTTATCTCTTCGTTTGTTTCATAAAAAATCTTGTTGTTTTCTGTTCCAGGTTGAAACGTTTGCAGCCAATGAGGTCCGTGCCACCATAAATGATGCTCTTTCAGCTGCATTGGATTTATTCCTCGGCTGGCGCAGTCGGCTGGGTTCTCTGCAGATTTAACATAGTGCCAGCGGTTAGAAGGTATCGTGGCAACTATTTTCTTCACTTTGTTTGATACAAATGTTTTCCAGCGTCCGTGATCTCCGTGCAGCCACCCCAATACAGCAGTAGAGTCTGACCAGCCATATAAAGTAATGTTGTGGTTAGGTATGCATTCTTGCACCTTTTTCATTAATGTGGCGAGCAGTAACGCAGCACAAAGTTCGAGTCGCGGGAGCGAAACTATTTTCTTAGAAGGTACAAGTCTTGACTTTGCGGCTACCATAACTGTTGAATTTTGATCGGCCTTGCAGTAAATAACACAGGCGTAGGCTTTTTCAGATGAATCGCAAAACCCATGCAATTCAATTTTATCTTGTTTTTTAATTTGTAACCATCTTGGTATCTGTAATTCGTTAATTTCAATTAATTGATCTTTAATTTTTATCCATTCTTTCTTTATGTTTTCAGTTATTTCATCGTCCCAACGTAAGTTTTCTTGCCATACTTGTTGAAAGATTAGTTTGAGTTTTGTAGTTACAGGACACAACCATCCCAGCGGATCAAAAATTTTTGAAATTTCTGATAATAACAACCTTTTTGTGACCCGCTTTGTAGGACTTGTATCGATTGTTATTTGGAAATTAAAGTTGTCTTCTTTAGGATTCCATCTCAAGCCCAAAGTTTTTGTAGATTCTTGGTGTCGAAAATGAAATGCCTCTTGTTCATTGTTTGTTGGATTGTAGTCTAAAAGATTAGGGTTGTTCGATGACCACTTTCGTAAGTTGAATCCACCGGATAAAAGAAGGTTTTTAAGGTCATTTTTGATACGTATTGCAGTCTCAAGGTCATCAGAAGTATAAAGAAGGTCATCCATATAGAAGGATGTTTCTATGATGGCTGCTGCATCAGCATAGTTTTGTCTCTCGTCGTTAGCCAGTTGCCTTATAGTCATCATGGCTAAATATGGAGCCGCTTTAGTGCCATACGTAACGGTTGTCAACGCGTACTCCTTAATATGCTGATCAGATGAGCTTCTCCACAAAATTTTTTGGTATTTTTGGTCTTCTTCGTGTAGAACAACTTGTCTGAACATTTTTTCAATGTCAGCAGTAAGTGCAACCCTGTAGAGTCTCCATTTCAAAACTATAGACTGTAGGTCTGTTTGTAGGTTAGGGCCGCGGTACATTAAATCGTTGAGACTTTCTCCTGAAGTTGTCTTGGCGGATGCGTTGAAAACAACTCGCAGGGCCGTTGTTGATGAGTCGGGGCGCTGCACACAGTGATGCGGTAAATAATAGCTCGGTTTCGGGTTACCTTCGCAAGGTCTCATGTGTTTTAGCTCTTGGTATTCGTTGATAAATAATTTATAATCTTTTTCTATGTTTTCGGATTTTTTGAATTTGTTTTCTAACTGGCGAAATTGTGCAGCAGCTTTCTTTCTTGATTCTCCCAACCTTTCGTTGATATCATAGTGTAAAGGCAGCCGGACGACATAACGGCCATCTTCTTGTCGTTTTGTAGTTGTTTGGTATTGTTGTATACAATTAAGATCTTCTGCAGACATTTGAGAGCTCTCCGCTATGTCTTCTATAGTCCAAAATCTGCAGATTTCATCCAAATTATTCAGAATGACGTTACATTGATACGATCTCATGTTACCACACAAAATCCAGCCAAGAAGGGATTGTTGTGCGATGGGGTGAGTTTCTTCTCCCTTGATTATTCCTCCTAATATAATGTTGGAGTAAATATCAGCCCCGAAAAGTATGTCTACGGGTCGGCTTATATTAAAATCTGAGTCTGCCAATTGAAGACCTTCCAGATGTGTCCATGTTGATGGTTTTACGAATGATCGGTTTGGTAGATTGTTGATTAGGTGGCGCATGACGTAGACTTCAGAGTCAAAAGTATGATTGCCATGCATAGACGTACATGTGATAGTTACAGTGCCCTTACAGTTGTTTTCTCTCGCTCCGACTCCGAAAATCACGCTTTTACATTTCTGTCGTGGTAATTCGAGCATCTGAGCGGCATTTTCTGTAATTAGGGAAACTTGCGATCCCTGATCAATCAGTGCTCGTAGAACGATCTCCGAACCATCTTTGGCCTTGACCTTGACCTGGGCAGTGGCTAAAAGTGTTTCAGATATGTTTTCCATTGAAGCATGGCTGCTTGAAGTCGTAGCGGTCTGGTTGTTAGATTTATTCATATTGTTTTTCGGTGTTGTGTTTACAGTTAGGTCTTGATGAAGCAATGTATGGTGTTGTTCATTACATTGCTTGCACCTTTTCTCTGATATGCATTGTTTGCCCTTGTGATCGAACAAACAATTTTTACATAAGTTATGTTTCGTAATCAATTTCCTGCGGTCATACAAATGTAACTTGATAAACTCGTTACAATGAAATAATCCGTGTTCATTATTGCAGAGTGGGCACCTTACGTGAATTGGTATGTTATTAGCCGTCGTTTTGTTCAATGTAGAATAATTATTATAAGTTGAGTAGTTAAATGTTTTCGGTTTTGAACATAGATTTTGGTTAGCACTGAACGCTTTGTATGTAGGCTGGAACTTGTTGTTTGATAAACCACGTTGTTGTTGATCAGTCGTTGGTCGCTCTTGTTTTCGACGCGAAGACTCTAAAGATGTAAATTTTATTTCCAAAAATTGTAAAAACTCAGTGAGACTCGGCAGCTCCCTTGGTTGTTTGAGACTTTCAATGTAATCGTTATAAGTGTCGGTATCCAATTTCTGTGATAAGAGGTCTACCAAAATTGGATCCCAGGTTGAAACATCAACGCCAAGGTTTTTTATAGCGTTGAGACACTCGTTCCTACGAACGAGTGTGTGAATGATACTACTATCATGCACTCTTTTAATAGATATTGCTGTTTGGTATTGTATAGTTGGTAAGCTTAGCATAGTATTAAGGTGCGAAGAGAAAATAAGCTTTTTGTTGTTGTATATATTATTCAGTATTTCCCAACAAACACTGTAATTATCGGAACTGATTGTTAGATGTTGAATGAGTTTCTCAGCTTCGCCCTTGACCTTCGACTTCAAGAACTGCATTTTCTGAGCTTTTGATAATGTTGGATTCGAGTGGATAGTTTCAATGAATAAGTCCTTGAAGGAAGTCCAGTGCTGATAAGCGCCACTAAAGACAGGCAGCTCCATTACAGGTGTTGATTTTTCTTTATGAGATGCTGACCACATTCTAGTGTTAAGAGCTTTCTTCATTGAATTATATTGCCTTTCATATTTTTCAAACAATGTTTCGTACTCTCCTTGCTCTCCTATGGCTTCGCTATCAATCTCCCAATGCAGTGAATCGATTGTTTTCCATCTTGACTCGATGTTCTTTAAAGTATCGTCATACTCCCACTTCTCGTTAATATCTTCCAAGTCGATAGCAGCTAGTGTCCTCGAAAAAGCCTTAAAGTTACTACGCTGTCGTCGGAACATTTCTTCGGCCTTGCTAGCGTTACCTTGAGATACAGTTTCAGTTGTTGATTTCTGAATGTTTGATAGTTGTTGTTGACTGGTAGAGGGTCCGCCGGACACCTCAGGTTCAGTTAATTTTGTTTTCAAAGGTGACCTTTCTTTTATCTGTTGTTCGCTTATTGTTGATTGTTGCATAATAGTGGTTTTCGTTTCGTTGTAAAAGTTTTTTGTTTTTTGATAACAGTTTTCAGAAAAATAAGTATGGTTTTGGTCTTCAAACGCACGCAGTTCAACATGATTGGCTTGAAATTCAGTCCAATATGACTCCAGCAGTTCCAGACGTTTTTTGATATAAGGTGGAGTCTTGCGGTCAGCTGGATCTTTCTTGAAGTTGCGAAGTAGTTGCTGCATCACCTCGAAAACCTGGTTTTGGTTTGCTAATAAATCTTCGATGTTGCTCATGTTGGTAAGTAGCTTTTTTCTTTCTTCGTAAGCTAGAAAAGTTCAATGGAAGTTTTCCAGAGGTTGCTGGTTTGCACTAGTAGAAACACTCACGCACTATCCGTATTTGACACCGGTAACGAGCAAATAGTCCACGTGCACAGTTGTTTAAGTTACGCAATGCTTTCTCTCCCCTCACACGGTATATGCACCTTCTCAATTTGCCTGGTGAGACCCGCTTGTGGGAGGCCAGACAAACCGATTCGCTACCGTAAAAAGAAAAAGAAAAGCAAACGTACCTTTTATCCTCGAAGGACCATTAGATGTAGGGTTTCTGCCCTACAGTCTTAAGATGTTATTTAGTTGAGTTAAACGGCGTCACTGGTTTATAGTTTTATTTAAAATCACAAAGTTAAAAATTACAGTAAATATGTTTGTTAGTTAGTGGCTTTCGCTTAACTGGCTATAAATAGCAATTAAATTACATTGTGGCGATAAGTGCTGATACGTACGAAACAGTAATTTGACTCTACCTATGTATATTGTGCAGTTGCTAAACTGTACACGTATCATCACGTATTTGTCTGGAATCAGTACTGAGGGGGTAGCCAACGGGAAGTTAGGGCCTTTCCACCACCATAGCACCAGCCCCGAAGACGCGCGGGAGCGCGATCCAACACAGCAGTCGCCGGGGAGGCGAGCTACCATCACCACCACCACAGCAGCCCGAAGCCAGGCGGAGCGGCGTCGGGACGCGCAGCCACCGTCTTCATAGTACGTAAGTTAGTTTATATTTCTTATAGTTAGGCGTTAGTTTTAAGTAAAAAGGTAGCACAGTTGATGTAGACTATCTATATCATACAGTTATAATCCCTCAAGTTATCTATAAACTTCATTTGGTAAATAACTCTTATCATCAAATCACTTATTTTGGGAATAAAACCTAGAAAAGAAGATAAAATAACAAAAAAATATGTAACTTTGTGAATTTATTCTATCAAGCTAACTTTATCAAATCGTGTTTCCCATGTGGTATATTCCACAGAATAAAGCCTAAACAATATTTCAATATTAATTTTTGCAGATTTTAATTTTATTGTTTGCTACTTCATAAATAAATTCTAAAAACGTCTTATTTCACTAACACAGTTCAGTTTTGCTAGATTAAATAGTTTATGTATTTACTATTAAATAACGCTCTTATAAAAATATATAAAACACTGAAGGATATTGCCTAAATAATGTGCTAATTTGTTACGCGATTAGATATAATTTACTCCATTATACCAAATCCCGAAAACATGCCAAAATAAAAGTCTAAAACGGTTGATTTTATAAAAAAAAATTTTAGCTTTCGAATTTTAACATGTAAATATTTATTTTGAAGTACTACAGAGAACCTGCTAATTTATCAAATCCTATAAAGACTATATAGGCAAAAAACATATAAAAACTTATAAAACGCGACTATTTACGCCGCTTCGCTGTTATACCCGTCCCGTACCGTAGTACCGTGTCGGTCGAGAGAGCGAGAGAGAAGCGCTCGAAAGGACTCGCCTTAAATTCGGCGACGTATCTGCGACCGCTATGGTTTCCGGTTTGCGGGCGGGCGGCGGTGATTACTTAACTTTTATCAGGTGACTTGCCTGATCGTTTCCCTCCTTTTCACATTAAAAAATGCACTATAATCTACTTATTATTAGATGGTTAAGCCCGATGTGAGTTAAACAATTATCCACGGAGTCATGTGCTAATTTCTATAAACATAATAATGTCAAAGATGTTTGGACAACATAAAATAAAGAAATGAATTTACATGCCCCAGCATTAAAGTCAGCGACATCCGCCATTTTATCATAGACAGAGATTACTATTTATTTCGCTGAGTCAGTATCGTAAACTTGCATCGTAAAATTCGTATGACCGACCCACATATTTTGATACTTAAGTAAACTATGAGCAAAAATGCGAAACGAACATTATGTTTGATATTTTAAAACATTGGGGGGACTGTATTGTGTTTTACTTTTAATACTTAAATCAATTAGTTCTTATTTATATTAATGTCCACTCACACGTAATTTGATTTTCCATTAGAAGAAAAATCCGTTTCCGCGGCCTGGCGGGTTCTCTGTGCAAAAACTGAAAACCAGTGCTTTTTCTTTGAGTAAAGGTATCACTGAGTTTTTGCCCTATTGCATCGCTGCGAATTATTGTGTTTAATTTAAATAACATATTATTATTAAACATTATTAATTATTAGATGTCAAGTTTTATAAAAAAAATCATTTATCGTATAAAAAGCATGTTTCATAAGCCAGTTGTATAAGGCCCTTTTAAATCTAATAAATGGCAATTCTTTTATGAATTCAGGTATTTTATTAAATTGTCATACCTACACATCCAATAACAGTTTTTTTAAAACGAGTACTTTTGGCAATTATAGCAGAGACCAATTGCAATTTCGTGTGCATCGAGGATAAACTTCTTTAGCCTGTTTAAAATAATTTAAATTTCTATTTACGAATTTAGCAACCTCAAATATGTATAGACATGGAAGTGGCAGTATGTTTAACTTTTTAAAGAGTGGTCTGCAAGGTTCATCAGGCGCAGTACCACATATTGCCCTAAAGGCCTGTTGTAAAGCTGCTGTGTGTAAAGCGGTAGCGAATACCGCTCAGGTCAATCTAGCCGCGGAACTTGATACTAAATAACTGTTACGGCGAAAGGCGTTCGCAGTAACAGCGACGTAATAAAGGTTGTGGGCTGGGTAGGTATGGATAGTGAAGTACTTACAGGGATGATGAGTCACAGGAACCGGGAGACGAGCCGACCACGGACGGCGAGGTAGTTTGGTTTCCTGGCGCACAGTCACTACACTAAACAATAGGCATTCAGGCGTTCTCTTCACTTAAGGTTCAGGGTCACTATCAACTTTCACGGTCAGGCTGTTGCGTGCGCGCGCGGTACCTAGCTAACTTCCGAGTGGCGCCGTCTGCTATGCGATTCTCTAAGCGACACATAGACGCTGCGCGCATGGCTGTGATCTGCTGTCTCTTTCCAATTCTATGAATATGAAAGAGACAGAGTCATTTCTCAGCGCTGCGGCAGCCGCAGCTATCAAAGCTTTAGCTTAGAGAATCGCACGGCGCCTCACGAAGCGAGCGGCCGCGGGTCACGCAGCAGTGGCGCCGCGGCAGATAGGCGGACGCGGTCGTCAACAACCGCTGAGTCAACCGCCTTACAGATGGCGTTATGATTTGAATGGGCGTCTCGGCTTTGGCGGGAACATCCTCCGGGGCCCAGGGTGGGCTCATCCAATGGGAGCCAGGCAATCCGGAATACACCCGCACGACGCCATCCTTCCCAGGCAGGGTGCGAGCAATGCGCCCCAGTCTCCATTGGAGGGCAGGCAGATTGTCCTCCTTGATGAGGACGAGCTCGCGAAGAGCTGGGTTGCACCTGTTTAGCCTGTGCGGGTTCGTGCCGCCTGCTGTGTCTGGGACGCTCCCTCGAGTGCTCTCTCAGCTGTGGTGGGGGTACATGTACAGACGACGAATGAGCTGAGTGCGTTGGGCCGTCTGGTCGATGGAGGGACGTGTGGTGGTTCGAGCTCCCACAGTCCTTGCATGCCCCCCTTGACCTGCACTCGCTCTCGTAGTGACGGCCGAGACAACGCTGGCAGCGCTCGCGTGCCTGTACAAAGTCCCAACGGCCCTGTGTTGGCTGGGCATTGTACCATCTGCACGTCATGAGCGTATGTCCCCTAGTGGCACAATAGGGACAGTAGGACGTCGAGCGTGAGGAAGAGGACGAGGACGATGATGAGGAGCAGCTTTGCTGGAAGGCCGAGTAGACGGGGAAGGGCTGACTGCGAGCCGGGGAGGTGGATGGGCGGTGACGCATTTGCTGCGCTGGGCGGAACGGTTGGTGAGTAGGCTGATCATGGGCGCGGTGAGGCGATGGAGCTGAGGAGCGGCCACGGTAATGGTCGGGTTGTTGCTGAGCCATCTGAGCATAAGTGCGATGGGGCAACTGTGGAGGCGCGCGGCTACGAGAAGGGCCGGGCAGGGCGTGAATGGGTTGAGCCATGGCTATGTTGGAGAACTCTGTCTCCACACAGCGCGCGTGCTCCTCGAGGTAGGAGATAAGGTCCCTTAACGTGGGCAGGGTGTTACTAGACCCGTGCTTGCGTTCAAATAGCGTGCGGAGCTCGCCCTTGAGCTTCCGCACCACTATTGACACAAACACGTAATCGTCTCCTTTGGGCAAATCTAAATTGTTGAGGGCACACTGAGCCGATATGAGCGGCGTGAGGAACAGTGTGCGGATGTTCGAGCGCGTATGGATGCTTGGCAGCCCCAGGATGATGTCCACAAAACTATCAATGAGAACCCGGCGGTTCTCGTACCGCTTGGTGAGGATGTCCATGGCCACGGCAAAATTTTCATTGGTGACCTTTAGGTGGGACACCATGCTTAATGCCTCACCGCTGAGGCTTGAGAAGAGATAGTGGAGCTTGACTGCTTCCGACAAGGTCGCCATGTCGTCAGTCAAACTCCTGAATAGTGCAATAAAGGAGGGCCAGTCCACCACTTTTGAGCTGAACCTGGGCAGCGCTATCTTGGGGAGGACGGCTGTAGGCGTATTGACGCCGAAACTGGGCTGAGCGCTATGGGTTGGGGATGACGTGGAAGAGGGTGAGATTTCCTCCCTAGCCATAAGTATCCCCAGGTACGCCCCGGAGGCCTTTGTGTGGTTCTCAGTGTATGTCCTTTCAATCTCCTCGTCCAAATTCTCCTCGTCGAGAATGCTGTAGTACACTGAGTCCAGCTTGTCCTTCACGCCCTGTATCTGTGCGAAACGCACGTTGAATTCCGTTATGGAATATTTGGTGTCGCCAGCAATGATCCTTGATCCCACCTCTAGGAGCTGGTGTATAGCCTTGGCGGCCTCCCTAAATATCGCGGCTTGTGACTTGATCGGCATCGCGATGAATGAAAGGAGACAAAAAACTAATAAAAAAAATAAAATAAAATAAACAAATTTAAAGGCAGTAAAAAGGACAACACCCTGTATATATTCTATAGTTGGGCTGGACGTATTTGTTTACTAAGGTAATGGCAAATGGGCCAAAATTAACGCAACAATAAAGAAAGCAAAACTAAGTTGGGACGCCTTGTATATGGCCCACGGGTGGGCAAACGCATGTATATGTATATGTCTGTGTTTATTGAACGCGCGTACGTAATATTAGCCGACCGCAAAACAAAACAACAAAAAAAATCACGTTATCCGTAGCCCACTATTGGGCAAGGCGCTCACAGTCGGGCAGACCTGTAGCGGACACTAGCGCGAAGAATGAGTCGGTCGCAAAAAAAATAAAAATTAATAAATAATAAAAACTTAATTAAAAAAATTGGGACACTCTGTCTGTGTCCCACAAGTGGGCAAACGTGTGTAGAAGCACTATGCTCATGTGGTGAGCACGCACAAAAATGAGCCGATTGCAAAGGCAAAAATTAAAAACAAAAAAAATATATATAAAATTAACACGAGCGAAAAAATAAAGCACGCTACTTGGCACGCGTGGTGAGCATGCACGAGATCTGAGCCGATTTAACACGACAAGAACATAAAAAATTCATTAAAAACTAAAACGGGAAAAATAACAATACCATCTCTCGTTATAATACCATACGTAACGTAATAATTTAACTACTAAGTTACCGAACAATGTATCATTAGACAACGATCGTATAGGTCCCTACACATAGATCTGTGATCAGGCAATCGGATGCATACACGAAATCAACATTAAAACAACGTGCAGAAATAATTGCGTTAACATAATTTTGTATGCTGCGTAGTCGTAATCCTCACACAAATGATTCACGACTACCTGACGAAATTTTTATTGGGGCAGGGTAAAGTTACGTGAACAAATGAATTTAGAAATGATGGCACGAATTCGAAATAAGATTTAGAAATAGAATAAGAATATGGGCGGAAATAATTATTTTTAGCGGACTGTATTAAAATTGAAAATTAAAATAAAGTTAGGTTCTGATTAGAGCTGAACCTTAGCGGTTATTCCGCGCTCGATTGGACCAAAATGTTACGGCGAAAGACGTTCGCAGTAACAGTGACGTAATAAAGGTTGTGGGCTGGGTAGGTGTGGATAGTGAAGTACTTACAGGAATGATGAGTCACAGGAACCGGGAGACGAGCCGACCACGGGCGGCGAGGTAGTTTGGTTTCCTGGCGCACAGTCACTACACTAAACAATAGGCATTCAGGCGTTCTCTTCACTTAAGGTTCAGGGTCACTATCAACTTTCACGGTCAGGCTGTTGCGTGCGCGCGCGGTACCTAGCTAGCTTCCGAGTGGCGCCGTCTGCTCACGAAGCGAGCGGTGGGCGCCGCGGCAGATAGGCGGACGCGGTCGTCAACAACCGCTGAGTCAACCGCCTTACAGATGGCGGTATGATTTGAATGGGCGTTCCGGCTTTGGCGGGAACAATAACTGAGCGAAACCAGCGCGAAAACCGCGCGGTATATACCTTTACCCACAGCGGCAGCGAATACCGCTCAGGTTTGAACAGGCCTCTATACACTGTTTTGAGCTATGAACGCCCTGTTTATGTTAGTGCTATAACCTCTTATGATGAGTCCGTATCGCAGAACAGACTCCGGGGTATGTTGGGCCAAGTGTCAGAATGTCCAGTGTGTCAAAATGACAAGGCATTTTATTGCGCACCTTTTCAACGTGCTCTTTCCAATCTAATTTTTTATCAATTTCTATGCCTAAGAATATTGTTACGTTTGAAGTATTTAGAATTTGTCCCTTGTAAGTTATATATGTATTTTTTTTTTTATGCTAAGCCCGGCAAATGACTCCACTCCACCTGATGTTAAGTGGAAATGAAGTCCAGGCGCGAGGACAACTGGTGCAGCGTAAGAGACGTAGCATCAGTCACCCTCACTCTGCCGGCCCACAGAGTGCTTCTTCACGCCTCGTTTGAAGGACCCTATGTCATAGATAGGAGGGAATACGTGTGCTGGTAGACTATTCCATCTTTTGGAAGTGCGGCAAAGAAACGAGTCACCAAATTTCTTTGTGCGTGATGGAATGTTAGAAACTGTAAATTGGTGACTCCGGAGAGCAGAACGCGTACTCCTATGGAGGAAGGGAGAAGGAGGGATGAGGTCAAAGAGTTCTTCAGAGCATTCGCCATGGTATAAACGGTAAAAGACGCTGAGTGACGCAATATCTCTACGCAATTGCAAAGGCTCGAGAGTTTTAGTGACCTCCGCATTGCCGATAATGCGCACAGCGCGGCGCTGCAATCTGTCCAAGGCATCGAGAAGATACTTTGCGGAGCCGTCCCAAAGGTGAGAGCAATACTCCACGCAAGACCGCACCTGTGTCTTGTATAATAGACACAACTGATCAGGCGTGAAGAATCGCCGCACCTTGTTCAGGACACCGAGTTTACGTGAGGCATTTTTAATTACGGTTTCGATGTAATCCTTTTGGTTCAGATCGCAGCGGATATCCATACCGAACATGTTAATACTGCTCTGCAGGCCTAGAGATGTACCCTGAAGAGAGGGAAGGGAAAGGAATGGCGACTTTTTCGCTGTGAACGCGCACACCTGTGTTTTCTTGGCATTTAACTCCACCAGATTATCGGAGCCCCATTTAGAAATGAGGTCCAACACCCGATCGAGCTCAATGACAAGATTTGCTCGCTTCATTTCGGTGTCTACCCGCCCAGCCGTTGGGTGACCTTTATATCCCCCATGCACTGTGCTATCATCTGCATAGCAATGAATGTTTCCAAGAGGAAGCATGTCATTGATATGAAGAAGGAACAGCGTGGGGGATAGAACGGAGCCCTGAGGAACACCAACGTTCACTGACATGAACCGCGAAGCGCACCCATCCGAAAGGACACGGATTCTACGCTCATGCAGGAAGCTAGCAATCCAGGTACAGAACTGAGCGGGCAAACCGTATGCCGGGAGCTTGGAGAGAAGAGCTTTTGTGCCAGACCCGATCAAAAGCCTTGGCTATGTCAAGGCTAACTGCCAGTGACTCGCCACGCTTGTCAATAGCCTCACCCCAGAGAAGTCTGACGTACGCTAGAAGATCACCCGTTGACCGTTTTGGCCGAAACCCATATTGACGATCGTGAATTAGGGAGTGATCTTCTAGGTATCGAATAAGCTGTTTGTTCAATATTCGTTCTAGGATTTAATGTGTATATTTAATGAATAACTAAAATTTATAAAGCAGGTTTTATCAATATTTTTTTTAAATTATTATTACTAAGCCAATTTATTATTAGTATCATTTTTTTATTTATGTCATTTGCCTACATGATCATTTAATATTAATTTATTATTTGTTGCCACTATTACTGATATATCGTCAGCAAAGAGGATGCTTCGATGGACAGTGACCTCTGGAAGATTGTTTTTACAGGATTATTGTTTCTAGTTTATACAGGATTTTTTTTTATCAGTGCGCATATTTTTTAAATTATAGAGTAACTTAATGTAGAGAGCAACAGATTTAATTTATTTTTTTTAAGTGAAAAATAAAGAATCTAAAATTGGTCAAACATATCTACAAAAATACCGTTGATCATGGTAAATCGACCGGGACCACGAAATTGAACTCTAACACATTACGATACCAGTAATACACTTGCACCGACATGTGACCTTCCGTTTTCACCCGGTATTCACGAGTTATTTTTTATTGTGCCGGACAAATTAAATAAATAATGAATAATACATAAATTTAAAAAAATGTTAATGTCTAATTACGTGACTGAATGATATAAAAAATATGCGCACTGATAAAAAAAAATCCTGTATAAACTAGAAACAATAATGGTCCTAACACATTTCCTTGTGGGACTCTAAAACCTATTTTCTTTGAAATCTGTATTTCTGAATCTATATTTTTGTGAAACCCGTACTATACTTGTTTTAATATACTTACCTACTATACTTAAAAAACGATATGAGTTTCTCATGCATTACTTTCTCATACACTTTCGCTATTTAGGTATTAAAGTTATTAGTCGGTAATTTTCTACACTAGCCTTCTTATCTTTCTTAAAAAGCTGCTTAACTATGGAGAGTTTAAGGCTTTCTGGGAAAGTCCCGGAAGTAATTGTGAGATTTACTAACCGCCGAAATTAATAACCGATCCCGAGATAGAGATATGCCTATTTTGGATTTGTTACTAGGCAACTGTTGTTATTTCCCGTCATATAACAGAAATATCTAGGCAACAAATCTAAAGTAGGCTTATCTCTATCTCGGGATCGGTTATTAATTTCGTCCGTAAGTGTGCTAAAACTCGACTTAACTGGATACTACATGCCTTGATGACCTTTATACACACGTCGTCAAAGCCTTCAGAGTTAGAATTGCTAAGCGAAGTAATAACTTTCATTATGTCATATTCATCAACTGGGGTTAGATAAATTGAATTAAATTAATTAAAATGTAATAGCAGTCCTCTTCCACAGTCCACTTTTCACCAAATATCGACTGTACACATATGCTCAGCGTAACAGGACGTGGTGAGCCCATTGCTGTTCTATGTTGTTTGATGTATGTGCAGTCTTTCTTCCGTTAGTCGCCTATTACGACACCCAAGGGAAGAGAGGGGGTGGTAGTACTTTCACCGCTACGCTACACGCTGCGGCACACGTGCTACCAAACAACATGTTATTTAAATAGGACTTTAAACTATCGCGTTGCATTGCATTAAAACAGTTTTAATGTTATTTAAATGTTTTATATTTGTACCTAAGTATGTGTGTTTTGTTTGAAATAAATAATTTATCTATCTATCAATAATTTTAATATCTTTCATTATTATTTCCATAAATAAACTTATTAAATCTTATCTATACTAGTTTTAAGATTGTGTCATGTGTAACTGTTTCTTGTGTATGTGCAATAAAGTGTATATCTATCTATCTATCTATCTTATCAAGACTTCCGCATTGGTTTGGGTTACATATCCACTTACCTAAGTTGATGGCATATGACTGTACTGTCCCAAAGCTGGGAAAAGAAATTCCTTCTCCTTTTAAAAAATAAAATCATCAAGTTACTAAACTTGGACTTATGATCTTCTTCTACAAACTCTATTCTAAAAATATAAAAAAAACAGTCGTGTACCCAAGCGAGCAAAGCTGCGTGCATGATAAAGTGGAAGGAATGGAATATACGAGTAGAAAACTCGTATATTCCATTCCTATACAAAACAAATGACATCAGGTAAATGACGCCATTATATTTTTAAAGTACAAGTTGCAGAAAAAAAAGCTGCGGGCATGATCAAGTATTTCTACTCGTATATTCCATTCTTAAACAAAACAAATGACACCAGGTAAATGACGCCATTGTATTTTTATAGGATGTTAAAAAAAAGAAAAATGTTCTTGCTCGTGTTGTAGAAACTCATTTCTTGCCGGATCTTCTCAGTACAAAGTCTCCCGTCCTATTGATGTACGAACCGATGGCGTAGCGACATTCATAAATTCTCAATATAAATACTATTGAATTTTGAATCTGGATAAAATAATGTATATCCTACTATATATATAACATTATAAACGCGAAAGTTTGTAAGTATGTATGGATATTTGTTACTCTTTCACGTAAAAACTACTGAATGGATTTGGATGAAATTCGGCATACAGATTGTTTATAACCTGGAATAACACATAGGATACTTTTTATCCCGATATTCCCACGGGAACGTATGGATGGATGTTTGTTACTCTTTCACGTAAAAACCACTGAATGGATTTGGATGACATTCGGCATACAGATAATTTATAGCCTGGATTAACACGTAGGATACTTTTTATCTTGATATTCCTACGGGAACGGGAACCACGCGTGTGAAACCGCGACCGGACGCTTGTTCAAATATATTTTTTCCTAATCATACGCCGTGCAGTCAGCGAGAAAAGCTGGGGAAAATCTAATAGGTAATTGTATAAATTCCATTCTTAAATTATACAAAACAAGTGACGTCGTCAAATGTCGCCTTTGTAGAAGGCCTTAATCACTGGAGCTCGACACTCCATTTTGGATGAATGAATGTTTGGGTAGTGCTGACAAGAAACTTGTACGATTGTGAGCGTTGTACAAAGTCTTTATTGCTTGCTCAGAACCTTGTAGAGGTGTCGGCACGCCTTCGACATTTCAATAAGGGCTCGTACGACGAATAACAAATGGAATAGGGCCACCATATTGGCTTCTGTACCAATTACTTGTCGGCTTAAAGGTTTCGTGTGCTACCTATTTCGTCGAGAAATTTTTTAAAGTCTAGATTATGATGATATTTAATGATGATGATGATGATAATGATGATAGCGTGATAAGTAAATATAGTCACACTTATACAAATCAATTTAAAAACAAGTGCTTTCCATGAGCGGGACTCGATCCCACATCAAAAAACCAAAATAAGTACCTACACATAAATTAGCATAACTCACATATACACCGTGTTTATACACTCTTATACGTAGGTCCCACTATAAGTTTTGCGTAACTTAAAAAAACAACATGTTATAACCAAAATATTATGTTTATTGCTTTTCAAAATACCCTCCTTTACGTTTTAAACATTTTTTCATGCGATCGAACCATTTTTTAAAACAGAAGGACCACACATCTGAAGGCATGTTTTTTACGTGCTGATTGAACATTATCACTGCCTCTTCGGAGTTGGTAAAAGTGAAACCTCTCATCAAATCTTTGATTTTGGGGAAAATACAGAAATCACAGGGTGCTCGGTCGGGGCTATGCGCAGGATGGGTGACGAGTTGTACTTTTTCGGAAGCTAAAAATGACTTTGTTTTGTTGGCCGTGTGTGAAGAAGCGTTGTCATGATGTAGGAGAACACGGCCGTCTTTCGCGTTTGGGTCGTCTTTCGCGAACTTTTTCTAACACCCTGGGTAAACAAATGGTAGAATACTCGGCAGTAACACTCTTTTGATCTTCAAGTGGAATTGTGCGGATGGGCGGGTCCCATCTGTACAATTCCACTTGAAATCAATCCATAGCTGAGAAAAAATCCATAGCTGAGAAAAAAAACGCAATCTTTTTTTTACCAACGTTTCTCGCCTGCCTCACTTTAGTTGGCCTGTTCTCATTTTCAAACACCCATTCACAAGATTGCTGTTTTTTTTCGGGTTCAAAACAATAAATCCACGTTTTGTCTCCTGTGACAATATCATAAACAGCATTAGAATGTCCATGGTCGTACTTCAGTAGCATCTGTAAGCACCATTCCACGCGAGCCCGCTTCTGCTCCGCTGTCAGTTCATGAGGGATCCAACGACAACAAAGTTTCCGAACTTTCAATTCTTCATACCAATCCCCAATAGTCCTCAAATTGTCTCATAGGTAATCCGCGGGTTTTCTTCAATTAGCCGCTTAACAGTAGTACAACATTATTTTCGTTGACGGCAGTTGAAGGCCGCCCTTCACGAAATTCGTCATGTAAAGAAACTCGACCTCTCTCAAATTCAGCAAACCATCGCCTTACGGTGCTCAAACAAGGTGCTTCTATCCAAAAGCATTTTGAAGACGAGCCGCACAGTCTTGCGGAGAGAGAGAACTTTTAAAATCATAAAAAATCATCGCTCTTAAATCTTTTCGACTTAATTCCATTGTCGTTGCGTACGTAGAACTTTGATTTGTGATAAAAAACAATTGACAGATGATTTCCCGCCAATTATGTTTTTTATTACTAACGAGGTTGCAACGTTTAAAAAAAAATTACATTCGAAATTCAAATAGTTCCGATTAGCTAGAAGTGCAAAACTTTTAGTGTGCCCCATGTATCTCCTGCACATATGGCCGCCTCTTATGAATGCTATTCAGTTTTCTGTCCTAAACATAGTAAGTACTGCACCCCAGGTATAGAATATCAGGACACGTTTACCTACTTGAAGTTGCCAACACTAGATGCTCAGTACAATTGGAACTTTGATACGGGTTCTCGGTGCTCCTGTTTGTCTGCCTGGCTTCCATTGCTAATTAGTTAAAATACCTTTCTAGCGTAATGGTGAGACCACCGGTTTTGAACACTGATTTACCGGGTTTGATTCTCGATTTAGATGGTTCTCATCAGTCGTTTTAGTCATCAAAAGCGATGTCTGTTAGATGTTGCGCCATAAATCGTGTGCTACAGACGCAAAGCATAATGATGATGACACAGAGTGTACGGTAATAGGTATTTAATCTCGCTCCCATTAAGTGCAAAGAACAACTATTTGCATTGGAGCAAATCTAAAATAACAAAAAAAAACTAAAATACTAGCACTTGTTCTATACAAAACTGCAATAACTCTACCTATTCAATCTAAATGAGTTTAAAACTATTTTAACGGGACCTAACACTATTAATTTTGTAAGTAATTACATATCTACTTACTAAGGCTGAAACGTCAAGCAGTAAGTAAGTAATGTAATTACTTACAAAATTAATAGTGTTAGGTCCCGTTAAAATAGTTTTAATGCAATGCAACGCGATAGTTTAAAGTCTTAACTAAATGAGTTTATTACCAAATTTTTTACTCAAGAAATGTGAAATAAATATTCCTATAAGCGCTATAAAGGTTACCGATGTCTGTCAAACATGAAAAACTTTAGTCTGGTTTAAAGGCAGTGTTAACCTATGATATTTTCCAACCACATTATTTTTTAGTGGTGTCAGTGGTGGTTAAAATAAATAAGTCCCAACTTACAGTTTTAGGTGTATAATGTCCACACTACCAACACAGTACAAAAGTCACAAAATATAACGAAGGAGAATAGGTTTCACAAAGCACAAGCACAGATAATAGTTCACAGTTCGGAAGATGAAAGTTAGAAGGAACACAAATAAAATAGCAAGCGTAGCACATAAAACATATAAGCGAATTAAGCGGCGTGGAGAAAGCGAGGTCTGAGCGTCAAGAAAAGCAGCGTGCGCTTCGCGTCGTTAGGGTGTCTCGACTGGCCTACGTGCGCAGGCGGCGCCCGGTCGTCTGCGCTGAGTAAATACTTCGTACATAGCGAAACAAAGGACGTTATATGCGCGCGCGGTGATGCGCGTTTCCAACGCACGATTTTGTGGTTTTGCTAAACGTATTGAAACGACGAGCTGATATGAATTCACAATAATATTGTTTAAATTATAATTAGATATTTTAGTACTGTTTTATTATGTTAATATTATTATTGTTATTTTAGTGTATATATTAATTGTATGTGTGTGAATATTATTATTGTTATTTTAGAGTTAATATTAATTGTATGTTTGTAAATATTATATGTGTGTGTGTGTGTGTGTGTTTGTGTGGACGAAAATAAAATTTAAGGAAGTCACCTACACAACCCCCCTCCAGCGACTTTCAAGAGCGATAAAAATCGGGAAATCTCACCTGACGCCCAGAGCGGGTTACTCGCTCTCGATTATTGTCTGGAACGGGTTCATCGCATTGACTGGAAAGAATATAAGCCGGTTTTATCCTATCTATTGACACCGTGACTTCTTTACCTTTGTACAGTAGCTTAAATATTTTATCCCCTCTGCCTAGAACTTTATAAGGACCGGAATATGCGGGAGTAAGGGAACTACGTGATGCGTCTTCACGTAGGAAGACGTGATCACTAGTGGCCAGCTCCTTGTAAATAAAAACTTTCGCACTACCGTGGCGAGAAGCGGGTACGGGTCGCAACTTTTCTGCAACACTTCGTAGCCGTGCAGAAAACTCTGACACATCTGTTGTACCAGGTACGGAAGTTTCGAAAAACTCGCCGGGAAGACGTAAGGTTTCCCCGTAGACCAATTCGGCCGACGACGATTGCAGGTCTTCTTTAAAAGCGGTTCTCACGCCAAGTAGGACCCACGGCAATGACTCAGTCCACCTATCGTTCGCGTGGCACACTATAGCGGCTTTTAACTGCCTATGGAACCGCTCCACCAGGCCGTTACATGCCGGGTGGTAGGCAGTTGTTCGCTTGTGCTCGAATCCTGTCATTTTAGCAAGACTTTGAAACAAAGCCGACTCGAATTGATGGCCTCTGTCCGTCGTAATGTCCGTTGGACAACCGAATCTAGCAAACCATGACGACAGCAACGCCTTAGCCACGGTTTCAGCTGTAATGTCCTCTATCGGTACTGCTTCTGGCCACCGCGTAAAACGATCAATGGCAGTCAAACAGTACCGATAACCCTGTGACATAGGAAGCGGTCCGACAAGATCGATATTAATTTCTTTGAATCTTGCCCGCGGTAGGTGATAGGTGCCAAGTGGGGCCGTGACATGCCGGTTCACTTTGGCACGTTGGCACATAATGCAAGCTCGCGCCCAATCTCGGCAGTCTTTCCTAACGCCTGGCCATACGAACCGATCCGCCACTAATTTAGCGGAGGCGTTGGCACCGGGATGGCTAAGCGAATGTAAACTGTCAAAGACCTGCCTACGATAAAACTTTGAGACGAAAGGCCTGGGGGTCGATGTGCTGACGTCGCAGTACAAATAGTCACGACTTCCAGGTACTTCTCGCTTTTCAAGACGTAAGGATGAACCTTCGTCTAATAACTTAGCCAGCTCTTGGTCAGAAACTTGTGCCTGTGCTAATGATTCGAGATTGACTGGACTACTCAACTCTTCAATGCGCGACAGAGTGTCAGCTACGATGTTGTCCTTGCCTGATATATGGCGTATATCGGTAATGAACTGTGCTATGTAGTCCAAATGCCTGTACTGCCTAGGCGAACAGTTGGCTTTCCGTTTATGGAAGGCAAAACTGATTGGCTTATGATCAGTGTACACTATGAAATGTCTAGCCTCGAGCATATGCCTAAAATATTTAATGGCCTCATATATGGCTAACAACTCACGGTCGTATGGCGAATATTTTTCTTGCGAAGGACTAAGCTTGCGCGAGAAGAAGGCTAAAGGCTCCCACACGTCATCCTTCAGCTGTTGTAATACAGCACCAATCGCCTTGTCGGACGCATCGGTTATCACCGCAAGCTTTGCGGTGCAATCCGGGTGAACCAGCAGTGCTGCTTGGGCCAAGCTTTCTTTGCAGGCGTTGAAAGCCTCCAACGTGTCGTCAGCCAAGTTGATAGGATGCGATCCCTTGACATTGCCAGTCAGCAAAGCATGCAATGGGGCTTGCACTTGAGCTGCTTTAGGAAGAAATCTCCTGTAAAAATTTAACATACCCAAGAATCGTCTGAGTTGCTGTACATTGGTGGGTGGAGGGAACTGCTTAATGGCTTGTACTTTTGCGTCCAGCGGTTTGGTGCCACGCTCCGAGATATGATATCCTAAGAAGGTTACCTCGCTAGCCCCGAAAACGCACTTGGACGTGTTTACAAGCATGCCATACTCCTTGAGCCTTGTAAAAACTATGTGAAGGTGCTTCTGGTGCTCACTCTCCGTTCTAGAAAAGACTAGAAAATCGTCTAAATAACAGTAGACGAAATCCAGGCCCCGGGTCACTTCATCCACAAACCTTTGAAATGTTTGTCCCGCGTTCCTCAAACCAAAGGTCATGTACGGGAATTCGAACGCTCCAAAGGGTGTGGTGATCGCCGTCTTCGGTATGTCCTCTGGATTTACTGGTACCTGATTAAAGGCCTTCACCAGGTCAAGCGTGCTGAAGACCTTACAGCCAGCTATGCTGTGGGCAAAGTCATGCAGGTGCCTAATTGGGTATCGGTCGGGCACAGTACGCGCGTTCAGCATCCTGTAATCGCCGCAAGGGCGCCAGCCATTGTCCTTCTTCGGAGCGAGGTGTAAGGGGGATGCCCAAGGACTATCCGAAGGACGGGCTGTGCCATTAGCTAGCATTGACTGAAACTCTTGGCGTGCGATTTTTAGTTTGTCTGGAGCTAGTCGGCGAGGAGAACAGTAAACGGGGGGACCGGGTGTGGTGCGGATATGATGTACCGTGTTATGTGGAGGAGTGTTACGGTGTGTACCAGCTGGTCGAGTTATCTCCGGAAACTCATCTAACAGTCTGTGATACCGGGTGTCGCCTGTTGAGACCTTTACAGAATGTACATGTTTACATGAAGCAAAAGAAGCTAAAGCAGATACAGATGTAGTGTTATCGATTAATTTCTTATTGCGACAATCTACAACAAGATTATAAAAATTGAGAAAATCTACACCTATAATTGGCTTTGTCACATCAGCAACTACAAAGCGCCAAGCATACACTCTACGTAATCCCAAATCTAAATCGAAGTGTACATAACCGTATGTTGCGATGTTGGAGCCGTTGGCCGCAGAAAGCTCGAAGTTGCTCCTAGTTCGACGATCTCGAAGTGATGACCGAGGGAAGACACAGAGGTCGCTTCCGGTATCGACCAGAAACTGCGTCTTCGACGATCGATCGGTCACGAAGAGGCGACCAGTAGATGGGCAATGTTCAGTCGCCATTAACGATTGCCCCCGGCGTTTCCCGACTTGAAGTCACAAGGCTGGTTACACTTACTGGCCTTGTCACCAAACTTGCTGTGATACCAGCACAGCGGGAACTTTCGGTAATTGGAGTTCGACCGCCGCCTCGACGATGATCTGCTTCTGGGACGACTCAATGACTGGTATCGAGCCCTGCCGCTCCTTTCTGAAGATGTCAGACTCTGCATCTGCCTCCTTAGTTCTGCGATCTCTTTCCGGAGTTCGCCAAGAACTGAACTGGGCACGTCGCTAACAGCAGCTACTCTGGGAGTCGATGTGGCGAGATCATGAACACGATCCGCTAAGTCCGCCAGGTCATCGATGGAGCTGGAAGATGGTTGCCCGGCGAGCACAGTCTGGACGCCATGTGGAAGACGGCTGGTCCAGATCGTCTTCAAAAAGTCATCGGTAACAACTACTCCTGCGAGGCCCTTGAGATGACGCAGGAACTGAGACGGCTTGCGATCTCCAAGCTCTTCGTGCATCAGAAGTTGTTGCAGCTTCTTCTCGTTGGATGCCGAGAGCCTCTTTATTAATTCGGCCTTCAATTTGCCATATTTGTCATTTGCTGGTGGGCTGATTATTACATCCTTTACTTCCCTCGAAAACTTATTATCTAACTGACTAATGACATAGTTAAACTTCGTTAGGTCACTAGTTATCCCGGATATGGCAAATTGACCTTCAACCTGGGCGAACCAGATTTCAGGCTCCTCGGGCCAGAATGGTGGTACGCGAACGCCGACTTTATAGACTTCGGTCCGATCATGGGAACTACGCCCGGCATTTTTCTCGTCCGCGTCAATGGACCCGCGCACCGTCGGGGAGTGGCTATGTGCATCTTCGAAATCCTTGTTCATGTTCGTAACGGGGTCACCAATTTAGTGGTGTCAGTGGTGGTTAAAATAAATAAGTCCCAACTTACAGTTTTAGGTGTATAATGTCCACACTACCAACACAGTACAAAAGTCACAAAATATAACGAAGGAGAATAGGTTTCACAAAGCACAAGCACAGATAATAGTTCACAGTTCGGAAGATGAAAGTTAGAAGGAACACAAATAAAATAGCAAGCGTAGCACATAAAACATATAAGCGAATTAAGCGGCGTGGAGAAAGCGAGGTCTGAGCGTCAAGAAAAGCAGCGTGCGCTTCGCGTCGTTAGGGTGTCTCGACTGGCCTACGTGCGCAGGCGGCGCCCGGTCGTCTGCGCTGAGTAAATACTTCGTACATAGCGAAACAAAGGACGTTATATGCGCGCGCGGTGATGCGCGTTTCCAACGCACGATTTTGTGGTTTTGCTAAACGTATTGAAACGACGAGCTGATATGAATTCACAATAATATTGTTTAAATTATAATTAGATATTTTAGTACTGTTTTATTATGTTAATATTATTATTGTTATTTTAGTGTATATATTAATTGTATGTGTGTGAATATTATTATTGTTATTTTAGAGTTAATATTAATTGTATGTTTGTAAATATTATATGTGTGTGTGTGTGTGTTTGTGTGGACGAAAATAAAATTTAAGGAAGTCAGCTACAATTTTTTCGCATTCCATCCTGAGGTAAACTATCTGGTCAGACAAACATAAAAATTAAACGCTCGTGGTAATCCGGGCGTAGTGCCAGCAAGATGCTTTATGTTTAATTTCCAGTTTAACCTCCCGGTCCGCGAATTACATAGCCTGAACTAGAGAGTAAACCTCAACGCGGTAAACTCTGAAAATATAAAAAATATCTTATTTATCTAGGAGTATCACAGACCACATTGTGTACATTTATAACATGTAAAAAACTAATACTTATTAGAAAAGCTTCTGGATTGCGATCAAGGTTCAAGATTCAATTATTATTTATTCAGTTTGGATAGTTAGACATTTCAAACTTGAACGTTCAAATGTTTGTCATTGTAATTTAAGATCTTAGAAAGCGACTGTACCACGGTTAACATAACAATAAACATTGAAATGAATCTCTTTTTTACGGTCTAAATCGCGTTTAATTTACTATATTATATAGTTTTTTTATAGTAATGGTTCGGTCCCTCGAGATCATGTTCACACACTGCAGACTTATTTTCACGCCTATGCTTGACGTCGGCTATATTATGTTCTTTTACGCGTTTTCCTACACTTCTCTTTGTTTGCCCGATGTATGAGAACCCACAGTCGTAGTCTAGTTTGTACACGCCTGCATGTGGTGGGAGTGGGACCCCATCATACAGGTCATCAAATCCCAGCCCCAACAGCAACACATTGCCAGACCTAAAAACCTACTTTATGCCTATTAAAGATTATACTTACAGACAAACCAAGTAGGTATTACAATTCGAGAAAATCATGAAAAAAAATCATTATCGCTTTGTGAAACCTACTGGAAATCCGGGTTTAAGTTAAGCTATAGTATCCTGCATCAGGTCCGTGCAATTTTATTCAACACCTGTTCGTGGAAATGTGTATATCACTTTGATGAATTATAATTTTTCCAATAAAAGTCCAGCAAATTGTAGGTATGTCACGTAAGACGTAGTTGCAGACTCAGCATTTCCTCCATGTTGCAACATTTAATGCACTCATTTAGGTATCGTGGTGTCAGTGGTCTTCGTAGTGCCAACATATGTAATTTGCTACTAAATAGTCGTACAACAGCTTAATTCTGTTTTAATTTGGTGTAAACTCGGTTTCCTGTGTCGGGGAATTATGCACTACGTAATTCGCACTTAGCTGAATGCAGATACGCAAGCGGCATTTCAATGGAATTTAGCGGCAGCCGTTTTCACTTTGAGGTAAATTGATTTTAACTGGAAATGCCTTTTCGGTTATGAGCTCAACGGGCGATGTCAGACCAGCTATTTATTATATTTTGAAGAACGTTATGAGAGTTAAAGAAACAAATATTGTGTATCAGTACTATAAAAGACGTGGGGGCGTAGTTATTAAAACTGTCCTTTTCTTAGTAAACGACTTCATTATTTATTTACAAAGCTAAAACTATATATTACATAAGTTTAAATATAGATATATATAGATTAATTAATTATAATGTAATTAATCTATATATTACATTTTAATATAAAAATACGTAAAATGGTAAGTATACTCGTGGCACTTCAGCTCGATCTATCTTACTATAAGCAACCCGTTTGACATTCTCCTTTCAAAACATAAGTTTTATTCTTAAATTACTTCAACGCAGTACCTGCCAGTGCCCTAACGTAGCATAGATTCCACAGTACCGTAGGTAATGAAAAGCATTGGACTTTGGCTACCTCTCCAGGATACGGGCATGATGGCGAGTGATATGATAAAAACAGAGATTTGATCAATTCCATAAGTGATTTGATCAAATCACGGAGGATGTTGAAATAACAACACGATTTTATAATTTCCCTAAACAAATCTAGGCATTTGAACAAATACCAGAACTGGTTCCGTAAAATGACAAAAAAGCTTTTCTATGGTATTTTAAACGTCGTTTATTTGTAATTACATGCATAATCAAAATAATTTCGAAGTTATTTTTTTTTATTAGACAACAGAAATACTCACATAATGTAGGTCACATATTTTTTTTTGTCATTTCACGGAACCAGTTCTGGTATTTGTTCAAGTCCCTAGATTTGTTTAGGGATACATTTTTTTATATTCTGCATCGGGTGAGCACTTGGCCTTCATCTCAACTGATGGTAAGTGACGATAAGGCCGAAGGTGGAAGCGCGCTTCTCCCGGATTCCTCAACCACTGAGGAACTGGCTATCTTATCTCAAACTGTCGGAACACAACAATGCTATAAACATCGTTGTTATGGCGACAGACTTAGATCAGAAATGATAAAATCGTTTTGTAAATTTATCATCCTCCGTGATTTGATCAAATCACTTATGGAATTGACCAAATCTCTGATTTTATCAAATCAATGCGACATATACATACATACATAATTACATACAAACAAACACTTACGACTAATATGTCCAAACGGTTAGCTATTCAAACAAACTGCTCATAGTATTTTGGCAAAGTGTAATAAACTGAGCTGGTTGACTCTCAAAATTACATGATATTATATTTTATTAATAAATTAATAAATTATATTTTAGCGTTTTCTTAACGCTTAAATATACTTAAGTAAAATTTTTTGGATACTGAAAAAAGACGACAACCTCAGGCGGGAATCGAACCTCGCACCTTCCGCATTCCGGGCGGCTGCCTTAACCACTTGGCTACCGAGGTCTGGTTTTCACCCGTCGAAATTTGTCAGTGCTTGATGCTTATGTTTTTAAGTCAACAATGCTTCATCAATGGTGCGTGGTTCGATTACCGCCTGAGGTTGTCGTCGTTTTACAGTGTTAAAAAAATACTTAATTATACTCAAACTCAAAATATATTTATTCAATAAACTCAATTAACAAGTACTTTGTACTCACTTTGTAGTAATTTTATTTCACTAAAATATTAGGACAACCATTTTCTTTTACTGCAGGTATCTACCAAATTAATGTCACGTCACGTATAATAAAATACCTAGAACCTTACACGTTATCTAACTAATTATATCAAAACTCGCAACAGAAACTACAGGCTCTGATTAAATTATTCCCAAGGAAAACTTAAATTGCGAGCGTTTTAAATTAATTCATGATTAGTTACCGAGAGGCAAAGGTAGACTGGCTAGAGAAATTAAACACGTAATTCGAAGAAACTTGATGTGGGTAGCTTAATTAAGTTTGCCGAGGACCGTCCCAGGGACATACACCTAAATGTTCGATTCCACATATAGCGGGCAATACACTCGAGATTATTTCGGCGAGAGACTCTTTTGGGTGTGGCGTTGCACAGTAAGTCCTTGAAACGAAACACTTAGGCCTCGTTGGTTTTTCATAATTATTTTACATGCATAACTAACTATATTCATAGACTTTCTGCTACGGAGCGTATTCAAGACTGTTATCTTCGAAGGGTTTTTTTAAATGATCAGCTGCTCCCTGCTTTTTTGCAGGATTTTATGTTCTGTTTTTGTCATTCTTTTTTTCTTTGCAAGGGATTTTTAATAAACTGGAGCTTTATGAGCTCTATTTTTTTCTCTTTTTTATTTTTAAATTCTTTTTCTTTTTGCTTTATTACAATATTTTCTTATTCTAAAATATTTTTTTTCTTTTATTTTACAATTTCACTTATATTTAATTACAGTCATGTTTTCTTATTTTCTATTAATTCCTATTCCATTATGTAATACATTACTTTTTATATTTATTACCTATTTTCTTATTAACTAATACATTTCCTTGTTCTTATGTTACATTTCTCTACGTAAATTTCTTCCAATACATGTTTATTTATAACATTTTCGTTAAAATACCTTCTTCTTTCCTTCTCTTTTATAAGACATTTATATTTTCCTTGCTTATTTACATTTCGTTACTTTATTATTATTTACTTTTATTATTCGTAATTTCCAGAACAATTTTACATCCTACCACGTGTGTGGTCTTGCTTTTCCTTATACTATCTTATCTACGGGTCCTTATTTCTCCTGCTAACTATTTCCACAATTTTCTTGGCATACTCAATAAATGCTTTTCTTTCTTTTTTGTTGCTAATTATTTCCTTCAAGGTGTCTTTACTAAGTGTGCTATCTCCGAAGGGTTAGGTTAGGTTAGGTTAGGTTCGATTCCCGGGGGTGCAAATTTGGGAACCTCCTCGTGGTGCACCCTGGGGTAAGACCTCTCGGCCCACGTTCAGCGTGGGAAAAGAGGCTTTACGCGAATACCCTGGCACCTCTTCTGGGTGTCGAACAAAGTTGGTGGTGCTCCTTCTGGGCCCACAGCCTCCCCTTGCCCCTTCTGGGCCTGTGGGGGGTAAATTGGTGGCGCCCTTATAGGCGTCGTCCTTTGTTTTGTTCGGCGTCCCTTCTGGACGCCGTTTCGAAAGACGGCCGCCCCTTAAGGGTTCTCAGGTCGCACGGGTGAGGGCGTGGGCGGAGCTCATGGCGTCACGGGAAGCGTGAGGTGCGATCCTCCCCTGAAGAGGGTGACGGATCTAGCAACCCGTGGGGTCCGAGCCGCTGCCGCGCGGAGGTAGCAGAATGCGAGGGCGCGGGGGCGCTTGGACGTCGTGGGAAGCATGCGATCCTCCCCTGAGTGGGTGAGAGATCTCGCTTTCCGTGGCGTTCGAGCCGCTGCCGCGCGGAGGTATCCGCATTCTTTGTGAGGGCGTGGGCGGAGCTCATGGCGTCACGGGAAGCGTGAGGTGCGATCCTCCCCTGAAGAGGGTGACGGATCTAGCAACCCGTGGGGTCCGAGCCGCTGCCGCGCGGAGGTAGCAGAATGCGAGGGCGCGGGGGCGCTTGGACGTCGTGGGAAGCATGCGATCCTCCCCTGAGTGGGTGAGAGATCTCGCTTTCCGTGGCGTCCGAGCCGCTGCCGCGCGGAGGTATCCGCATTCTTTGTGAGGGCGTGGGCTGAGCTCATGGCGTCATGGGAAGCGTGAGGTGCGATCCTCCCCTGAAGAGGGTGACAGATCTAGCAACCCGTGGCGTCCGAGCGTCAGCGCACTCTTGATTAGGCTGAGTTGCGGGAGGTCAGGACCCCAGGCGTGCGATCGGCCCCTGGTACTCGGCAGAGGCTGTGATGCAGGTGGCCGTGACCCTCCGGCGTGCGTCCGGCCTCCTGCAACTCGGCAAAGACGTGAGGGAAACTCTCCCTCGCTCGGCCCTGAGGTCTCGTGAGGTAGAGAAATCGGGTCGAGCGATGCGGACGAGTTTGAGGGCGCGGCGAGCGATCGGACTATCTGGGCGCTCGCCGCCTCTCCAGCACAAGTGATGAGATAGAGTTCGACTTGACAGCTCAGGAGCTGTCGGGTCGAATCCCGTGAGGGTGACCTCAAGGGGTCTCGTTGCACAAGGGGTGCATTCGGTTCGGGGGTTCCCTTGAACCAATGGCCTAGAGAGTCGGGGCGGCAGAGTGCCTATGGCCGGTCCCGCCTTGACTTTCCCCCGGGTCTTGCTGGAGAGCAGTGGAGGTTTTAGTGGGTATGCCCCCCTCCTCTCGAACCCCCGCCGAGGCCGCAGTTGGGGGGAGAGTCCCATGCGCGTGCGTAATGCATTTTAGGTTCGATTCCCGTATGACCTGCGATTGGTTGTAATTGTTTAGGAGAAAATATAGAGGGTCTTGAGGTATTGGTCCAGGGGTTTTTGTGGAAAAAAATAAAAAACACTTGTGTTTTTTCCGAAACACACCCACATTAATCGCATAGGACCTCTACCTAATTGTCGTCTAGATATATAAATTTTTTGATTAGTTGTAGTTTTTTTTTGTCTTTTGGTATTATTAGTTGTAATTTCCTACGCTCCGGTGTTCCCCCATTGGGTACACCGTGGAATTTATTTAGAATATTTAGTCGGGTTTTGGTATTTTTTGTTGATTTTGTTAGGTCTATAAGTATTTTTTCACTTTTCATAGGCTTAATTTTTTTTTGTTTACGTTTTTCAAACTTAATTTCCTCAAATTTTTTATTGATTACGGTGTTGGTTTTTATTATTATTATAGTTAGTAGGGTTATTTAGAATTAGTGTAGGCTAGGTTTCATCCCAATCTGCGTTATAGTTTCATAGTTTGTAATTTTCTCCCAAAAGTCGTCATTTTGACCAATTTTTCGGACTATTTTGTTTGTCAAAAATTCATCTTGTCATTTTTGTCATTTTTGTTTGTGGAGTATTGTAGGCCGGTTCTGACCGCATCGGCCCACATAATTGGTTATTTGTTCTTCGTACGGGAAGGGTGAACCCGGCTTCTTCAAAGTCGGGCTAACCTGACTTTTCCGAATTTTTGTAAGTGTCGAAATTTTGTATGGAGAATTTGCCACCTTAGGTAAACTTTTCCCATACAATTTTTTTTTTAAATTTTCAAAGTGCGCAAAATAGTTGTTTGGGCGCTCCTTCGCCCAAATAATTATTAAAATGCCCAAACCGGGCAAAAAAGCGGGTGTGGAACCGGAAGGGTCCGGAGACGAAGCCGAAATGTCCGGGGGTGCTGAGGACCCGGAAGACCCGGATTATGCCCGGGAATTTGTTGCGGCCCACCAGAAGCGCAACTTTGCGGAGGCCTCCCTTACGTCGGACGACGAGCCGTCCGGAATTCGCAAGGAGAAACCTGGTGGCAAAGCCAAGAAGGTTGCAGTCGAGCGGAGCGGAGGCGACCAGCGCGTGGAGAAGCTGGGCACCTCAATAGGGCTTGCCGCAGCCAAAAGGGCTGCGAGAGACCCCTCGGTGGAGGAAGAGTTTGAGGAGGAAGTGGAGGAAGAAGCTCGCGCCTCCAAGAAATTCACCTACAGGGGAAAGGGCTTGGCCTATTTTAAGAAAGGCGACGTGGATAGGGCACTGGGGGAAAGCCAATTTGCGGACGCCCCCTGCCAGGAGGAGGAGGTGGAGATCACCACGCCCATGATGCTCAAATCCAAGCAGGAGATTCTGGAGGCGGCGGAAAAGAGCGTAATGCTGGTGAAGAGCTCTGCTGACAAGTCCGCGAACCTGAAGGGCACAATTAAGAGGGACATTAATACTGGGGTCGCAGAAATGCTCGAATGCATCCAGTCCCTCAGAGATATGTCCAAAGCGGAGGAGAACCAAAGAACGCTCAGGGAAAATGAGAGGCTCCGCCGCAAAGTGGAATTGCTAAAGGCCGAGATCAAGGCCATCAAACAATACCAGCAGGAGCCGAGGACGTCCCGCAAGGGTACGGACGTTCAGAAGGAGATAGCCGTTTACGTGGGGGACATAATGGAATCCTTCAAGAAGGAGATATTCCAGGCACTCGATACGCGAATGGGCGGGATGGAGAGGCGTCCCCCGTACGAGCCCCCCATGAGGCCGCCGTTGGCGCATGACGCACGCAGGGCTGAGTTCAATTACGCCAGAGCGGCCGCAGGGCCCCCCAAAGCCCCCCGTGCCCCCCCTGCAGCATTGACCCGGGAGTATGTGCCCATATGGGAAAACCCACCGCTGCCCCAGAAGCCACCCAGCAGGGTCGCACCGACCGTGCGCTCGTCTTCCCCTGCGCTGGCTGCGGCCTCAAGCACACCGGCGGTAAAATGGACCGTGAAATTGTCAAAGGCCGCCAAGGCAAAGGCCAAAAAAGCCACAGCCGCTGCTCTGGCCTCGAAGGAGGGTGCCAACCGGCCAAATAGTAAGACGGCCGCGGGTTCTGCCCCCGCGGTCAAACTCGTGCCACCGCGATCGTCAGTCGTGACGATCACGCTCAAGCCCGAGGCCGAGGCGAAAGGCGCAACTTATGCGTCGGTTATGGAGAAGGCGATTGATGCCATCAATCTCCAGGAAGTGGGGCTGGAAGCAGTACGGATGCGTAATACGGCAACCGGGGGACGTAAACTAGAGATCCCCGGCGTGACCAGTGGGCCCAAGGCGGACGCACTAGCGGAAAAACTGCGCGAAGTCATTGCGGAGGAAGCGGAGGTGGGCAGACCGTTCAGGAAGGCTGAGCTCCATTGCATTGAAGCACATTGGGCCCAGACTGAGGGAACTCCTTGACACATGTTTGCGCCAAGGTAGGTTCCCCAAATGTTGGAAGGAAGGGAGGCTCTGCCTCTTAAAAAAGGACGGTCGACCGCCGGACTCCCCGTCAGCGTACCGCCCCATCGTCCTTCTCGATGAGGCGGGAAAATTCTTCGAGAGGGTGATCGCGTCCCGCATTACGAAACACCTAGGCGGTGACGGTCCCGACCTAGAGGACACACAGTTTGGGTTCCGGAAGGGAAGGTCGACGGTGGACGCCATAATGTCCCTGAAGAGGGCGACAGAAGAGGCCGTTGCGAGAGGGGAAAGGGTAATGGCGATATCGTTAGACATAGCTAACGCATTTAATACCCTTCCCTTCAGTGCAATTGTGGAGGCCCTCAGGTACCATAGGGTGCCCTGGTACCTGAGAAGAGTCATATCGGACTACCTGACGGACAGGTCCGTTCTGTACCTTGAGCCGGGAGGTGCGCAAATCTGCGCTCACAGAATGACGTGTGGAGTACCCCAAGGTTTCGTCCTCGGGCCGCTCCTTTGGAATCTGGGGTACCACTGGGTCCTTCGGGGAGACCTGCTCCCAAGGACGAGTGTCATCTGCTATGCAGATGACACTCTGGTCACGGCAAGGGGCCGTGACTACCAGGAGGTCGCCCGTCTGGCAGCGGCGGCCGCCACGCTGACGGTCACGCGGATCAGGCTGTTGGGGTTAGAGGTGGCGCTGCCAAAAACGGAGGCCATACGATTCCATGGCCCCCGGGGCCGGCCCCCTAGAGATGCCCGCGTTCGGGTAGACGGAGTCTACATCAGAGTTGCGCCTCAACTCAAGTATCTAGGGCTAACGCTTGACAGTCGGTGGACGTTTGAGGCGCACTTTGCGAATCTTGCCCCGAGAGTGATGGGGGCGGCAATGGCCCTAGCAAGGCTTTTGCCGAATTTGGGCGGTCCCGGCGACAGTTGCCGCAAGCTGTTCGCCGGAGTGTTGAGAAGTATGGCCGTGTACGGTGCCCCGGTTTGGTCGGATGCCCTGTCTAGGAAAAACGCCGCCTTCCTGCGCAGACCGCAGAGGACAGCGGCCATCCGAGCCATCCGGGGGTACAGGACCGTTTCGTTTACGGCCGCCACGGCCATAGGAGGGATGCTTCCTTGGGAGCTCGAGGCCAAGGTACTCACCGAGGTCTACGAGTTCCGTGCGGAGGCGAGAGCTAGGGGGGAAAGTCCCGCACAAGCGGAAATAGAGGGAGCAAGGCGCGAGGCCCGTGATATGGCGTTGTGGCAATGGGAGGAGAATCTGAGAACCCCAGAAGCTGGTGCCCACACCATTGAGGCAATCCGCCCGGTCCTACAAAAGTGGACGGACAGGTCCCACGGCGCGGTCTCATACCACCTGACGCAGCTCCTAACGGGACACGGGTGCTTCGGGAAGTACCTCCACAGGATTGGTAGGGAGGAGACCCCGGTCTGCCACCATTGCGGGGAAGAAGAGGACACGACTCAGCACACCCTCGAGTCGTGTAGTGCCTTCGCGTCACAGAGGCGTACGCTGGAGCTGTCCATGGGAGTAAGGGGCACTCTAGCTCTGCCGGATGTGGTCGCTGCAATGGTGGAGAGCGAGGAGAATTGGGCAGCGGTGGCTGGCTTCGCTGCGGAGTGCATAGGCCTCAAGGAGGAGGCCGAACGCGTCCGGGAGGAGTCAGCCAACGCTGCGTCAATTAGGAGGAGGAGGACAGGGAGGCGGCGTCGAAGGTACGCGGACCTCCATCCACCATAGGGTGATCCCGGGCGTCTGGCGGAGGTCAGGTTCTGCACTGGCGGCCGGAAGCCCGATGATTTGTGTTAGTGTAGTTTGTTGTTAGGATAAGTTGTGGGTTTATGTTTAGGTTTAGGTAAATGTCTATGTTTAGGTTTAGGACTTTGTCCCCAATTGGTCTGGTAGGAAGATGGGCACTGGCATGGGTATTTGATTATACCACCCCAAGTGCCCAGGGGCCCAATGGACGGCATTGTCGTGTGCTGTCCTGTAGTGTCTCTTCCTATGTTTTTGTGTTCTAAATACTGGTGGTAGTGGACAGCTCCTCGTGCTGTCCAACGTATGGTGTTGTGCGTCCGGATTGTTAGTTTAGTGTTTGTATTGTGGTTGTCCTTCCATGGACCTGGTATGGGACCCAGGTGAAAGCCATGATGAGCAACGGGGCGCCATTCCGAGGGCGTCCCCTTGCTCGGAGCGGAAGCGGGAGGGTTTCATACCAGTAAATGTGCGGGTCTCTGTGGATGTTGTTGGGGAGCTGGCACGGAGGCTTTATGCAGAAGCCATGATGAGCAACGTCGCGCCTCCCCCAAAGGGGGGCCGGTTGCTCGGAGCGGATGCGGGGAGCCCCGCGCCAGCAAATTGGGTTGGGTTTTGTTGTTGTCGTGTCGTTGTCGTGTCGTGTTGTGTCTCGTGTCTGTTCATACTTGTTATGTTGGTGTAGGACCAGTTCGTTGACTCCCCGGGAAGCAATGATGAGCGGCAGGACGACTAGACGACCAATTAGTCGCGGTTGTCGTGCTGTCCGGCTGTCTCGGAGCGACCCTCAAATGGAGTCTCGAACTGGCAATGGGTGTGTTTGTCTGTGCGCATGCCTGCGAAGACGTGGGCATGTTCTCGTCCTGTGTCGTGTTGTGTCCAGCGTAAATGGGTCGTGTTATGTCCGCATGCCCGGGTAAGCCGGGCATGTCTGTCTGTGTCGTTTGTGTCTGCCCTCTAATTGGGCTGGTTTTGCAGTGCCGTGTGCGCGTTGTCGCCGTGTGTTGGCGCGTAACGGCTGCCAAGCAGTGGTTATAGGCCAACACACGGCGACGGGGTGGCACCGCGAGGTAATACCCCCGTGGTCAGGTCCCGTGGCCGCCACCTCAAGCCTTATGCTTTCGGAGTTTGGTCCCCCGGTGATTAGTGGGTAGGCCCCTCCCTCTCGCCCGGCGATTACGTCGTGGAAAGGGGGACGGGAGAGTCCCACATATCCAGTCTCCCTTCTGGAGGCTGGAATCCATAAGCAGGGATTACACCGGGTAAAAAAAAAAAAAAAAGGTTCGATTCCCGTGGGGTGCACCACGAGGAGGTTCCCAAATTTGGGAACCTCCTCGTGGTGCACCCTGGGGTAAGGCCTCTCGGCCCACGTTCAGCGTGGGACAAGGGGCTTTATGCAAATCCTTGGCGCCCCTTCTGGGCGTCGAATAATGTAGGCGGTGCCCCTTCTGGGCATCGCACCCCCTTCAACGCGCGTCCCTTCTGGACCGCACAGCGGGTCACTCGGACCTGCGGGGGGGATCTCCACGTGCGGCCCACTCTGGGTCGCACGCTCGCCGCTCACTCTCGAGCGGCTTTGAGGGGAGTTTTGACGGCGCCCCTTCTGGGCGTCGTTACACGGGGGGGAATGGGGTAGTCCGGCGCCCCTTCTGGGCGTCGCTTCAATGGGGGGAAAGGGGAACACCTCGAAAGGGGTGTACCAGGGGTCTCACGCCAGCCCCTGAGCGTCGTAGCCTGTTTCGGTTCTGCAACGACCCTCACTCGAGGCGTCTGTGGGGTAGTGTTCTGGAACAGGTGATCGAGGGCTTGCCTTAGCCGGCCGGCCGCGTGAAGGACACACATTAAAACCGGAGAGAGACCTCCTTAAAACCTGTCAGCACCACCCGACACTGACTGTACATAGGGTTACCCGCATATAGGGCCACTGTGCGAGTGGACAATGTAGATGCTCCTTACTCGTGGGCTAAGCATAAAGATGTCTCAAAAACCAAAACTTTTAGATGTTTCGGAGAAGTCGGCGGGGCCTGTTTACAGGGCCGTCGTGGATGATGATGGGAGGGGCAGTAAAGCCCAGGAAGGCGCTTCAGGCGTCGGAAGAAGGGTGCTTCGCCACCGCGTGGTGGAGTATGTTGCGGATGATGTGGCAGACGACCCGCCACTTAGCGACTCGGGCGGAGTTAATGATTTCTCTCCTGCCTTAGACAAGATCCTCGCTAGTCCTGCTGCTAAAGGGACCTTGCCTAGCAGTCCATCGCTAGGCGAGAAACCCGAAAATGATGAAGTCGATTTGGACGACGATGTACTACCGATTCCCGCCTTAACGCCTAAGGCCAGGAACAATGCTCCGCCGTTCAAGCTGTCATTTAGACCTTCGGTAGATATTCACCCAGTGTCTAGGATAGAAGATGAGCTGAGCCGGCAGCACCTCGAAGAGCTGCTTGATGATGCTGAGAAATCTCGAGCCAATACGAGCCAGCAAAGTGACGAGGATTATGGCAGACGGGGCATGAGCGAAGAGCGTATGCTCTTTCGCCAGCAGGTCGGTGAAGAGGCCATTAGAAAGTCCCGAGAGGACTGGGAAAAGTCTCGAGAACTAAAGGAGCGTAGGCGCTCCGAGGAAGAAACCTACGAGCAAAGGAAGGCCCGCATTTGCAAAGGCAAAGTCCCAGCGCTGGGTACACCTGGCGAATTGAGCAAGGAGGAGATACAGGAGCGTGGCCTGATTCATATTCAGGAGATCAGGGACGTCGCTCAAAAATCAAAACATCTCAAAGGCACCTGCTTAAAAGAGATCAATGAGAAGACGAGCTCTTTGATGCGAATAATCGGCAACTTATATGAGAGGACCGATACGGAGGAGGTCCGCTGGCTAAAGGCGGAAAACGAGCGAATCCTCAAGGAGAAACTCCTTTACCAAATGGAGCTCGAGAAGTTGCAGAGAGCGCAAGTACGATCACTACCATCTGATCCCTTGCCGCAGCTTCAGGAGAATTCTTGTGCGGCACCATCTACGTCATCAGCTGAGCCATTGGCCATGCCATCCGTTGCACCAGCAGCTGATGTACCTCCCATTCCATCTACGCTGGAGGTACAACTAAACGAGATGTGGTTGACGCTGGACGGTATGTGGAACCGCTTAGTAGGCATCGAACAGCGACTTCCACTAGTTGACGGTAAGCGCTTCACAACTACTGCAGCGCGCAAACGCAAAACTGCGATTGCTACCACAGAAGTCGAGAGTCTGGAGAAAGCTACAGAGGAAGCGACGACTGTTCCTTAGTCAAGGGACCCAATTCTGCCTACGGGACAACAGGAGGAAGACTGGGTAACTGTGGCGAAAAAGAAGAAGAAGGCCAAGAGGAAAGGGAAGAAACAAGCAGCCACCGCCGCTGCCGCCGCTAGAACAACAACAGCGGCGCCCGCCACCACCAAGACGTGGCAAGTCGAAAGATCGGCTCCACCCCCACCCCCAATTGCGCCTGTCCCGCCAGTCCCACTATCAGTGGAGCTAACCCAGACGAGAAAGAGGAAGGAAGGAAGAAAGAAAAAGGTGAAGTTGACACCTCCTAGGACGACGGCTGTGGTGCTTAACCTGCAGCCGGAAGCAAAAGAGCGTGGCGTGACGTATGCCCAAGCTCTCCTGAGGGCAAGAAACACCTTCCACCCTAGTGAGATAGACATCCCTCATGTACGGATTAAGACCTCAGCCTCTGGGGCTTAGATCATTGAGATCCCCGGGGCTGCGAGCGGGCCAAAAGCGGACCGTCTAGCGGAAAGACTGAAGTCTGTCCTCGCTGATTGTGTCAGTGTCTCCAGACCCCAAAAGTGCGCAACGTTGCGAATTTCCGGGCTGGACGTCTCAGCGACGAAAGAGGACATAGCCGCTGCATTGACAACTGCAAGTGGCTGCCCCCTTCGGCAAATTAAAATAGGGGACATTAGGAAGGGACCAAGAGGCGAATGCTCGACGCTGGTGAGATGCCCAATGTTCACAGCGAAAAAGCTTATAGATGTCGGCAGGGTGCATGTCGGGTGGGTCTCCGCCCATATTACAGCCCTGAGCTCACTTCCCATGCGGTGCTTCCGCTGCATGGGAGTGGGACATACTCGGACGAGGTGCCCATCTAATGTGGACCGGACTGGGTTATGTTTTAAGTGTGGCTTGTCCGGCCACAAAGCGGCGCAGTGTTCTGCCACTGCATACAAGTGCGCAATATGCGCTAGTGAGAAGCGACCTTATGGCCACATGATGGGCAGTGTTAAGTGTTGCCCTACTGAGACCAGAGGTATACCACTGGACGACAGGAGGAGAAAGAGGAAGCCTGTAGAGGCTAGAGAGGATCCCGGGGCGGCTACTGAGAGTACAAGTCAGTCACAGCCACTCCGACAAGCGTCTCCTGATCTGGAACGCCCGCAGAGGGGAGTAATTTTAACCCCGGAAATTGACCAAGAATTTCCTGAAGTAGAAGTTGGGTAGTCGTTACCATCTTTAACATCATCTGTTGATAGGCGGGCATTAATGCCCTTGTTCAATGAGGGTGCAAACAAAGCACAAATCTGTTGGCAAAGTTGTGGAAGAATCGCTCGTCGATTACCCGGGACCAAGCCACAAAAAAAAAAAAAGGTTCGATTCCCGTGGGGTGCAAATTTGGGAACCTCCTCGTGGTGCACCCTGGGGTAAGGCCTCTCGGCCCACGTTCAGCGTGGGACAAGGGGCCTTATGCTAATCCCTGGCGCCCCTTCTGGGCGCCGAATTCTAGGCGGTGCCCCTTCTGGGCCCTGCACATCCACGTGCGTGTCCACTCTGGGTCGCACGCTCGCCGCTCCTTCTGAGCGGCTTTGAGGAGAAGAGTTTCGGCGGCGCTCCTTCTGAGCGCCGTCCTTTATGGGGTTGCTTTGTGTGGGTTACGACCTCGGGTGTCGAAGGGCGATTGTTGGACCCGCGGAGGGTCGGGCGGCATCTTCCTGGGCGGCGAGTGGGATGCAGTGGTATTGAAGCGGAAGCTAGTGCGGTTTTACCGTACTACCGGGCCGGTTAACGGCTGCATACTCAGGGGGACCCCTCCTGGGCGGCGAGTGGGGTGTAGTGGTAGTGAAGCGGAAGGTAGTACGGGTCATGCCGTGCTATCGGGCCGGTTAACGGCTGCACACTCAAGGGGGACCCTCCCCGGGTCCGGGGGTCGTGTATTGAGTGCCGAGGTCGAGGTTTGTAGGTTGGAGTTTACGGGGCCAGTGGTCCGGGTCGGAGCCAAACGCGTGGGCAGGGTTTGGGTCGGAGTCGGGGTCCGGGTTGCCAAGAAGGGTAAAGCGGGCTGGAGGAAGGCCGCGCGTCTTTGTTTTCTGTGTAGTTTGTGTGTGCCGTAGGCAATTGTGTAGTCTGTTTGTTTGTTTGTAGTTGTGTGTGTTGCCCGGTGGGATTTTGTTGTTTATGTGGGAAACGGCCTCGGGCACCGGGAGTCGAGTGTCGGGCTCGAGACCCCGGTGTGTGTTCGCTGGCGAACGTGGACGAGTAGCCGGCTTATGGCCCGCGAAAGCCACGGGGGGGCTGACTGGTTGAGGCTCCCGCCACATCGGGAATCGTTGGGGCATGGAGTGGCCTTCCCTCACCCGAGGGGGGGTCCGTCTCCGAGTTCCGGGATTTGGGTTTCGGGCTCGAGGTTGAGGGTTAGAGGGGTGTTGGTTGGTGGTGGGGCTAGGGGTCCGAGTCGGAGCCGGATTCGTGGGCGGTTTCTGGGTCCGAGTCGGGGTCCGGGTTTCCAAGGAGGATAGGGCGGGCTGGTGGAAGGCCGCGCTGTTTGTTTTGTGTTTTTGTGGTGTTGCCTGTTTGTGGGGGGGCGCTTATGCGCTTTTTTGTGTGTGGTTGTGTGTGTTGTCTCGCAACGACGCCAAGCGCCTCACGCTTGGCGTCGTTGCAAGCGGGATGGGCTTTGGTATAGGTATTTTACCATACCTCCCCAAAAGCCCAATTTGTGCTGGGTGCGCTGCCCGTTGGGGTAGAGCGTTTGGGGACGTTGCGAGTGGGGATGGGCTTTGGCGTGGGTATGTCACCATACCTCCCCAAAGCCCAAGGGTCGGAGGACCAATGTGTCTTTGTTGTGTTTTGTTGTGCCTTGTCAGGTGTTGTCATGTGATGTCTGTATATGTCTTTGGGGGATTGCGTGCCCATTAGAGGGTGGGCACGCTTTTCATGTTGTGCCGTGCGCAAGGTCGCGCGTGTGTCGGCGCGTGACCGCTTGCGGTCACAGGTTGGCACACGGGCGACGGGGTGACCGTCGCGGGTTGATCCCCAGTGGAATGTACCGCGACATCCACCTCAGCTTCAGCTTCGGATTGTGGGCCCCCAGGGGTTTAGTGGGTATTCCCCTCCGTCTCGCCCTCCCAGCCAGGCTAAGCCTGGCAGCTGACCTGGAGCCTCTCTCCTTGTCAGTGGGGGCGGAAAGGCGGACGGGCGAGTCCCACATAACCGGGTGCCTCTTCAAGGCCCCGGTACTCGTAACGAGTTCCACTGGAAAAAAAAAATAAAAAAAATTTCCCGTGGGGTGGCACCGCGAGGTAATACCCCCGTGGTCAGGTCCCGTGGCCGCCACCTCAAGCCTTATGCTTTCGGAGTTTGGACCCCCGGTGATTAGTGGGTAGGCCCCTCCCTCTCGCCCGACGACTACGTCGTGGAAAGGGGGACGGGAGAGTCCCACATATCCAGTCTCCCTTCTGGAGGCTGGAATCCATAAGCAAAGATTACACCGGGTAAAAAAAAAAAATGTTCGATTCCCGCATGAGGTTGTCGTCTTTTTTTCATTGTTAAAAATTTTACCCGAAGCGTTAGTCAGAGACCAGGCAATGAGGACCGCAAAAGCAATCCACTGCCACCGTCCATGTTTCAACAAATGATAACTGCACATGTGCTCAGTATAACAGGTGGTGAGCCCATCACCGCTCTATGCTGTTGGATGTAATGTGAAGTCTTTAGTACGTTAGTCGCATTTTACGACGCCGAAGGGAAGAGAGGAGGCGGTAATGAGGCGATAAGCGAAACGTCTACGGCATACAGCATCCAAGCTTGAAAAATTAGTCATCATCATCATCATCAGCCTATTAACGTCCCACTGCTGGGCACAGCCTCCCACGTGGACAATAGCACGTGGGGATATTGGGCCATAACCCACCACGCTGGCCCAATGCCGGTGGGTTTTGACGACTGCCATTTTACGACAACAACCGGGACCAACTGCTTAACGTGCCTTTCAAAGCACGGAGGAGCACGAGATTTTTTTTTTTATTTGGTCACCCATCCATCGAACGCCCTAGCCGATGCGCCATCGAGCTCCTCACTCCCTAATTTAAATTAACACTACATATTTTTTATTCTAACCGTGTCGCGGAGCGTAAAAGAATACTACCACCCCCTCTCTTCCCTTGGGTGTCGTAAAAGACGACTAACGGACTTAAGACTGCACATGCATGTAACATGCATAGAGCGGCGAAGAGCTTCACCACCTGTCACGCTGAGTACATGTGCATAGTCGCTATATATTTAGTGAAAAGTGGACTATGGTACATTGCCTAGTCTCTGATTAACCCTTTAGGGAAAATAGTCGTGAATATATATCTATTTTTGAAAGGCACTTATGTAACAAAATATTGTAAGTAGTTTTAACCAACGAACCTGTATGAAGAATGTAATAGGGTAGTAGCAAATGTAAAACTGCTGGAGTCTCTGCCTACCCGCACCAATGCGTCCATTTTTCGGGAGCTAAATGTAAAAGCCAGGCTGTCTGTCTGCTGTCTGTTTTCGCAGAATATTGGAATTCTTAGGGCACATCGCTCGAAAGGATGGCCACAACCTCAAAACAGCTGATGGTGACAGGCAAGGTGGACGGCTAACGACCAAGACCAGCCCCACGAGATGGGCTGACCAAGTACGATCTTGTTTGGGCGCCAGCCTTCACAAAACCCTTCACGAGGCCAGATCGAAGCCGCTGGAGGGCAATCATCTGAGAGAGGGTGATTCACGACCCTCAGTAATGAGGAGCACGACGCGAGGATTAGGAATTTAAATTTGAATCTAATGTAATGAAGCGCTAAGTCTGCGATTTTGCATTTTTTTAACGCCCAAACTTACCAGGGCTACTTAATGTTTTCTTTAGGGACAGTATGGTAGAAACAATGCGTTTCAATTTACGCGGCCGAGTGGTAACACGCGCTCAAAGGCATGTGGCATGTGCGGGTTAATCGGAAAACTCCGTACCAAATTGGGAAATGGAACTCAGGTTAGGAGATACTGTACTTAACTTAGCGTAGCATCTGTTATTTGTTTTAATAAAATACCAGACTTAGTCACACCCCTCAAACCCCAAGCGGTCGCATGAGACCGCACCTACAAAAACACACTTGACTTTGTACCGTGTTTTCATAGACTTACAGACTACTTTAGTATGAACAAGTTTGGTTATTTCGGTTCTGTGGTTCATCTTATGTATTTTTATCGCAAAATATCGCATAGTCTATGCTCGATTCTGTCAAATTTGACGTTGACAGTTACTGTCAAAGAAGTGTCAAAAAAATCCAAGATTACTTATGAAAAACCATTCTTGAAGCCTATGCTTGTCAGTTAACATGCTGTAAGATCAAATAATGTTACGGGGACTTTTGTTTGCTCATGGTACAGATACATAACTCTGATAAGGCAAACTTGTCAGTGCTATTTACTTTTTTCATAGAGAAGGGTGTAGCGACAATGCGTTCCAATTTACGCGGCCGAGTGGTAACACGCGCTCAAAGGCATGTGGGATGTGCAGGTTAATCGGAAAACTGCGCCGCCCCGTATCAAGTTGGGAAACGGTACTCAGGTTAGGAGATACTGTACTGATACTGTAACGAAACGCTAATAAATGACTACCTCAGGTGGAAATCAAACCCACGTCCTCCGTAATCCGGGCGGCTGCGTTGACCACTCCGCCACCAAGGTATTGGTTAGACCTGTCGAAATGTTTTCAATGTTTTTGACTTTTTGAACGAATCAAAATATTTGGCAACATTTTTAAAATTCAGATAAGTAATATAAGACTGCTTTATATATTACATTTTTTTATTTTTTGCGTTAATTATTCTACGTACCTGTAATTATTTTAGTAAAATAACAGACTTAGTAACGTCCTCGTAATGTGTAAATCTTTGTGTATCTTCTGGATGCAACCTTCAATGTACCACTGCGTAGCACTTTGTTTATGTAACATCCCTAGTACCACCTACTACAAAAATAGCATACAGAAAAGTAGAACATAACTCCGCCAACTGCATGACGCACGTTTAGACAATCACGACAATTAAAACGCGGAAAACAAATGAGCATTTAAACTTAAAAAGAAAAACAAAACATAAAAACAAAAACAAAACACGACACGACCGCATTATCAACCGTCAACATTTTGGCAAGACAATAACGGGCGGTTCTCAAACGCCTCTCAATCGGGGCGCGCGACGTAGCGCAAAACCAAAATTTCACTGTAAAGTGACTATTCCGCACAAAATAATTGAGCAGTTATGCTAATGAGCGACAAGCTGAACTGACGCCAAAACGTTGTCCGCGAAGCTTTATGCAAATCACCCGGGGCGTGCGCCGGCGGCTGCCGCCACCGATGTCTAATGGAGAAGACATTATTTGCACACGAATTGTATATTTTTTTTATAGGACAACAACAAACATTACCGATGAGCAATACGAGCATGATGATATTGACACTGTTTCGAGAGTTATAGAAACAAAATAAGTTTGCTTATATAGGAGTTTAGTGAAACGTGTTCGTAACGGAGTGTTGGCAAAATGAAACAAAACGGTGCATCGTCACTTAAATTGTCTCAGGAAATATGCGTGAGCTCATTAAGAGGAAACACTACGTCGAAATGTCATGCAAAATTCTCATACAAAACACAGAAAAACGACGTTTCGTAGCCCCTGTTTCCTCCTTCAGAACTGGGCCAATTTTTATTACTTTTACAGCATCGGTTTAAGAAGGAGATGGAGATTTTCTATGTCGGTATGTTTGATTTTTTTTAAACCAGCCACTTAATGTTTCTGAAGACGCCTTAAAACGGAGTGATTTCGCTAAATTTTTAAAGCTCCTGGTTATTAAATAAATGCAAAAAATCAAACATACAGACATAAAAATCTATTTCTTTTACCGATGCTGAAAAAGTAATATAAATTAGTCTAGTGCTGAAGGAGGAAACAGGATACTACGAAACGTCGTTTTTCTGTGTTTTGTATGAGAATTTTGCATGGCACGTCGACGTAGTGTTTCTTCTTAAAGTCCCACATCTTTACTGAAACTCAGGGGGCTAAAGAGAATATAATTTTCATCATCACTCACTCACTGTCGTTTATTTTTAAACAAAGTCAATATCTGTGCTTGAAAAAGTAAGTCGTCGTAAGATGACTGTCGTTAAACCCCACCAACCCGCATTGGGTCCGCGTTACGGCCCGATCTGCCCACGTGCTGCTGTCTACGTGGGAAGGCCCGTGCCTAGCGGTGGGACGTTTATAGGCTGATGCTGACTATAACCCTAATTTTGACCTTGCATAAAAATGCACTAGAGCCTACGATCACATATGCTTAGGGCATACTGAAAGTTTTTGGATTCTGATAAATAAGACTTGATTTAAGACTTACGATACATTTATTGTTTTTCAAAGTAGGTATATTTCCTCGCAATCAATGCATTTTTGCATCCGCTGAAACCACTGTACAAAGCAGTTGTACCAGTCTTTCTTAGGGACCTCTTTAATGGCTTCGTGGAACGCCTTCACCGCCGATTCAGGGCTTCTCTCAAGGTCTCTTTTTGTGCGATGTGATCGAAGAGAAAAGCAGCAAAAAACATTGCTTATTTGGCGGCTCTCTGTTGCCTCATACATCAACGTGGTGCGGTTTTCTAACCAAACTAGCTTCACCTACACGTGACAGCCCAAACGCTTTATTGATTTTATGTGAATAGAATAAATTTGCTCGACTTCATTGAACGTAGAAACTTTCTATAAGTACATGTTGAAAATGACGTTCGGGTAGTTATCCTATTTTATATAATTTTTTAATTTTGGCTGAAGACGAATTTTACAGCAAAACTACAAAAATCCGTAAAAAAGTGTTTCATTTCAATGTGTAGTGCTCGCTTAAACTTGAGTAAACCATATTGTTTTACCAATTTTACCAATAGTCCAATACTTATATTTAAAATTTAAAAAATATACCTTCTCTGTATAATCGCGATCCGCGTAGAACCGTCATAATAATTAAATGCAACTTACATTTTAATGCACACTGGCTGGTTATAATTTTTGCAACACGCCGCGAGAGCGCTCCTGTTTTTACTTATCAAGGTTTACGATGCTTCAAATATGGCTACAATTTCTGTACAGTATTTCTTTCGTAACGATAATGGTCAGATACTAAAAATAAGTTCTATTTAAAAAAAATGTTTAAAGAAAACTGTTTTTTTAAATATAAACAGGACTTTTAAATATAAACAATGTTTAACTAAATAATTAATAAATGGTGTTTATAAATAAGGCCGTATGCCTTTATGTTCTATGCCTCTAAAAGTAGGAGTAATATTAAAATAAAAGTAATATTAAACAAACAACCTCATTGATAGTTGATATCTACTTAACATCAGATAAAGATTATTTGCTTTATCTATTTAAAAGTGTGTTTGAGATATTTTATCCAACCCTTGAAGACATAATTAAAAAATTACACGATAATTATTAAAGACAAGTGTTAACCAAGTAAGTGCAATGCGACGAATCCGCCAACGAAATGTGCATTGTTAACGCATCTCGAACTCCGCACATCTTTCTGCAGATGACGTCATGACGTCCAACCATGACGTTATGAGTCAACCAAATGTTACCTACTTGAAGAGCCATCCCGTAAAACTAACAAAGAGGCCCGTTGTATTGTATACGAGCAACCGGCTTGTAGCCACATCACGTCTAAAGCCTAGTCTACACAAACTTAGTAACTTATACTGTCACTTCCGGCCGATCTCTAATTTTCACAGGCCTTTCTGGACAACAGCATAGAGTGGTTGGGCCATAAGCCAACCAGGTTGGTCCAATGGGGGTTGGGTAGTTTTAACGACTGCCATCTTCCGACAACAACCGGGACCAACGGCGGTTTACGTGTTTTCTGAAGCACGGAGGAATTCGGTCACCCATGGACCAAAGGCTTAACGTGCCTTCCGAAGCACGGAGGAATATGGTCACACATCCAGTGACTCGGTATTGCGAAAGTTGCGTAAGATCGCAAACCTTAGCTGCTGCGACGTCGAGCTCTTCATAATTCAATAGTTTATTTATTCCATAACAATACAATTAATTGTCTCGGAAATTAAAAAAAGTAAGTTATAAAATTAAAAATAAAGATAATTCTAACATACAAATTAAATAAAAATTATACATGTCAAAAATAACAGTAATAAGAATATGAAAATAAATAATAAAATTAAGTATAAGTACAAAATAATAAAATTAATAAAAAGTTAAAATATCAAATTAAATTACTTAGATAACATTGACTTGATCTACAAATTCATTTAAGCTGTAGTAGCACTTCCCCGGCAAGAAGTCCCGTAACTGTTTTTGAAAGTTAATGGGGTCAACAACAGACTTCAACGAGGTTGGCAGGCAGTTAAACATTCTGACAGCTTGATACCTAACACTGTGTTTTACAATATCAAGCTTTGGTTCAATCCACTGTAGTAGATTTTTTCTCCGTATACGTACACGTACTCCGCATACGTGCATATAATTCAAAGGACATTGTTGAAGTTAGCCTAAGAACCAACACAAACATGACTTACATGATAATTCTTAGCTTATTTTTTACGACAGATAACAGTATTTAGATTTTGGCGGACACTTCTAGGCAAGTAACCAATAATAAAAAGAACGTTTTGGACTTAATATTGAGTATCATTTTTTTATTATGAATTGGGTATTGAAAGTTCAGTGCATTCAGCCAGTGAATTAAAGGTTTGTGACCAAAATATTTATAATATGTACAAACAAACCTAATAATATTATGCATGCATGGCTGACTCGATATACTTAGTGACAAATACTCCAAACATCATTAGAATACGATACATCGCTTTTTATTCCAAACTGAAAACGTTAGTCCACTCCACTTAAGATTCTTTTGCTTTTCCAATGAGGAGAATGTTGCTAATCTGCGGTGCAACAAAACAGTGCAACATCACTTTTCAAATTCACTCAAGAAGTCCGTGCGAGATCTCAGTAAAGTCTCACATCTTACCAGGAACTCAAGTGGTTTGAGGAATATCATTTAGCATTAAACCGAACGTTCATATTATCATTACTGATCATTATCATCAGTTTAAGCAATGAACAATGAACTCTAATAATACGACTGAAGGACTAGTACCTATCCTTGGTCAAGAAAAAAAAAAGTTGTCGTTCTGGACTTCTTGGCGGGAAAGTGAAGCGTCATGTCTGCACTTTTGATAAAATATCTATACTTAATTCATGTTTTGTCGAATATTAATGTGAAATAATGATGTATTATTTAAGTGTTAGTGAACGTGCATGAGTGTTGGCAAATAAAACAAAACAGTGCAACATCACTTCTCAAATTCTTTAATTAAACATAACCTCAAAATAATTATAATCTTTTCCTGATATTTAGGTTCTCAGGAGTGTCCGTCAAAATCTTTGTTTTTATAGTCATTTACTTGCAATTTCGAACCTAGAAAAGAATATTTCATAATTGTTGGTTCTTAGGCTAACAATGTATGGGCGCAGAACATTGTCCTTTCCAACTCTAGTAGGCGAAACAACTGATAGATAGGTTATTGTCACCAGCCGTAAGACTGTGTGACGTAACATACATATATTCATGAATATAATAGTATCTCCAAAGGGTTAGTCAGAGATTAGGAAATGAGGACAGCAAAAGCTAGCATAGTCCACTTTTTTTACCAAATAGCGTCTGCACATGTGCTCAGCGTGATAGATGGTGAGTCCATCTCCGCTCTATACTGTTGGATGTATGTGCAGTCTTTAGTCCGTTAGTCGCCTTGTACGACACCCAAGGGAAGAGCGGGGTTGGTAGTTTTCGTTTAAAGCTGCTGTACCACGCGGATAAAGACCGTGTGAACTGAGCACAAAGCTAGTACGGCACCTAAACAAAGCCCCGAAGCCTTGAAGATAAAATGGAACGGCGGCGGCGGGGCGCGTGGGGCACATTTTGACGTTTTCATTTTGCCGTGACGTATCGCAGCATCGCGGCACGGGGGCAGGTGCATAGCACTGCGCCCAATATGTCACTGTTGGCTGGCTGTGCCGCTCACGGAATGACATATTTCACCCGAGTTTTGCTTGTAATCGGACAACAGCAGTGTGAAATTGGTACATCTTTGAATGTTGGTATCTATTGGTGAAGTGTTTGAAGAACGTGGTAAATCGCTGGGGTCTCGGTCTACCTACCCGTCCGGGAAACGGGCCAGCCAAACATGCGGAATACGAGAAAATTTTCTCGACCCGTTTTCTCGTGTTTTGTCTATACAGGATATGTCAAAAATAGATATAATAGTAGTTTTTGCTTGTCTGTGTAATTTTTATACACTTTTAAACTTTCGCGTTCCATTATAAATACACATTTAGACGGGCCGTCCGCCCGTGACCACGACCGGTGCAACTCGATCAAAACGTCGGGTATAAAAAGGTATGCGTAGTATGCCTATAATATGTAGTTAGCGTTAATCCCCGTCTAGATGTGTATTTGTGGTATTTTTGTCTACAAATGAATGCAACATAATTTTATCGAGTTTTGGCAACTGTAGATAACCGAGATAGTTTTTTGTTTCCGCCATCGAAGAAAGAGAGAATATCGTCCGCGAGACATATCTCGTGTTGCGCATGCTAGGCCTACTGATGTATAGAAGAGATGACATTCGTGGTCGAGTGGTTAGCACGCTGGTTCTGGCGTCACCATCTCTGAGGTTTCGGGTTCGATTCCCGGTCGGTTCAATTTAGAATTAACTGTTTTTCGTAATTAATTATGAGCCTGGGTGTTTTCTTTGTATAATAGGTATGTTTATCCATTATAAAACAAAAAAAAGTTGTATAATATTTTTATTCGATCTCAAGACGTAAATTCTAAAAGGTTTGGTAAGAAACTGTTGCTATAAAAACAAAGTTAAAAGCTTTGAAAATTTTCGACAGGCCTAACCAATAACCTCGGCGGCGGAATGGTCAACGCTGCGCCCGGATTGTCGAGGACGTGGGTTTGATTCCCACCTGAGGTAGGAATAAGATTAGATTTCCCCCACTTAGCGATAAGATCGCCTTTGCCCATACTAAATGATATGAATTTTTTTTTGGGGGTTAAAGTTATATTGACTGCCTTATTTACTTACTTATAACACTGACTGAGTGGTAGAGCCACGCAGCACGCATTGGGCCGGCTCGCTCGGCGTAATACTACCATCTCTCGAATATTCGGCGTGAAATAATAACACTTGGTGCTATTGTGTTTCGTCTGACCAGTGAGGGTTCCGGAGGCCCCTCCCTCCCTCCCCCCTTTCTTCCCAATTCCTATTCATTCCTTAAACCTAATCCTCCCTTAAAGGCCGGCAACGCGCCTGCGATTCCTCTGGTTTTGCGGGTGTCCATGGGCGGCGGTGATTACTCTCCATCAGGTAACCCGCCTGCTCTTTTGTCTCCCTCTTTTATAAAAAAAAGAAATAAAAAATGAAATAAAAAGAAAATGTATTTATTAGAACACACAGTAACATAATTACAGTTGTCATAATTATGTTAGACAAAAAGTTCGACAAAAATGTGTCCTAAAGGGACTCCACTCAGCATTTGTTGCAGTGAGCTAGTCACTACAACGCTGATCTTCCGTGAAGACCGCAGTTGTGCCAATGTGCGCGACGACGCGCTGTACATAATCTATTTTTATTTCATACATAATATACCTTTATCTCATTCATAAACACATTTATAAAACATTCATAAGACCAAATGCCAGTCAAAAAACTGTATGTAAAAAAAATAATTATTAACTAGTTACGTAGCGTACGTACAAGCCGTAATAGGTAAATTGGTAAATAAAGGAGGTGATTGTAATAAGAACGGTGCAAAGTTCCATTATGTAAACTCTACAATCTCTTCACGCACATAGAGGCGTGCCTAAGGTTTCAGAGTGGGCAACATTATTTTTCTTGCACACATTTTTTTTTCATTGTTATATTTTGTGATTTTTAACAGTTTATTATGTTTTTTTTTATTTGTAGGGGGAGGGGACAGCTGCCACTACCTGCTCCCCCCTGGCGACGCCCTTGTATGTATACATATTAAGTTTCACTGCAGGGCATCTATCGTTGAAATAAAGGCATCGCTCCAGTTTTTCGGTGTTGGTCTAATCACCAAGCTTTCGATTTCGATAGAACTGTACAGTTAAGAGGAAACACTGCGTCGATGTGGCAAGCAAAATTCTCATACAAAACACAGAAAAACGACGTTCCGTAGTCCCTTGTTTCCTCCTTCAGAACTGGACTAATTTCTATTACTTTTTCAGCATCGGTTATAGAAAGAGATTTTCTATGTCTGTAAGTATGATTTTTTTTGCATAAAGTCATTTATTTAATAACCAGGAGCCTTCAAAATTTAGCAAATTCACTCCGTTTTAAGGCATCTTCAGAAACATTAAGTGGCTGGTTTAAAAAAAATCAAACATACAGACATAGAAAATATTTTTCTTTAACCAATGCTGTAAACGTAATAAAAATTGGTCCAGTTCCGAAGGAGGAAACAGGGTACTACGAAACGTCGTTTTTCTGTGTTTTGTACTTAGATTAAATCAAAGATTTAATGTAAGGTTTTGTATGATAATTTTGCCACTTCGACGTAGTGTTTCCTCTTAAGTACTGTAGTGCGATTCTCTAAGTGCAAACATCGTTAAAGCCTTGGTAGCAGCGGCTGCAACAGCGGTGACCGTACCATTGGTATTCTTCTAAATAATTTTCAACGCTGTTCGACACAAGCTCTGCACGGCTGTAAGCGGCGCGATAGAGAATCATTTCTTTGACATTTCTTGTAGGTATAAAATTTGTTTTTCTGTAAGTAAAACAGCCCCAACATAGATCACAGCAGTGTCTGCAGCGAAAGATGTGACGGCTGTAACATCTTTGATCACAGCTATTCGAGCTTTGCACGTTCCAACGCACGGGCCTCCTCCAGTGACGCAGGCTTATTGGATCATTATCTCGCCACCTGGCGTAATGCGGGTTTGATGAATGTTAACGACCTGGGATTAGCGGGTTAACATGGCCACCGAGCGAAACTAGACTTTGGGTAATGTTAGCTTTGAGCGCGTTAGTGATGGCTTTTATAGCCCAGGGTATGATTATAGGTCTCAGACTCACATGTCACGGCTTCGATTATAATTATGTATATACTTTTTTGGTCGGTTTAGTTTACTTACTTACTCAAAAATACTTAGTAAAGGTCTACGCACATCTTTTACATCAACTGCACATGTGCTCAACGTGATAGGTGGTGAGCTCATCGACGTATGTAGTATGTGCAGTCTTTTGTCCGTTAGTTTCCTTTTAAAACACCCAAGGGAAGAGAGGGGTTGTTAGTATTCTTTTACTGAGAAGCTTTAACACACGGCTCATAAAAATCGACACTTGTTGGGTCTAAATTTCTAAACCTTTTAGAGGCAATTTTTTCACGAAGATAAATTCATGTTTAAATTTTAATACAAAACCGCAAAAAGCATCGTTCGCAAAGACAGCAATAACGCCCAATAGTGACATACTGTTCTAAAGTTAGTGTTTTAGTGGGTTATGATACAAATGTCACTTTTCCTAATGGCTTTTAAACGTATTTTAGTGGGATTGGTTACGGAATCATTACCTACTGGATCATGGAAGGAATTCATTGTATTTTGTTTTTCTGGCAATAGTTAAATTTTGACCAATATTAGTTTTAGAGGGTTTTCAAAGTACACCCCTCAATAATTTTTGTCCAGGAAAACTGCTTTTGTTGTTTGACAAACTAATCTCGAAGGGACGGATTGCGCAGCAAACACAGGTGGTTCGCGCGAGTGACCGGGATTATCCCTCGCACGAGAATGATGCGGATTGCTGTACCTAATTGGCTTTTATTTTGTTTTTAAACGCATACGACCTGGTTTGTTAAACGTTTTCAGTTAGACCCTTGTCTGTCATATCGGCTCTAAGCTAACAATTGAATTTCTATTGTCTTGTTTTACTGCAGCTTAACCGTACTTAATCGTGTTGAATAGCGATGAAAGAACACTACCACCCCCTCAATTCCCTTGGGTGTCGTAAAAGGCGACTAACGGACTAAATACTGCACATACATCCAACAGCATAGAGCGGCGATGGGCTCACCACCTGTCACGCTGAGCACATGTGCAGTCGCTATTTGGTGGAAAGTGGACTATGGTAGAGGACTGCTTTTGCTGTCCTCATTGCCTAGTTTCTGACTAACCCTTCGGGGATAGTAAACGTTATTCTATCTATGCATGTATTTATGTATGTTTACTGCAGCTGTTTGTTGGCTTCAAAATGGTTAGACAAGATTTTTAAACAGGTAATTAATGTTGTTTTAAAAGAGAATTGTAATATTGTGATAATGTAGAGAATTAGTGAAAAGAAAATAATAGTACCTACCTGAATACCTTAGGAAGAATAAGTTATTTGATATGGGCAATTAGGTAATTTAAAGGTACTTACCTTTTATTTGGTTTTTAAATCCTGTTGGTTTCAAAATTTATTGCCCAAAAATAGTTGCGAACGAGATTTTCAAATAGAAAAATTTGCCAGGAATAAGCAAAGCAATTTGCTGTACCTTTAACTTAGTTTAAAAACGCAAACGTTTCTTGTTAACCAAGCGTTTTAACTTACGCAGATGTTGGATTTTAAATGAATAGACGAGATTTTTAACTAGAAATCATGAATAAGCGATTGCATTAATCTTTTTCTCGGTCATAAAGACTATACACAATGACGCATTAGACACCTTGTGCTCCAAAGACCAAAGATTATTCCTTTGGCAGAGTGCGACCATAAACTGCTGATCTATATTTTTGTTTTTAAAAGACGTCGTTTGTTTGTTTTCAACCTTCGGATTGTGTACAATGTGGACGGGATAACAAAAAGCTAGGGGATTTGCTCCCACTGGACTGGCAACTGCGTTTTCAGGTACAGTCGACGTAGTTCCCGGTCGAACAGGTTTCAGTGATAATCGCTTGCGGTCCATTTGAATCGCGCGTACAGTATCGTGCGTGTAGATCGTGTGAAAGTAAGGCTACCATATAGAAATTTGAAAAGTCCTGACAAAAAGCCTGACATTTCCTGACCTGATAAAAGTACCTACGGACTTTTTAGTAACAAAAATGTAGTTTTGTTACTCATATTCCTAAATCCGGACAAATTAAAGAGCCGGACAAAATGCGGACTAGAATTTAAAATTCCGAAAATGTCCGTACTAATCCTGACGGCCAAAAAGTGTTCGACCGGGAACTTCCTCGATTGTACGAACGGCTGTCTTAAAACAACACTATATTCGGTGTTGTGTTTACGCGCACTTCGTTCCGAAGTTTAAGCGTACCTATTGTACGGATTTGTCATTTGTTTTTTGTTGGGTTTTCGGTAAGTATTCGGTTTGGCTGGTGAGATGGCTTGTTCTAAATCCGCCTGGTTAGTCTAGTTTTTTAACCAAGTCTGACGTCACAGTGTAAATGTTCGTACCCAGTACAGTTAGAGATGCGGATTCCGGATGAAATCTGCTTTTTATTTTCGGTTTATCGTGGCTAACTATCTACTGCTGGTTGAGACGAAGGCCAATCTTCGTGTTTGGGTGAAATTCAGAAGGAGAAACCTAAGACCAGAAATGCAACTAAAATGCATAAAGGTGATGTGAAGTCCGCTGACACGAACTAGTGATGTGAAGTGATGTTCCGAGAAACGGACTTGTTATGTGTAACACGACCGTTTCTCGGAAAGTAAGGCAGAGACCACACCTTTTCATTTGCTGCTATCCTGACACTCCGCTTTTATTAAATAAATAAATAAAACTTTCCTACAATCACACCAATTATCTAGCCCAAGAGAAGCTTCGAAGAAACTCGTTAAATGGTTACTAGACAACGGATAAACATACTTAAAATACTTAAATACATACATATTAGGTATACATAGAAAACACCCAGAACCGAGACAATTTAGAAAAACAATAATTTCTAAATTGACCCGACCGGGGATCGAACCCGGTACCTCAGAGATGGCGACACCATGAAAACCGGTGTACAAAAATCTCGACCAAGGAGGTCGTTCTTTATATCTTTGAAATCATAATGCAATAAATTGCCATTTGATTAAACTGTACAATCGACACCATTCATCCTTGCTTTAGAGGGCTGTGATTAACACCCTATAAATATAGTTGTGCGGATCGCTCTCGGAACGGCACCGCTGGGAGCGGTGACCCAGTTTCTCGGGCAAACTTTCGACACTCAATGCACGACTCTATTAAAATATTACATCGTAAATTTTACGTCCTATCCAAATTTGATTATGCCGGCAACCCTGTTGAGAGCGTCCAGGTCCACTATTTTCGGTTATAGCAAATTTGTTATTATAAGCGAGTCTTTTGTGTAGTAGGGCAGGCATTTTTTTCGCGTACGCCACAATCATTCACACTTGTGCAGTATTTGTAAACACTATGTACTTTCAAACTTTCATACATTTGTGTAATAAAAATGTATTGTTATATTATGTATGAAATTTTATTTATTAATTTTTCTTATGTGATGTGTGCTGCCTCGACCTGAATGCAGATCTACTCAACAAGCTCGACCGTCTCTTGAATAACTGGCATTCGATTCGTCTTTAACCTTTGAAAGTATGATCATGTGTTCGCATGCCGATCACAGCATAAATGGTTGCCCATTCGGCTGCGTAGAAGTATGCGGGTCATGACCACTCCTTTCTCTGTATTATGATCTTCTAATTCTCCTTCTTATCTTTCTTCGCACTTTCAATATTTATGTTCAAGTCACGACAAAAATCTCCGTTCTTCTTTTAATCGCTTGCTTATCTGTCCCTCTCACCACTCTGACATATTTCACTCTTTCTTCTTTATTAAACCAACCCTTCTCTGGAATTCTCTCCCTCTGAATATCAGAATGTCCACCAGTCGGTATGCGTTTAAAACGAAGTGGCGCAGCTTCCTTGCAGAACAAGCTGGTGCCCCACATTAGCAATCGTCAATAATTATGTGATATTTATGTATTTATTTATTATATAAGTAATAGTATTTATATGTTTATATGTATGGTAAACGTAAGTATTTTTTTTAATATAATGGCTTAATGGCATAGTGACTGCATCCTGCCTGATGGTAAGCAGCCGATGCAGTCCAAAATAATGAGAGCGCTCCCCACCGTGGAATAAGCACGATAACGAGCGCACCCATTCATGACGGCCTGCATAAATGCCGTTTCACGCCCCGCTTAAAAGACCCGTGACTGTAGGAGCTGGGAAACACATGCGCCGGCAAAGAATTCCAAAGCCGAATGGTCTTACAGAAGAACGACTTGCCAAATTTTTTGGTACGAGTACTGATAGTCTGTACAGTATGATGGTGGTTCCTAAGACCAGCACGTGTAGTCCGGGAGAGGAAAGGAGAGGGCGGGATAAGATCAAAAAGTTCTTCAGAACACTCTCCGTAGTAGTTCCGGTAGAAGACACTGAGAGAGGCAATGTCTCTATGCAGCTGGAGGTCCTCAAGGGAAGCTGTAACCTCAGCATCTCCAATAATGCGTACCGCTCGCCTTTGCAGTCTATCAAGTGCATCGAGGAGGTATTTAGCGGAGCCGTCCCATAGATGGGAACAATACTCCATACTCGATCGCACCTGAGTTTTGTACAGCAAACAGCGCTGCTCGGGAGTGAAAAACCGCCTCACCTTATTGAGAATACCCAACTTCCGGGAGGCAGTTAAAATAGCACTCTCGATGTAGCATTTTGGATTCAGTTCCTGGCCGATGTCCATGCCAAGAATGCTGAGGTTCACCGAAATGGGTAACGGAGAGTTCTGAAGAGAGAAAGAAGTAAGGAAGGGAGTTACCTTGGACGAGAATGCACAAACCTGAGTTTTGCTAGCATTAAACTCGACCAGGTTTTTGGATAACCACTTAGAGACACGATCGAGAGTTAGGTTCTATTTGGCAACCAGTTCTTGCCTTTTCACCATGATATCGGCTTGCTTTGCCGCAGGATGTCTCAAGTACCGCTCATGCACCGTACTGTCATCCGCATAACAATGAATATTGCCCAAGGACAACATATCATTAATATGCAGAAGAAATAGAGTAGGTGAGAGCACAGAACCCTGCGGCACTCCGGCATTGACTTTGTAGAACGCGGAGGAACTACCCTCACGAAGGACACGAATCCTCCGCCCTTCTAGAAAGTCTGCAACCCAGGCGCTCAAACGGGGCGGCACACCGAAGGCCGGCAACTTGGAAAGAAGGGAACGATGCCACAGCACTCTATCGAAAGCTTTGGCGATATCAAGGCTAACTGCCAGGGATTCGCCATGCTTGCCCATCGCTTCACCCCATGCGTGAGAAACGTACGCTAGAAGATCACCCGTTGATCGCTTTGGTCTGAACCCGTACTGGCGATCATGGAGCAGCGAGTGATCCTCTAGGTAGTGAATGAGCTGGGAATTAATAATCCGCTCAAACACCGTGCACAGCACAGAAGTTACAGCGATGGGTCGATAGTTGGCCGGATCCGAGCGATCCCCTTTTTTGGGGATGGGTTGTATGTTCGCGTCCTTCCAAGACACCGGCACAATACCAGTATCGTAAGACTCCCTAAACAATCGTGTCAATACAGGAGACAACTCAGCCGCGCATCTGAGCAGCACAATCGCCGGAACACCATCCGGCCCGCTAGCCTTCCGCACGTCCACACTCATTGGAAGAGCGTTGCTACCACAGCCGACACGCCGGACGGAAGGGCCCCCATACCCTCCCGAAAGTGGTCGCCGGGTCCCACCATTTCCGGTCACCAACCGGCACGAAGATCCACTCCGAGATTATGCGCGACCTGGTGAGGCAGCCTCCCGAGGTGGTTAGCCCCGGTCGGGCCCCTGTACTATGCCGCGGGCGGCCAGCGGCACCACCGTTTCTACAGGTCTCCCTGGCCGGCGTGTCGAGTTTAGTCTCCCGCTCAATGGTTCCACGGCAGAACTCTCTGGTTCACAGTTTGCAACAATAGCCGCTCCCCTGGCTCCGGTAGTGCGGCGCTGTTCCCGGAACGCGACATGCGACGAGCACAGACCACTTGGCGGGCGTACACTACCGCACGGTGGTCGATAACCGGGCGAGCTAGGCTCTACCACCAAATGCTCAATTAGCACCACCCAGGGGTCACATGTACGGTCTCAAGGGTACACACCTACGGATGTGAACATTGTTAACCCCCAATGTATGTGAATATATAAATTTTCATTTAATTTGTGCACCCTACTTTTTTTGTCTATGCACCATCCTATGGTTGACTGGGAGAGAATGCCTAAGGCATTAAGTTCGCCTCTGTACTTTAAATGCATAATGTGTTTTAAATAAAAAAATCAAAATTAAAGTATGAAATGCCCGCTTCCCGGAAATGGTAGGCAGATAAATCAGCTATCCGTTTGGTACGTTTCTGACACACATCCTTTGCTTATTTTACTCTCATAATGTGAAATTTTAAGTTAAAAGACCAGAGAAAAAAACGAACATAACCCTTAAATCCTTAAATCGTCAATGAACTGGCTACCATAATAGGAACTCCGGGATCATGTCCACCGCGTCATACCACAGACCACAGAGGCGGTTAGAACCCCAATGGACTGCAAGTCCGCAACGCAACAAAAGATCGCGGTAAAGCCTCTCACTTACGAGTAATTCACTTCCCATGATTGATTAAGTCCGTGAACACCTCTACAAGTCATATCACTCTCGTTCGTGACCAAATTAAAATTCGAAAATGCACTTTAAATTATACGTCAATGTCAAATACGTTTTTGTTTTTTGTTCGATAATCTCGCTTCGATTTTGGAATATCAAAGTTTTGTTGGACTTCTTGGCGTGATGAGTAGCTGTTTGAAGTTTAGTTAATTAAGTTTATTTTTATTTGTCTTTTGTTTGTGTTTTGTTTTGCCATCGAAGACTATTGGGGTATTATAAACCGTAGAGAGTTCGTAAACGTGCATAGGAGTTGTCAAAGGCAAAATACGGTGCAACATCAATTTTAAAATTTAAGTAGAAGCGGTTTAGAACAGAGGCAGTTTTGAATTGTTTGTTTTAAGAACGCATTCTTTATCTTTCCTAACCTACGAAACCATTTTAATACTGGTTACACAGACCTAAACATCAGTCAGTTCCCAACTAACGTTAATGTTAGTGTTATTTTGAAAATCATTCGCGGTGGTTTGTTTACGAAGACAAAAGTAAATAAATGTTTTTTTATTTGTAAGTAAAATTACTAACAAGGTTAGTATTATTTTCAAGTTGTTATTATTTTATAGCGTTGTATGTATTATATCCCGAGTATAACAAATGGAAATTAATTTGAACTCAAGTAAGTTTTTCGTATAGAGATGTTTATTTATGCAAGATGGTGTTGGGGCAGATTTGAATAAAACTGCTGGGGCACTTTTGAATAAAATGTTCAAAAGTGCTCCTATGGGTACCTAACTAAGTAAATACGCATAGATCGTGAGTTTTTTTATTATTAATTGGTTTCTTGTTACAGCCATCATAGTTTTCTGTTCCCTGACAAAGAAGATTGATCTTTCATTCCTATTACGGATATTGTGAAGAAACTTCCAAATCCATGTCCTACTGCAGGAACTTTACGAACAGCTGCTCTTTAAACCTTCAAATTTGACTTTAGTAAATTAAAGCTAGACAAGTTATAACTACCATACCATAACAATTAATTTGTTAATATATAAATTTTTATGTTATTTCTTGCTGACCATTAAGGCTATTTTGATTGTTTATTTTATAATTTAAGGCTTTTAAAGTACGTTCCTAAGACGTTATATTTTTAAGATTGGTATCATAAAGGTATTTACCTCTATGTGACTGTTTACCAATATTCATATTGATCTCTATTATTACTTATAAGTTTAATCTTGTTCAAGGCTGCCCCAGACTGTTTAGAGTTTTATTCAATTTATTTAAGTAATAACTAGTGTAGGTTTAAATAGCTATGTTCAATGATAAGATGCAAATAACTTAAATATAGTGTTGATTATATTCTAAGTCACATGGTTTTTATGTTATCTTGGTTTTTCAATTTTCAATGTGCCCCACGAATGGAGCAGATTTGAACAAATTAGGGTTTAAAGAAAATGGAAATTGCGTTTGTTTCATTGATCAAAATAAACAAATATCATTTTAATTATTCATTATAAACCCAATTTCTATTTATAAAATTCATCTTGATTTATAACACCAGATAATGAAATTTAATACCTAAAACGTGTTCGAAGGTGCCCCCCTCTCCCTACCTAAAAAGTCAGCGTGAGCCAAATGAATACTAAATCTCATGGGCTTTAAGGGAAAGTTTAAGCTTTAAGGAAAAAAACATATATTTTGAACTATGACATGGTTACGTTCTTTTAAAATATGAGTGTCTCATACGGCTAAATAAATAATATTAAATTGCATAAAACAACCGTATTCATATTGAGTAAGTATTCAAGACATGTAAGTACCTAATACCAACATTAACTTAATCAACTTTGAGAAATTTGTAAGTAATATGTTATAGTTCTAGACAATTAGAATTTTATTGTACTATTCAATAGATGCCGTTGGGATTAAATAATCAGTTTCCATTTATATTTATAAATACATTACCTTGATTGGATAGAACTCAATCCTCTTCAATTACTGTGTTCGGGGATCGAAAATTGGGTCTACATTTCAACGTATACCGAATAATTGAGCACATTCATTTCACTTAATTAGATGGAGCTTAAATATAATGTGGATGACTAATGACGGCCGTTAATGGTATGATCATTACGCTGTCAGATGTTGAAGATACAGATGTTTTATGTTTTTGATTTTTTTATAAATTATGTACTCACACACAAACATGAGACAAAACATAGTTCGGATAAAATAAGACCAATGCGCTGCTTATGTCAAAATAAAATTTCAATATAAATAGTGTATAAATAAAAAAGTACCTTCGCTTGAAATCGAATCCTGGAATTCAGCTTCTGCTACACACTTAACCACAGAGGCGGATCGCAATAGAATAAACATACATACAAATAATCACGACTATAACCCTAGTACTATTCCTACTTAATCTGTGCTATAAACGTCAATATAATATGGGCCACCTATCGCATTTTTTTTTTGAGCACACACATGTTAACGCTTGCGGCTTACTAAAATTCTGGCTTTACACAATGTCTTTAAACTACTTTAACACAGTAATATGGTAACTTTTATTTTTTTACTGGTTCCTTAAGGGATCCATGATCGCTTGACTGGTGTGGTTCTATCTGGGACCCAGATCGTTTGAGCGGATAAATTATCCCCGAATGGTTAGTCAGAGACTAGGCAATGAGGACAGCGAAAGCAGTTCTCTACCATAGTCCTCTTTTCACCAAATAGCGATTGTGATCAGCGTGACAGGTTGTGAGCCCATCGCCACTCTATGCTGTAGGATCCATGTGTAGTCTTTAATCCGTTAGTTATTACGACACCCAAGGGAAGAGAGAAGTGGTAGTATTCGTTCACCGCTACGCGACAAAATAGAATATACGTTTCAATGCATTATTTCAACGCTCTTTTATTTCCCAAATACACTATTAATTAAACCCCTCCCCCATATACTATCTTGTTTTCTAAAGAAATTTATAAGATAACCCCGGGGATTCTTCGCAATTAAAGCCGGACCGCGTTCAACGTATATAATGCCTATAAATCTAGCCGCCGCTAACGAATACGGTAAAATAGTTGTGGCCGGTGAAACGGGTGAAATACTACACAAAATGTTGGGAGCAACAAGAAAATGTTGCTGGGATGCGACATTTCGTAAGAATGGCCTAGCTATGTATACAATCCCACTGCTAGGCAAAAGCCAATCGTCATCATCATCATCAGACAGAGGAAGTCCACTGCTGGGCAAAGGCCTCGCCCAAAGATCTCTACCACGACCGGTGTTGTGCTGCTCGCACCCAGCGGCTATCCACGACCTTCACCAGATCGTCGGACCGGGGTCCTGCTGTTTGACCAAAAGTCATATGGCAAAATTACAGTTTACAAACAACGTTTGGCAAAAAAATGGTTTTGCCGATTGATCATTTTACTACTAATCATTGTACAAATGACTCACTTTTTCAAATGATCAACACTTAATTTTACATTTTATAAATAATTATTTAACCCAATGAACATTTAGCAACTGAGTTATCAGACAAAACTACTATTAGTCTAAAAGCGACTACAACTAGTCTAAATTTCTTTGGTGGATATTATTCAAATGATTGAGGATACTAGCTGCCCTACTCCTGTGGGTCACGTGATAGGTTAGAAATGTAAGACAATCGCGAAGCGCAGCGTAGGGATTGTCTTGAATTTCGAGGTTATTTTTTTTATTAGACAACAGAAAGGTTTTCTTTTTGGTAATTTTTGTCTTGACTTTTGAGGTTTTTTTTTTAATTGGCGAAACATATTATTTGGTGAAATGAAAAAAGGTCAATTGACATTTTAATATTTAACACATTTAACAAGTGTAATGTTTGCTAATGGATCATTTGCTAAGTGAGTTTTTGTAAGATGATACTTTTGTCAAATGTCTCGTTTGCCAAATAAACATTTGGTGAAACGTTGTTTGTCGAATGACCATTTGTCAATAATTTTTTGGTCAAACATTAGTAGGCTTGCCTACACTGCGTCTTTCTGTGCGCGGTCCCCACTCGAGAACCGTTCTGCCCCAACGGCCATCGGTTCTACGGCTATCGGCTTTACATATACTTACATACATATACGTTCATTGTAGGATTTGGTAACGACATATCGATGGTCTAGAAGACAAACATGCTAATTACAGACCTACTTTAGCACATTTGTCTTCTAGACCATCGATATTATTTTGTAAATGTCGTCGTTACTTCTTTAAACATTTGTAAATAATGTTAATGCCGAAGGTGGAACCGAAACACACGGCGACCGAAGTCTTTTATGATTTGATTTAAGTATATGTATTAAGAAAACCGTGCCGCGTAGCGGTGAAAGATTACTACCACTCCTTCTCTTCTCTTGGGTGTCGTAAAATGCAACTAACGGACTAAAGACTGCACATAGGAACATCTAACAGAATAGAGCGGCGATGGGCTCATGGACTGGACTGGATTATGGCAGAGGACTACAGTCTTGCTGTCCTCATTGCCTAGTCTCTGACTAACCCTTCGGGGATAATAGTCGTGATAATATGTATGTATGTTATATTATGAAACTGATAATGTTTACGATTCAAACGTAGACGAAATATAGCCTCTAATTCTAATAACATAACGACGATAAAGTGTTGAAAATAGGACATAATGCTCTCGTAATATTTCATTTCGTTTTACTACCAGCGGGTGTTCTATGAATAAACTTAAACTTAGTTTTCTCCGCAGTGTTACAAGACATCTTACGAAGTATCTTACTGGACTTCATTTTGCCCGAAACTTAAAAGTTGTGATAGTCTGGCGCGTAGATATTATATTATACTCGACGTCTCTACTTCCACATTATAGTGTTATAAAGCCAGCTTTAATAACACCGTATAACCATTTCGCGTAGCGGTGAAAGAATACTACCACCCGCTCTCTTCCCTTGGGTGTCGTAAAAGGCGACTAACGGACTAAAGACTGCACATACATCCAACAGCATCGAGCGGCGATGGGCTCACCACTGTCACGCTGAACATATGTGCAGTCGCTATTTGGTGAAAAGTGGACTATGGCAGAGAACTGCTTTTGCGGTCCTCACTGCTTAGTCTCTGAGTAACCCTTCAGGGATAATAGTATTATGTATTATGTATGTAATGTAATAAACACAGAATATCTTCGTCATCCTTATAAATGTCAATGGGCACATGATTTTAACTGTTTCTTGAGAGAGATCCAAGAGAAATTTTTCTCAAAAAACAGTAGAAAACCAAGTGATACCACATAATAACTAATAGTACTACCGTACAGAAGGTTCACTCACTAACGACTTTCACGCGAAATTGAAACTTATCGTGTGACCCGAGCGTTCATATTCCGTTAGGCAACGCTGACTCGATATCGATTTGACGTCATGACCTCACAGAGCGTAAGCACATCCCCTCTCCTTACATCACTAAGTTTATTTGTACTGGCACCTCGAGACGAACCGTTAGGTTATGCAAGAAGTGCCAGACGTCCCTGCGCCAGTAGAAAACTCGCGCAGGAGGCCACCAACGTTAGGTCTTGACGCCAAATTAGTGCCCGCCGCAGCGCGCACGTAGGCACAGTATAAATAAAAGCTAAAGTAGTAAGGAAGCTACGTACAAACGCTCGAAACGACGCACGCCCACAAACGCACGTCTTTACAGTGCCCCTAAGCTGACATCGCAGTGCTCTCAGTAGCGCGTGCCGCGTCGAGACGAGTGTTCACTGTTGTGTATTACGTGCGCTATGCGCGCGATTTTTAAGAATGCCGCGAGTGTATAGTGAGCGTAGTATGCGGCTGCTTGAACTCGGCTTCTTCAAAACCGGAGCTTTCGTTTTTTAAACTTCCTGCTGATGTTGAATGGTAAGAATGATTTATTATTACTAAATAAAAAGCTTTTTCTTTTAAATTAATCGTTTGGTTGTTTAGGTGATATTTGCCGTACTTACTTAAGTACCTATATATTTTGAGTGCGCGTTATTTTAATGGTGAAAAATAATAAGAATTGATGCTACGAAACTTCGTAGTTAATAAACTTTGCTTTGAAAAAGTTTTAGCGATTCAGTCGCTGCATTCAGCTTCTAAAAAGCGACTAAATCGTCGAGCGCCGATGTTAAAAGTAGCATGTCTGCTCTGGCCCTTAAGGCCAGCCCTTTCGAGCGCTTCTCTCTCGCTCTCTCGACGGTACGACGGTACTGGTCGGGTATAACAGCGAAGCGGCGCAAATAGGCGCGTTTTATAGGTTTTTATAGGTTTTTTGCCTATATAGACTTTATAGGGTTAAATGAACTAGCAGGTTCTCAGTAGTACTTCAAAATAAATATTCGTAAAAAATAAATTATCCGTTTTAGACCTTTATTTGGCCTTTTTCGGGATTTCTATAATCGAGTAAAGTAATCTAATCGCGTAACAAATTAGCACATTCTTTAGGCAATATCCTTTAGTGTATTATGTATTATTACCATTTGATCTAGCAAAACAGTTTTTCCCGCATTTACCGGTGACTCGCCTTAATACATACATACATAGACATACATAGATTTACGACTTCTATCACTACACATACTTACTGCACATACATCCAACTGCATAGAGCGGCGATGGGCTCACCACCTGTCACGCTGAGCACATGTGCAGTCGCTATTTGGTGAAAAGTGGATTATGGCAGAGGACTGCTTCTGCTGTCCTCATTGTCTAGTCTCTGACTAACCCTGCGGGGATAATAAGTAGTCGTGATTATATGTATGTAAGACTTCTATCTCCAAAGAGTTACTTAGATATTAGGCAATGTGGAAGGTAGAAGAAACGTAGAAGCAGTCCACTGACATAGTTCATGTTTCACCAAATTACAACTGCACATCATGTGCTCAGCGTGATATGTGGTGAGCCCATCGCCGCTCTATGTTGTTGGATGTATGTGCAGTCTTTAGTCCGTTAGTCGCCTTTTACAACACCCAAGGGAAAAGAGGGGTTTCTAGTATTATTTTATTGAGCCGCTTTACACGTCACTAGTAAAATTAAATCAATAAAAAAATGAAACATTGTTTAATAAAATACACGGAAAACATTTTTTTAGCCTACTACTAGTATAGTATTTTAACGTGTTGGCTGTTCATAGTCTAATCTATATACTAACAACACACATTACCTACACCAGAAAAGACGGCTTCAGCAATTATCCTGTCTCAACACGCAGCATCCACAAAAGCCGTGCCCAAACTCTTGCACCCGCATTAATAACCCACATATCACTAATACTCGATCGTTATTACACCGCAAAGTAATTAGTTGGGCTAAACGCGTGAACTTTAGAGCTAATGGTCAACCGTGCCGTGCGGCCGAAATTACGACGATTCATCACCAGCGACGCCAGCTGGGCCAGACAACTATGAATCATAAATTAATTCGCATGTCTCCGTTACAATTACCTAATACGATATGTCAGGTTAGAAATTAGAATGGGTTGAGGGGCTGACTTTTCGATTTCGCAACTTAACTACCGCGTATAGTATTACCCGGCTAAATTAAAAGTTTCGCGTGTAATTAAGTGTTTTTTTGTTAATGTAAAGAGAAGGCACACGAGAAGGTGGGCAACCTGATGCCTTAAGGGAATCCTGCACGAAGTTGTAAAAATTTACGTATTTTTAAGTTACTTGTACCTATGCGCAGAATTCTTTAAATACATTAAAAGGACTTACGTAAGTTAGCCTGATCATTGCACAAGGTCGGGTCTTGTTGAAATTTGAAACAAATTCTTTTAACGATAACAAACAATACATAAATCTAATGACACCTAAAATCATTTTTTTTCGACAACTTTCTTAATTTTACGCATGAAACAATAATTCTTACATAAAAATAATTGTATTGATATTCCGCAGGGCACCACCACCACCCCCACCTTAAAAAAAGTAAATTTTAATTTTTAACACAAGCGCGTTTTGTAAATTTCGCAGAATAAAATCATTGCTCTAATCAAATTACTAGGTCTGAAACTTCCAAGCAGAATTGTTTTAATTTTAAGTATCAATGATTGATTTTGATTTGAAGTTTATTATGAGACTTGTGACAGTTTTTGCGATCGCGCGGCACCCTCTTAAATAATACAGATCCACTGATCAATTGAAATAAATTTATAATACCTGAATACGAAAGCCTGTGAGACCGTTACGAAACAAGATTGATATGATTTCCAACACCATTAAGGAGTAGCAACAGCAGAACAAGAATCTTACATCTACCTCTTTCAAGTAATAAAAAGAGGCGAAGATCACCGTCCGGTCCGTCAGCAGATTACCTTATCTATTCCACTCAATTTTCAAAAGGTATTATTAAATCAGTAAGTTCGCCCAAACAAAATGTGAGGCACGTAAATACTCGTAGTAAATAGACGGTGCAAGGTCTATGTATCGCAGCAAAATATTAAACAAGTTAATACGAAAGGGAGTATGATGGATGCAGATCGCGGGGGCGAGACGACTAGATTACGGCTATTCATCACGGTATCAGCGAACAGTGTTGCGTGTGGCGTCGATGGATTGGTACCGTATATATTTGGTTTCATAGTTATTGTAACGAAAAAAAATGTTGTTAAAATATTTGATAGCATAAAAAAGTTGTAAGTAATTAGATCTTATTGAAATTTGTCTAGCAGTAGTGTCGTTTAGCGGTGAAAGAATACTACCACCCCCTCTCTTCTCTTTGGTGTCGTAAAAGGCGACTAACGAACTAAAGACTGCACATACATCCAACAGCATAGAGCGGCGTTGGGTTCACCAAATGTTCACGCTGAGTGCATGTGCAGTCGCTATTTGGCGAAAAGTGGACTATGGTAGAGGACTGCTTTTGCTGTCCTCATTGCCTAGTCTCTGACTAACCCTTCGGGGATAATAGTCGTGATTATATGTATCTATGTATGTATGTTTGTTCATTTATAAACTGTTTAAAAAGGACATATTGTTTTCTGAAGTTTAAGCGAACACTACACATTGAACTACCGTGCGTCATTTATACATTGAAATGAAACACTTTTTACGTACTAACTCGCGTTAATTTACTATATTACATAGTTTTTTTTATATATTAGTCAGAATAATATAAAAAACTAAACACTACACATTGAAATGAAACACTTTTTACGTACTAACTCGCGTTAATTTACTATAAAAATATATATATATATGATGACATGTGACATGATAATGACATGTGTGACTGTATATAAATGACATATTGTTTTCTGAAGTTTAAGCGAACACTACACATTGAAATGAAACACTTTTTACGTACTAACTCGCGTTAATTTACTATATTACATAGTTTTTTTTTATATATTAGTCAGAATAATATAAAAAACTAAACACTACACATTGAAATGAAACACTTTTTACGTACTAACTTGCGTTAATTTACTATAAAAAAAAATATATATATGATGACATGTGACATGATAATGACATGTGTGACTGTATATAAATGACATATTGTTTTCTGAAGTTTAAGCGAACACTACACATTGAAACGAAACACTTTTTACAGACTAACTCGCGTTTAATTTACTATATTACATAGTTTTTTTATATTAGTCAGGATAACTATGTAATATAGTAAATTAAACGCGAGTTAGTCCGTAAAAAGTGTTTCATTTCAATGTGTAGTGTTCGCTTAAACTTCAGAAAACAATATGTCATTTATATACAGTCACACATGTCATTATCATGTCACATGTCATCATATATATATATATTTTTATAGTAAATTAACGCGAGTTAGTACGTAAAAAGTGTTTCATTTCAATGTGTAGTGTTTAGTTTTTTATATTATTCTGACTAATATATAAAAAAACTATGTAATATAGTAAATTAACGCGAGTTAGTACGTAAAAAGTGTTTCATTTCAATGTATAAATGACGCATGGTATCCCAAACGTACTACAAAACTTTTTCTGGTACCGACAACGGGAAAAAATACCATAAAGTATACTATACCGCGTTTGTTATGAAAGATTCTTAGAAAACCCCTCAGCCATCCCCATTCATTGTTAGTGCGTCGTACCAAGAAAGAAAATATCAAATTAACTTCGCAAGGCTTCCACGACTATACGAGCCTGTCTAGCTTGGCTACTATATGACCTATGTTGACGTAAGGACAAACGGGCTGACATCAGTATGGCTTACGTTAATCCAAAACCAATTAAGTAATTTGTCAGTCGTGAAGAATTTCGGGCGGTGGACGAAGATACCTAATTGTATTTAATGAATGGCCGGCGACTCTTTAATGTTAGTAATTTCGTTAAGCGCAAAAAAATTTGCTTGATCATCTAATTGAAATACGATCTTTTCAGATTTTCTCGTGAAAGGTTGATCATATATGCGATAAATATTAACCTTACTATTGTATGTATGTACTATGTGTTTGTCCTTTTATATGTATCTGTTGTGTACATAAAGCATCATATCAGCCTATAAACGTCCCACTGCTGGGCACAGGCCTCCCACGTTGACAATAGCACGTGGGAATAGCAACAACTTAAAGCATATTAGATCTTTATCTTACTTGGTACGATATGTGCTATGTTTTAAGTGGAATGGTTGGGGAATGAGCTTAATGCAGAGGTATTCTCATAGGATTACGTAGAAAAAGAGGTCTTCAAATAGGGCGTTAAATGTATTTACAGGGTCGGCAACGTGGCATGCGTTGCAAAAGTCATCTATTGGGCTGCTACTAATGATTAAGGACAGCGATTTGGTGTTTACGTTACGGCATTATTATCTTATTGTAATTTATTTATTCCAAATTCCAACCATTTATTTAATAAAGGTACAATAATTAAGCACTTGAGAAACTTTCTACACCCTCTGTCCATCTATAGGGCGGGATATCTTGTACTGAGAAGAGCCATTATGAAACTCAACAAAGCCATTTGTTACTCCGTTTCTTTGACGGCGTCAAATAAAAATTGGAAAATACTCTCTCTATCATAGATGGACACTTTCCATTACAAATAAAACATATAATACAAACAACAACAACACAATGCAATAACATGCAATGGAACTTTATAATATTGGCGTTTTTACATAGTGTATTACAAGCCGTACGAGAAGAACATTTCGGCTGCTAGCAAATTCGTACTTGACCTCGGACCAAATATGATATTTGGTCCGAGTACTTGACAGTCTTTCGGCGGCCGTAGAGGGGTGACATCTTGATTTCCGTTTCCTATTAGCGCTTTCCATTATTTTTTCAATTTCAAACAATTTTCTAAAAATGAATAATCTAAATGCCTAACTTATTTGTATGAACGAAATTTCGAAAGGAATGGAAACCGTTTTAAATAGTCAACAAAAATCGGCAGAAATTTCGTTTCGAGGAAAGACGGAAGAACCTCTTCTACGCGGCATCGCCGCCTGGCGCTCTTATTTCTCGCCCCCGCAACCATTCGTCGTCTGTCAAGTATGGATTTTCCCTCCAACTGCGGAAAACCATCATCAGCTTAAAGACTCATAGAAGGCTAAGCCCAGTCGCATCACTGGTCTTAGCCCTCCCACATAAAATAGTACGTGGAGAAGATCGGGCCTCAACTCCTCAACCCATCTCGCTGACTCCATACAGATTGGTGCGACTTTGATGACTAATATCTCAAGACAACAACTGGAACAAGGTACCGAGGATTCGGTTTGTTTAGATTCTATAAAAGTCCCCCATCCCGTGACTCGCCATTACCAAAGCTGACTAACTTTTACGATCACAAACACTCTCATAGCACATGAAAGCGTGAAGGTTAGTCTCTAAACGAAATTATTACACAAAAAAAAGAAAACAATATTTCAAAGAGACAGTGCTTTACTTTATAAAAAGCGCCGCACAAACGCATTTACATTTACAAATGGCGGTGTAGACAATGGCACAGGTAGTTGTTGCAGCAAACAAATAGTGCCTTAAAAATGCAGCGCAGTCGTGCCACCCATCGGTAATGCGGACGTCTCGCCACTTACACTTATAAATGGGCGCACCGATCCCTCCTGATATAAGGCGAATAGATGACTCTGCAACCAAGAGGTCGAGATACTGGAAGCGGTCGCATTTCCATTTTCGTACGCACAGGTGGTCGTAATACGCAGATTACGGATCCTGGGTTTCTTTCCTACATTGCGCAGTCGTGCCTTCTTCATCTTCTAAACGTTTTGATGTTTATAGGCTTATGATGGTGATAGTCAGATATATGTTGTTCACTATATTGAAACTTCATATTTTAAATGTATGATCATTTTCACATTAGTAAAACGAAAGCATGCTTGAATCGAAATTCCTTTTTTCACTGAACAATTCCATCGTGTGACCTTTGAGAGTTAAAATTTTCCTGGTTAAAACCATCGTATGTCACTACTCGGTGTTCCATATATTTTATTTGTGCAAAATAATCGAGTTGGTCTATTGTTCCGTTGCACACAGTCATTATTTTCCTCAACAATAATGACAAGATATAAAATATCTTTATGGAAGAGTTTAAAATTTTCTCTTTTAAAGTAAAGCATGACATGCATTAATTACTATTAAAAGAGAAAATTTAAAAAAATCAGCACATTGTGCTGTTTTTAATGGTGTTGTTGTCTTTCGTAATAAATCATGTTTCTTAGTAATTGAAAGTAATAGAGAATAAATAATAATAGAGGAACCGTCAGGTGATCGTAATGACTTGGCTCTTTTAAAAAAAATCAAAGCGAAAGTTTATAATTTTGCTAAGTTTTGCTAAATTCAAGTAGCTCGATGGCGCGACAGAACATGCGTTCGGGTTGTGATCTTGCAAGTTGAGCAATTTTCATAATGCCCGGTCACAGGATAGGTGGTGGACTTCGGAAGGTACTTCAAGCCGTTTATCACGGGTTTTCCCGCATTTTGGCTGATGTTGGGTTGTCTCGATCTTATCATTTGTGGGAAGGCCTGAGCCCTGCACTGGGAGTCAACCTGATCATCATCAGCCAATGAACGTGTCACTGACTGAAAATATAATTGTGGGTGATGCAATACAAATTAATGTGTCACATCTAGTATTCTAACAAATCTATAGCAGCGGTACAGTCGGTTCGATAAAATGAGAAAAGAATTTATAGGTGGTAAAATGCATGTTAGCTAAGCTTCCTATCGCATGGGATGGTAACATGCTATATATTGCCTGTTAAGGCTTACTCACGTTTAAGGTTGTTTGGACTGCGTTCTTGCAAAATGGTAATAGCGGTTTGATATTCAGATCGTATGAATTATAACCTTGGCATAATTTATAAGATATGAATATTATACTCGTATATAACGGTCTGGATTCTGGAATTTAAAACGTTGGCTATTTTGGCGTTTATGCCACCATATATTAGGTGATGACAAGGACGATAGTGAAAGTGCACTTCACCTGGATTCCTCAACTACTAAGGAACTGGCTATCGTATCTTGTAACTGTTTCAACACAATAATGCTTAAAAATAAGAAAGTAAGAAAGAAAGAAAAAAAAACAGACAGAAAGGTAGGAAAAAGAAACAAATAAAAACATGGTACTAAATTTGTTATGGCGACATATTTAGGTAGATACCCTACTACCAAACAAACTGAATTCATACAATAATTTACCAAAAAAAAACAGAAAAGCTATAATTTCATTTTTGATAATTCTATTGACTGCAAAAGGTATTGTAGCACAGCGTGTTTGTTAAAGTATCTTATACCCTTTCTCATAAGCCTATAAACATCCGTCAGGCTTTCCCACATGGCCAACAGTAGGTATAAGGGGGAATAACCCACCACGCTGGCTGGCGGTTTGGTCGTTACCTTATTTAACGGGTTCCCTACGCGTCTGCGAAAATTGTTGGTTCGATTTTTGTTATACCGAACACGTTGTGTCGATAGTTCAGTAGTGCGATGTTTCATTGGGCCGATGCTTCATTAGTACGATGTAACGTTAGTGCGAAAAATGTTGATGCGAAAAACGCTGCAGCGAATAATCATTATTTCGAAAATTCATTAGGACGATAGTATGGTGGTCCGAAACACCTGCTGAGGGTACCTCACCCTACCCTACCCTACCCTACCTTACCCACAGACCATACCTTAAAATCTTTTGTTTTTTTTCTTATACTTTTTATATTTTCGTACCATTAAAATTAGAATCGTTTATTTCGTATAGGCATACAAGGACGCACTCACGACAAGTCAACATTAACAAAAATATTTTACAATATAAGGAAAATAATAATAATTAAGTTTCATCAGTTTATTATTTTACTAGATCTTATAGATGAAAGCTGCACAAAAGCCATCCCGCTCTGTTCCAGTAAAATAGGTCTCAGCGGTGGCGGCGGCTCGCGCCGCTACCTTCACCGCCCTCCTTAACCTGCCTGGTCACACGCGTCGCGTGGTTTAATGATGCGTTCATAGATGGCGTTTTGTTGCAATTTTTCTTTTCTATGTAGGGTAGTTTGTAATTAAATTTTGAGAGTTATAATTTATGGATGTCAGTAGCGTAAATAACAATGACCCGTGCATCAAAACGTGTCAATCATTCATGTGAATAATTATAATAAAGTGCGGTTACAGTGCAACTATGGCTGATAGTGTTATCAAAACAGAAAAATCTAAATGCGGAAATGATATTATACTTATTGATGGTTATGAATTCATGTTAAATAAACATGTAGACAAAAAACATTATTGGTGCTGTGTGTTCAAAAAAAAAACAGTGCAGAAGCCTTATGATAACGAAGCATTTACAAAATGATGAACACATCATAACAAAAGGTATGAGTGAACATTCACACGCCCCAAATGCGGGCTTGCAAGACTCCATAATTCTTAAAAATAAATTGAAGAGGGATGCTAGTACTAGTAACGACGGTCCTACAGTGTACGAAAGAATACGAAATAATTTGCCAAGCACAAGTGCGTGTTGTCTGCCAAATAAAAATGCTTTACGCCAAATTGTTTACAGAGCAAGAAAACAATCATTTCCGAAAGAACCTTCTACTTTGGAGGAAATTGATATACCTGAAGAATATAAGGTTGAAGGGGACTCATTTTTGGCACGACAAACAAAATATAATGACAAATGCTTGCTCATATTTTGCACTCAGCGCAGTATCAAACTATTACGCGATTCATTTATATGGATAATGGACGGGACATTTTGTACGTGTCCTGGACTTTTTACTCAATTGTATAGTATACACGGGATGGTCGGAAATGATGCCGATAGTAAAAAAATAGTTCCTTTAGTGTATTGCTTTTTGGGAGATAAGACTGAAGAAACGTATATGGTGATGTTCAGAGAACTTTTGGCATATGCTGAAGAATCGCAGTGTGAATTGAGCCATACTTACTGATTTTGAAACAGCGGTTATTAATGTCGTCAAGATCTATTTCCCTGAAGCTACTCATACAGGCTGCCTTTTTCATTTAGGGCAAAATTTGTGGCGGCAAATACAAAAGTCCGGTTTGGCTTCAAAGTACGGCAACGATAGTACATTCTCTCTTCAACTTCGCCACATAGTAGCTTTGGCATATCTTACTCCTGAAGAGATACCAGACGCCTTTAAACTCCTTAAAGAAATGGTTTTACCAAAAGAAGCAGAAGCTGTGATATATTGGTTTGAGACATATTATGTACAAGGCAGAAAAAAATCGCGAACAGAACGTGCAAAACTATATATAACACAATCTCCTCCATTATTTCCACCACAGTTGTGGTCCATACACAGAGTTAATGAACTGGGTCTGCCAAGGACTCAAAATAATGTAGAAGCCTGGCACAGACGATGGAACTACTTACAAAACAATAACCTGCATGGCCTATATGCGACGATACGGAGCCTTATCAAAGAGCAAGTAAGCACCAATCACGCTGTTGAGAAAGCACAGGCTAGCGTTAATAAGACTCCGCCAAAGAAAAAAAGAAAACAGTATCTAATTGTATTGCTAAGATTTGCGCAAACCGCAATGATATGGAACTACTTCCTTTTTTGAGAGCCATTGCTAATCACATAGAACTATAATAACAAATTTTTATATAATTCATATTTTTTAATTCTTTCCTTAATTTCTCTAAAATCTTGCAAGAAAATCAATCATGTTTTTTTTTGTTCACTTATAATGAAAATTTATTGTTTATATTATTATTATGAAAATGTTGTTTATTTTTGTTTTATATTGAATATGATAGTCGTTTACGAAGATGGATATCAAAGAATTTCTTTATTTGTGTTGATTTCTTTTCAATTTGATGTTTCTAATTTTGTTAAATTAAAAAAATATCATTGAGTATTTTATGTGTTGTTCATTTACCTATTTATTAGTATTTTTGTGTGGAACATTGGAAACCCTCCCCGCTTACTACCCTCTTAATCTTTTAACCTCTTAACCTGACCTTATGGCCCTTAATCCGCCCTTACCTACTACCATATTTTTAGTCTTCCCATTATTATACCCTCAGCAGGTGTTTCGGACCACCATACTATCGTCCTAATGAATTTTCGAAATAATGATTATTCGCTGCAGCGTTTTTCGCATCAACATTTTTCGCACTAACGTTACATCGTACTAATGAAGCATCGGCCCAATGAAACATCGCACTACTGAACTATCGACACAACGTGTTCGGTATAACAAAAATCGAACCAACAATTTTCGCAGACGCGTAGGGAACCCTATTTAACTACTACTTTTACAGTACCCGCAATATTGATAAAAAAGAAAAATGGCGGCGGGAGATTATGCCAGCGTCCATACAAAAATGTCCAAACCCTTCGTCAAAACCAATATACCATCTGTCAGTTATTACAAAAACGACGGCGCAGTCGAAGCGTCTGTGCAAAATAAAAGAAACACGCCAATTGACGTGAGCTTAATAATTTTCGCTCTCGGATAGACGGACGCACGTCACCGATAATCCTGGTGCCCCTATTCTGTGAGCGTTTGGCGAAGTGTAGATATAAGTATAATTTATTATTATTTTCAGCCATGGTCTCATTGCAGGTCAAAGGCCTCCCTTCCTTTTTTTCACTCGTCGCCATTGTTGCGCTCTTGATGTCCAGTCGTTGCAGTAGGAGTCTAGTTCGTTCCACCATCTTCTTCATTCTTCTAGGCCTGCCGCGATGTCTCATAGCATTGCGTGGCATCCACATGGTCGTGGTTTTCGCACACAACTGACGAGTTGTGTTTGTCCAACATCAGCGATTTGTGATTTGGAACGCAGTATTGTGTCAGTATTGTCTGACGATCTGACTCCCAGAATGCTACGCTCCATCGCTCACTGGCATACTCCGGATTTGGATTTCTGCTTAGCAGTCAAAGACTAAGTCTTCATACGGTCAAACATAATACGTGGGCAAAGTATTATATCCATACAGTAAAAGCTCGATAGCGCAACGGCCAAGGTGTTCGTCTTGCGATCTTGCCAATAAATCAAATTTGGGTATAATATCCCATCCTATTAAGCGCAAAGAACAACTTTATGTACAGCAGCAACTCTGAAATAATTTTGATTGCTGATTTTTATTAATCTTATATTCTTCAAATACAATATTACATCGTGCGAAATAACACCGCGCCGCCATCAATGAAATATTGGACGGTCCGCGATGGATCAGGCACCGGGCGCGTCGCTCAACATTGTACCAATTTGATACGAGCACCGGCAGTTTTAGTCCATGCCGTTATATAAAATACTACGTGTACTAGTGATTACATCCATGCATCACACCTGTTTCCCGGAGGGGTAGGCAGAGACTCAGAGACTATAGCTTTCCATTTGCTATGATCCTGACACACATCCTTTGCTTCACATACTCTCATCATAACGTACTACTTACCTAGTTTTGCCAAATAATAAAACAGACGGAGCAACAGATGTCGCCAGTCCTAAAAAAAGGACTTGCATTTAGGACGCATACGCAAAGGTACGTTTTTCAATGTTTTTTTAACTTTTTTTTTCATGTGCTGTATGTTACTGTGATTCTATCAGATTTCTACAGTTTATTCTACCTTTTTAGGTAGACCCCGAAATCTTTATGGGGGCTAATCTGTCAGAAGGGAACACTTAAATTTCCTAGAAGGAAATATACCAAAAATCCAAATTAATTCCCATAAACTAGCCCCAAATTATCAGTGCTAAAAACGAAAAAAAAAATTATATTGCCCAAAAAATTTTTCAAATTGAAACATCAAAATTTTCGACTAAAAATTCAAAATTTAAAATCATTTATAAACTAAAAATTATAATACTTTAGACCTTAAAACACATAAAAACAAACTTTTAACAAAAATTTTTAGATAAAAAATCCCTTAAAATTAACTTCAAAATAAAATGAAACCTAACCTAATCCTAACCTAACTTAAAATGGCGCATATGCTTAGTCCGCCGCCTGGTGAGATGAGCGAATAGGAAACGCCTGGTGTCCCTGAAAGATCCTATATGGAAATCAGGGTCATAAAGACCTTCAAAACATTGGTCAGAAAATACTGCAGGCAAATAAATGAGGCGGTTCGGTCGGGCAAGTCAGTCACGAAGGCCAACAAGGAGGTAATCCTGGACTCTGCGACCAGTATTGAAGGCTGCCTGACCTCGCTGTTGGAAGCAACCCACGAACCTGATCTCTCCCACGAACAGGAACAAGCCAGCGAGGATTGCATAAGGGAGTTGAGCCACTAGCTGGACAACAGCGTGAGCGCCGTAGTCGCCATTCAGGGCAAGGCAACGGCGGAGATCCGGCGAGAGGTAGCCCAAAAGGTCGACGAGATGTTGGCGCAGCAGGCGCATGGTCACAGCCGCACTGAAAGAGGCTCCTCCGGCCCAGGGTCCGCCGTCCGGCGCTCACACTGTCCGTAACGTCCAAGAGGCCGTGCTCCCGAGTGCTCCCTTCTACGCTAGCGTAGCTGCCAAGGCTAAACCAGCCACGCCCAAGACGTACCCTGCAGTCATAATTTCATCGTATGACTGCACTTTGAAGCCTCCGGAGGTGGTGTCCCTCTGGAAACAGGAGACGTCATTCCGGAGGCATAAATATGCCCCCATCAGAATACAGTCGCTGCCCAAAGCCAAACTGAGGGTGGAGTTTGAGGATGTGAAGCAGTGCGCGGAAACTATAGCCCGTCATTCCAACAGCAGAAAATTCGCCGCCGAACAGGCGAAGCTACGACCATCTCTAATTATCCTAAAGGGCATATCCAAGGATGTTGCCCGCGAGGAGTTAGAGGAGGTCCTAGTCGCCCAAAACGACATTGCAGTGACCCGCATAACCTCAAACCGAAACCCGGCACTGTATAACGCGGTTGTCGAAGTCACCCTCAAGATGCGAACTACCATCTTAGCTCTCGGGAGGCTCAACGTGGACCATAGTAGGGTCCACGTTGAGGACTTCAGCCGCTTTATACAGTGTCGGGAGTGCCTTCAGTACGGCCATACGAAGGCAAAATGTAAGTCCGAAAGGAAACCCTGTGCCCATTGGGCCAGTCCGAGCCACCAAGTAGCACAATGCCCCAACAAGACCCAGGGGCCAAAGTGCTACAATTGCTCGGCCCATAACCTGCGCATGGGCACAAGGGTTGATACCGGCCATAATGCTACAAACACCAGCGAATGCCCCCGTATTCGGTCAATGGTCCTGCGCCTGCAGGGCCAGACCGATTACGGTAATTAGACTATCTACACAACATAATAACTTATTTATTTACAAATACAGTTAAACCCAAATTACAGCTAAATTTAATAAAATAAAATAAAACAAATAAAATAAACAAAATAACCAAATAATCATATAAACAATTAAAAAACTAACTTAAATACTAAACTTATAACTATAACAACAAAATCTTCATCTATCCTAATTAAATTAAACCATAAAATAAAAACAACATTAACTAAATTTAATTACTAATCTTAACAAAATAAAACAAATAAAATATACAAAATCACCAAATAATCAAATAAATAATTAAAACTAACTTAAATACTAAACCTATAACTATAATAACAAAACTTAAAACTAACCTAACTAAATTAAACCTTAAAATAACACAACATAATTTAAATTATCATAAATTAAACCCAATCAAATAGTATAAACAAATTTTTAAAAATTTAAAGTAGATAGACTAAACAAACTACAAATGCAACCTAAAACCTAATCAAACAACAGACTGGACAATATAAAATAAATAAACCTAAAAAGCCTACAAACTATAGACTACATTACTAAATTAAAAATAAAACTCCAAAACAAACTAAACTTAACCTAAATAAACAAAATAAATACTCTAAATAAAAATGTACATTTCAAAATTCTAAAATATAAATAAACAAAATAAAAGAAAATGTTAATTCCCAAAACCATAAAATCATAAAATAAATATAAAGTACCTCAAATTCCTTTCTTTCCCCCCTATTTCCTTTTCTTCCTCTTCTTTCCTCTTCATTTCCCCCCCTAATTCGTCCCGCGCCGCAATTCGTTGGACGTGGACCTTCAGTCCACCCCAATGAAAAGGACAATGTCCTATTAGTAAATAACAGATAAAACAAGTAAAAAATATGCTCTAATCATGTTGGAGAGATAAGCAAACAAAAAAAAAACTTTCAGAAGGGCGCCAAGAATACGGAAATTTTGGTCGCAGAAGTTGATTTTTTTTTTTTTTTATAAAAGAGGGAGGCAAACGAGCAGGCGGGTCACGTGATGGAAAGTAATCACCGCCGCCCATGGACACCCGCAAAACCAGAGGAATCGCAGATGCGTTGCCGGCCTTTAAGGGAGGAATAGGTTTAAGGAAGGAATAGGAATTGAGAGGGGGGGGGGGGGGAAGGGGGCCTCCGGAACCCTCACTGGTCGGACGAAACACAACAGCACCAAGTGCCGTTATTTCACGCCGAATATTCGTGAGAGGGTGGTATTACGCCGGGCGAGCCGGCCCAATGCGTGCTGCAACGCAGCGTGGCTCTACCACTCAGTCAGTGTTACTCATTTAGCACCACCCAGGGATCACGTGTAGGGTCTCAAGGGTAAACCTACGGACGCGAGCAACTTTAACCCCCATGATTGTTGCTACTTAAGTCAATAACACAGCCTGTGCAAGAAGTAGACTTCTGCAAGCTATACTAAGAAGTTTTTTTTTTGTCCACCGACTTGGGGCATGTCGGAGCGTTGTTAGTCTTAATATTATCCCTAATCGGCTCTTTTGCGGCTTCCTATTCTTATATCAGGCGATAATTCATCCTATTCTTATATCGGTGACTGAACGAACTTATCGTTTATCGGTGCCATTTTGAAACATTTCTTGCGTTGTAATGCCGTCTTTGTCCCACTCTATACATTAAGGCAAATAATAATAACTAAAGAAGGGTACATATAGTTTTAACACCTCAATATGTCAGTAAAACAGACCCCGTGCCAATCTGCCCAAATTGGGCAGTGCGCATATGCGCGCTATTTTAAATCAACCCAAATTGGGCAGGTGGCCATACAAGGGGACTTACTTACTTATATTATAACTTAGTCTGTACATTTTTATTACAATCTTACAGTTTTTACTTACTATAAGATTACAAGCTATTTTTATTATGTTAATCCGAGTATACACATTATACTGGTGAAAACATAATAATGCCTACTGGAAAAAAAATTTCGTTCAATAACAAATTCACTACTACTATCTAAAGAAGGAGTTAGTAACAATTTTTCCTTATATTAAATTGGGTAGTAATCATTTACATTACTCATTTTAATTTATAAGAAATTGCCCCGACGGGTCAATTTCAAATTAAATTCCAATAAATTTTGTAATAATTTTGTCAACTTTAATTTACTGTGTAAATTAATCTAAACCTTATTACAAAGCTATTGCTCACCCTAAAACACAAGAAAATATATATGCCTTGACACCTCAAGATACAGGCCCCAACTGACTCTTGCGTGCGTGTTGAAGGTGAGCTTATCGTCTATGGTAAGACCCAGGACCCATCTCTTTTTGCATTGCACTATGTCGCGCTCCCCCCCCTGCTTAAAATTGGTGTGTTGTACTTCAATTTTCTAGTTACCGTTATTGCAACCGTTTTGTTGGTTGCGTACTTTAGTTGGTTTCCGACACCCTAATTCCAAACATCTGAGAGCACTCCGTTAGCCTTCATTGAGACATCCAGTCCTGAGTCTCACACAAACACCATCACCACATCGTCCGCGAATACCTGCACGTGGGAGTCTTCCGGCTGAGTTCCCATAATAGTGGGTCCAGCAGCAGGTTCCAGAGGATCGGTCCTCCTATTGACCCTTCAACTTTTTTGTGTTCCTCTTTCAGCCTTTCTCCCTGCATACCTTACTTCTACCGTTTTATCTTCCAGGTAGGTACCTACTACTCTTCTCAGCCCTCCTCTGCCAGCCTAGTTCTAATTTTGGGCCACCAGGCTGCATCGAAGGATATGTCCAGTTATATGATGGTACTAATCTTTTTCTGCTTTTAGTTGATTTTAATGTAGTTCATCAGTACACAGTACATACATTATTCATCAGTTCATCAGTACACACACTAAGAAGTTTGGGTTCAGTTCTTTAAATATTTCATGATATAATTTAAATGTCTAAAAGTTTAGAAATCCTCTATGAATTCGGTATAAACGTATTAAAACCTCTGCTTTTGGTTAGAAAAGGAAATCAGGAATCAGGAAATATCGCAATCAGTTACAAAATCCTCCTTATGGAAATATAGCACTAATACCACTAAAGCGGTGTGAGAATGCCAAAACTTGTTAATAATAGATCAATATAAAACTAAGTGTAGCCGTTACCACCGAGCCGAGTGGTGATCTAAATTTTTATTAAGATTTCAGATATCCGCTCCTTGGCATCCAGGCCGCGCATTTGCGTTCCAATAGCGCTGAGAGCAGTTAACTTTCTCAATGGGCAATAGGATTAGCATCGAACCGCGATTACACGACCACTTTACTGCTCCTCAAGTAAAATATGCTGAAATCTAATGGTCCAAATTAAAATTTCCACGATTGCAACTGATAAAGGTTACAGTTACCCCCGTAATTGAATTAGAAGTTGATGTTCGTTACCCTAATTTTTGAAAAATCTGTTAAGCTATGTCGACGTCGTTTACGATCAGCGCGTTTCCTACTAGTCGGTTTGAATTGGATGTATTGGATAAAGGCAGAAAGATGACAGTTACCCGTACTTGCGTAAAGTAATTGTTCAATGTTCTTTACCCTTATTTTAAAAGATCTGTTGGCGGCAAAAGTATTTTATGATAAACGCGTAATTAATGGCAACTGCCAGAATTATAATTGGTTACGTAATAAAGTTTTCGTTGGATTGATTGTCTCGCAATAATCTAATAAAAGCACTTCGTCACTTTGTCCAAACAAATAAACATCAATTTTGATACATTATCTTGGAATTGTCTACAGGGCAGACGTTAACTCAAGTATTTATAGTGACGGTTAATGGATGTTATTTGCCACAGACAGACATGAGTTCGGCTCCGTATTACAACTTGTATTGTACAAAAGTTGTTTATCCAGCAAAGTAAGAAAACATGCTGCTACTTGGCGATTGCTTACTTTCGGAATAATATAAAGAGTTTGACAACATGTTATCTCGAGAGGTGTTCAATAAAATGTTATTGGAAATATTCTGTGACACAGACAGCGAAATGTGTGTTTGGTACTTATCCGAAGTCTACTCTTGATGTAGTAGATGAAAAATAATAGTACTTACCACAAGTACTATTCTTTCACCGCAACGCGATACGGTTAATTATGATTATGAGATAATCAACTATAAAATTTTTTTTAAACAATTTCTTTGTTCTGAGTTGGAACTGAATGCTAAATAATCATACCTAAACTTAATAATATTCAAACAAGATCATAATAAAACTGAATAAGAGGAACAAGGGGAAATATTTCAAAAGATAATCGCTTTCCAAGGAAGCTTTTTTACTGAAGGTTCGTGTTATTGAATAGGGTGGCTCTTAAGCATTTTTGAACAACTTTAACTAAGCTAACTTATCTTCAGCCTTATATTCAGTTTTCGAAGAATTTGAAGAATGGGAGGGGGAAATTATATTTGAAAATGAAAGAAAATGAAAATGAAAAATGTTTATTTCAACAAAAATAGGATAATACAGGTTATCCTCGAGGGGGTAGTCAGAGACTAGTAATGAGGACCACAAAAGCAGTTCTTTACCATAGGCCACTTTTCACCAAATAGCGACGGCACATGTGCTCAGCGTGCCAGGTGGTAAGCCCATCCGCTCTATGCTGTTGGATGTAAGTGCAATCTTTAGTCCTTTAGTCGCCTTTTACAACACTCAAGGGAAGAGACGGGGTGGTAGTATTCTTTCACCGCTACGCGACACGGTTGAAGTGGGTGCGCATTTTTTCACATAACTTTTGTTCAAGCTCGATCATTAGGCTTTATTTATATGAATCTAGTTACAGCCCGCGGCTTCAACCGCCGTAAAGTCCTATTATCGGAAGTCCGAAAATATTTCTCATACCATTTTACATCATAATGATCATCTCTTCATAGAAATATTTAATACTAACGGTCAAAACTCTATCTTTAATCATACACCTTGTTTTTACTAATTATTTTTTTCATATATTTTCTTTTACTAACGATCGAAACTCTTAATCATTCTAATACATAACGCCAAAATTTCTAAATTGGTTTCATACTAATATTTGTTTTCATATATTTCTTGATCATAAATGTTTTTATGAGCCACCCGCTATAAAGACAAAGTTAAGTAGGCATGCTAAACTATAGTTCCGCTGGTTAGGTTAGGTTAGACTTGTGACAAATAACTTTGTAATTTGTATAAATACTGTGTGCTTGCATTCATGTTGAATGCATGTTGCATGTTTTTTGGAATACTGCATGCTTGTATGCATGCCTGGTTGCATGCTGCATGCTTGCATGATGCATGCTTGCTTGCATGATGCATGCTTGCTTGCTTGCATGCTGCATGCTTGTGCGACAAAAAAAGTATGAGGATACAATTTAGGAAGAGATTAGATAGAAGTTAGATAATAATCATATTATGAACCCAAATCGGTAGTAAAACAAAAAATAGGAATAATAGTTTTATATGAGCCATTAAGGACCCGGTTGGAATAAAACACAATAAAAAAATGTTAATGGCTATGGCAATGGCTTTTTTAAAAAGATATTGGCATTAGTGTTATAAACATAATTTCGGGCATTATGAGCGCCGTTATCGGAAAGTCCAATTTCAATCCAAGCCCAATCGAATAGGCAACAATAACGCGAATGTTGATTTCATGTGGCTTAACGTCTGTAGTAGACAAGAGATTTCACATATTTTCAAAGAAAGTAATCCATATATTTTGAATATTTGCATGCCATTTTATTTCGGCAAAACATGATTGTGTTATTGATTTTTTTATTACCACAAATGTATAAGTACAATGTTTATATGCAAATAGAGAATTTATTTATTATTATTTAGGTGTAAGATTACAAGATCGTGGAGGCCTGTTCGCTACAGGTCCATTACGTGAAGTTACCGCATTCTTAAATAAAATATAGACCGAAATCTTTTTAAATATCGAATTTTAAGAGCAGAGTTTACAGCTTAGTTTTATAATATGAAAATTTTAAGTCATTTTCGATGTTCCGTTGTTTTGATATTTAGGTAAGAGTGCGTTGTGCGCTCATAAAATGTTTTCGCAATAAACAATGTAAGTATCGCGCGTTGTATTTTTAGTAACTATTATAATATTTTTAGGCGTGGATTGTTAGTAACTAACTTAAAGGAGTCATCGTAACAAATAGGGGGTATTCATTTCGTTTTATTGTTACCTTTGTTAGATATTTACAAGAAAATTGTACATTTCCTGGTAAATCCTAATAACTGAATTTGATGACCTTTATGAGTCAGATTTAGCTCAGTATTTAGATAGTAGCTTATGCTCAGTATCAGTTTCAGTATACTATCTTGTTTTAACCACATCTCGCACACATTAATTACTTTTATTGGTACTCTATGTTCGATTAATACATAAAACCACATTACCATAACAAATCGCGAAGAAACCTCCAAAGCAGTTTGAACCATCAATCGGACTTATACGATATATCACCTTTCCCACTCTCAAGTGTGAAAACGTTGAAACATAAATATCGCGGGAACCCCTTTCTGGCATTGTCACGAGCGTACGTAAGAACAAATCTCAGCAATTTGCAGTGTTCGAACAAGCCGAACTCCCAAAGTCCATCTCCACCATAAAAGTCACATCTTGGTGAATAACGAGATAAGTTACAAAAAAAAGTTCGCCCTCTTTTACGCTCCGCTACACTTTGCCCTGATATTTTATGGTAATTTTTGTTGAATCAACACGAACATGAATATTTGTCTGGAACGTAATGTGGATGTTGGACTGCATGAGAAGCCGAGTGTGGTAGCTGTTCTTGTTTGTAACTTTAATGGCCATTATTACTTTCTTGATAGTTGTTAATTTGTTTATCCAGGGTTTTTTATAAAATTTAGGTTCTATCATCGTCATCATAAGCCTATAGACGCTATATTCTATACTGCTGGGCACAGGCCTCCTACACGAAGAACAGCACATGGAGTGATTGGGTTATAACCCACTACGCTGGCCCAATGCGTCACCAACCGTCTTATGAGTGAGAATTTTCTATAAGACGTTTTGGCATTTATCAGGAATTTTTAACAACTGGAATTAACTTTGTAAATTAATCCTTTAATTGTGTGTACCACATTTTGTAAAAATAGGTTTATTTGGCTTTTTTATTGAGAAATGAAATGTGAAATGAACAGAAAATGAAATGAGTATTCTTTATTGTACACAGATATTAAACATGGTTATCATTTAAAAATAAAAGTCGTACAACGGGCGGCCTTATCACTAAAAGCGATATCTTCCAGGCAACCTAGGGATGGAGAAGCTTGGTATGAAAAACAGATGGAGTTTGTTGTGTATTGAGCACTCTTTACAAAGGAAATATAATTATTAAATTCCTGACTTTAAATTTGTAAAAATAAAAACAAGTTTAAAACAATCTTTGCCGTCACTCACTATAAAAGCAGAACACTGGAACCCGAAGATAATCCACCAGTCACAGAGAGCATATTCCTATTTTTTGGAAAAATCCGAAACTTATAACATAACGTTTTTCCCCAAACAAGTAACAAATGGCATCTCTGCACATGTCAGTGCCCAAGCTACACAATGTCATTGGCTCCCATTGTGCGCCGTCAACCACACGGATGCTACTATCCTGTCATCGCAGTATAAACATATCAATGTGATCACAATAGCCTCGAATCAAGACTGGGGGAAAACAAACATTCAATTGTCGAAAGGCTACTAAAGCCGAATGTAAACAAACTTGCGTAAACAATACACATACGCAATAACTAGTAAAATCGTCTCAAGATATAAGAGCTAATCTGGGTGATGTAATCTTCAGTGTACTACTGTTTATCACTGCTTGTGCTAGTAATTCTTAATATTAAAACGTTTATGTTTTAATTCAAGAATCTTGGTAAACAATTGACGGCGAGAGCGACTCAGTGCTCTCGGTAAAACTGCGTTGTAACGAAGCTTGTTAGCGTAGTTTTATAAAGAAGATTGTCTACTGCACCGGAGACACCTCCAGAACGAGAGCTGCGCAAATGGAACTAATGAGTTCCGCGTTCCTGTTTGTACTAGTGGCGTTGCTGCCGCAAACGCTTGGTAAGGAATTTTCATTTTATTCTGTCTCATTTTCCATGGCTTGTCATGTATTTCAAGATTTATTTTGTATTGAATTTTATATGGAGATGGCTGAAGATGTTTTTAAGATATCACTTTTATGTTTCATATTTTTGTTTACACGATTGATATGCACTAATCAATATAATAGTTGAAGTATGGAATTTAGTACCATTAACAGACATCTCTTTACCATGCTTCAATATATTGTGATGTTATTAATGGTTACTATTTTACAGGTAAAACAAGAAACCAAAGTCCCAGTTTAAAGCATCAGGAAATAAAATTTAACAATTCCGTAATTATAAAACAGAAGCCAACGTTACGAAAAGGGATACTGTTGAACGTCAACAGCCCTCCATTGGTCAGCAATAGCAGTCAGTTACAATCAGTGTTCAATGATATCGCCTGTAGGACTTGCAAAAACTGCATGGGAAGGGCTATAAAGGCCCACACAGCACACGTCCATATGTATCACAATCGTCCAAGCGCAGAGGAATTGAGAGAGGATGTTTTGGCAAATGAAATCAATTTCAGAGCAAAAAGAGATATGTTGCTTACAAGTAGAAGTACAACCGAAAATCCGACTAAAAAACTGAAACCTAAAAGAAGCAGAATACAGAAGAGTGTGACCGTGACGAAGTATAATGTGGATAACGAAGTTTACGCTTTGAAAGTGAAGGAGATTCAAGTTATGACAGAGATTAGCGAAGATAAAACAATGGGGACGTCATGCCAAGTGTTTAGTGTGAAGAAGTCTTATCCTTGCGACTCGACGGAAGGTAATGCCCTATTGTTGGCGGCAAAGAGGAAAGCCAACAAGAAAAAGCATAAAAAAGAGCAAGACAAAACCATTAGTTTATCAACAGAAGCCGCGACACACACGTCGGTGTTTAGGAAAAGAGAAGCGTATAATAACTTACAATTGCCAGAAAACTTTATGCTATCTATAGAAGATATTTATTAGTCGTAGTTTGATTTTTAATATACTATTTAAATCTTGAAAACTTGTTGGAATTATTTTCAATAATAAGAGACATGGTTACGCTCCCTACTTTGCCTTATTTTAAGTAGAAAATCGTAAAATAATAACAGTAAAATGCAATATTAAAATACATGACGACCTCCTTGGTCGAGTGGTTTGTACACCGGTTTTCATGGTGTCGCCATCTCTGAGGTCCCGGGTTCGATCCCCGGTCGGGTCAATTTAGAAATTATTGTTTTTCTAAATTGTCTCGGGTCTGGGTGTTTTCTATGTATAATAAGTACGTATTTAAGTATTTTAAGTATGTTTATCCATGGTCTAGTAACCATTTAACGAGTTTCATAAAGAAGCTTCTCTTAGGCTAGATAATTGGTGTGAGTGTAGGAAAGTTTACTTATTTATATTTACTTTGCTAGTAAGTTTTACATAAATAAATAAATAACATACTATTCCCAGAGGGGTAGGCGGAGACGACTGTTTTGTTTTTTCTTTTTTTTCATATTCAAAGTTCCATATTTAAAAAAAAAAACAAGCAAACTAATGAAATTTTATATTCTTAAAGTGTGGAAAGTTAAAATTGCTTAATATTATAAAAAAATATTGAAAACATACATACAGCTACATATAACCAGGATTAATATCCCCGAAGGGTTAGTCAGAGATTAGGCAAAGATTAGGCAAAGCAAAAGCAGTCCTCCAGGACTGCTTTTGCTTTCCTCATTGCCTCCAAATAGCTACCTACTGCACATGTGTCAGCGTGGCAAGTGGTGAGCCCATCGTCGCTCTATTCTGTTGAAAGTATGTGCAGTCTTTAGTCCGTTATTCGCCTTTTACGACACCTAAGGGAAGAGAGGGGGTGGTATTATTATTTCACCGCTACGCTGTATAATATAGTCTTTAATAATGTAAGCTAATTTAAAGTATTTTTTTAAACTAGAACAATATATGCAACATGCAAAGACTAGACTAAGAAGGCCTAAAATCGCCACGTATTAACGAATAGCGTACGGAAACGAATTAAAGCGACCAATCAAAATGCTAACGGCTTGCAAAACAAAAAAAATATGAGCTCACTCCGCGCATACGTAGTTACGTGACCCCATCCCTCAGGAGGCATGTTTTAACAAGCTCGCGTCTCCCAGATTAGATGTCATGTCGTGGTATAATAATGTGCATGCATTTTGTACTCTGCTATTATTTTCTTTTTATTTCATGTACCTACACAACGCTGGAATTTAAATAAACTCCTTTTTGGCTGAGTGTTATTTTATTGTGAAAAAAGGGTGCTTTGGTTGGAATACGCAATTTGTCGCATAGTTTGGTATCTTTACAGTACATTAGTTTGGTACAACAATTACTGTCTGTTTCGTGCGGGAATTCAATTGTGCTGTTTGATTCATTAGATAAGATCTCAATAGCTTCCTAACGCTATAGACGATATCATTGTTAGTGACATAATTGATAGTACGGCAATGTCTGTAATATAACAGCACATAACTGCTTTACATAATTATTATTTATATAATTTTACTACATTTTAAAATACTTCTTATGTCCTTCCATCTATTTACATAAAAAAGCGTGATGTAGTAAATCCTTTAAGGGTGAATTCGACCAAACTGGAATAAGCTCTTATACCTAGATTATACGCCGAATTTGTATGGACTAATCTCCGAGTAAGTCTTATTAGAGTTTGGTCGAATCCACCCTAAGTCGTAAATCCTACTAATATTATAAACACGAAAGTTTGTAAGGATGGATGGATGTTTGTTACTCTTTCACATAAAAACTACTGAATGGATTTGGATGAAATTCGGCATACAGATAGTTTATAACCTAGATTAACACATAGAATACTTTTTATCCTGTTATTCTTACGGGAACGGGAACTATGCGGGTGAAACCGCGAGTGGCCGCTAATATAATATATTATATCTATAGTTTTAGTTCCATCAGCTAGTCTGATGGAACTAAAACTATATATAGCCTCGGTTCCCAAATGCGATATATTTCGTTGCGTGAATCGCATTGCATTTGACGCGCTCTAATGTAATTGTTGCTGTTGCAGTCATATGAATGCATTGGTTATTATTGCCTTGAAACAGTCAAAGTAACGCATTACTTTTGTATGAAGTATCAGCCATGACTAAACGCCCCGCTCTTAATTTATTATGAAAAGTCATTTGAATGAAACAGTGATAGAGATTATGAAACACCTTATTGATATCCCAGGTTAAAATTATCTTCGTTTACTTTAAAGTTTATTAATCAAAATATTTCTAAATATTTCTCCGATACTCATTAAAAGATATTCAGTTTTAGACTTGCAATATCTTTCATCGCCATTTTCGAACTGATCTCAGCACAGCGCTTTCTTTGCCTGATTCTTTTAACTAGATCTCAAGCTGAAAGGGCGTTATCTAAAGCGACTTTCGCGCTAAAAACCAAAGCCAACAGAAAGAACTAAATTAATGGAACGATAAAACATTTCTAAATGAGGAAATCGCCACAAAAGGATCACGTGCGAACTTCGCCGTTATCAGCTTTGGGCTCCACATTCTGTTCTTGGCCAAAGTTTAGGGCTGCTATCTGTCCGCAATTTAGCCACTGTGAACGAACGAGCAAAGCTTCAATTTGAGTTCTACGTAGAACGTTGTTAGTAGCTGCCTTAGTACTTCTACTACTTGTAAGAAAACTACGTGGCATCAAGCTTGCTGGTGCTTACAATTTTGTAAAGCGCACCAAGCTAGCAAGCATATGATTTTGAACGGGTGTCTTTCGGTTTGCCTAAAATTTTTAGTTCTAATTTCATATGGCCGAACTATGTTGGCCTCAACTTTTAACGAACAATAATTATCTAGATTAACAATAGTTTTCGCACTATTATAGTTTTGCCTAAAAATTTAAGACCCTAATTTTAGAATCCCTAATATTAAATGCACTAAAATGTATCGGCATAACTTTCTTTCATCATTACGAAGATTACGCTGTAGTATTGAAAGCCCTAATTTATTATTATAATTAAGTAAGTTCAAACTTTTATATTTTTTATTAGACAACAGAAATAGTTACTGCCCTACTCCTGTAGGTCACGTGATAGGTTAGAAATTTAAGACAATCGCGAATCGCAGCGTAGTGTTTGTCTTGAATATCGAGGTTATTTTTTATCAGACAACAGAAATACTAGCTGTCCTACTCCTGTAGGTCACGTGATTGGTTAAAATTTAAGACAATCGCGAAGCGCAGCAGTAGCGTTTGTCTTGAATTTCGAGGTTATTTTTTTATTAGACAACAGAAATACTAGCTGCCCTACTTCTGTAGGTCAAGAGATAGGTAGACAATTAGGCGTTATACTCTTGTGCGTTTTTATTTTGTGCGAAGTACAATTTAGTAAATAGTGGGGATTATGAACGGTTCCGCCTAACGTCGAATTTGGGAAGTTTCAATACGACGATAAAGTGTTAGGCGAAAAAAAATAGGCTTAACACATTTAGGAAAAGTGAAATTGTGGGAAAAAATTAAGGCTTATGATTTGTATGCCATTGACAAAGAGTACCAAAAATTCGGCGATCAAATATAGACCCGATTTTGAACACATTTGTGAAAAAAAAACCCGTTTGGTATAGCGGCTCATTAAAAGAATTCTACCAACTCCTCTTTTCCATTGGTGTTGTAAAAGGCGACTAAGGCGAAGCCTGCACATACATCCAACAGCATGGAACGGCTATGGGCTTACCACCTGTCACACTGAGCACATTTGTGCGGTTATAATTAGGTGAAACGTGGACAATGGCAGTGGACTGCTTCTTCAGTCCTAATTGCCTGGTCTCTGACTAACACTCTGAGTATAGTAGTCGCTTAGGCTTAGGCTTTAGTTCTTGCCCGGATTGGTGACCAAACATAACACCTAAGAGCTTCGTTACACAGGCAGTTGTATTTAAATTTTAGCAGATATCTAGTACTCACCTAGGTATACCGTAAATGTAAATATTTCATTTGGAAAGAAATTCTTAAAACTTAAAATACGAGAAACCCAAGACAGTTTGTTTTTATGCCACCTCAAAGTGAACCTTTAAATTATTTACAACTTAAACTTTTACTTTGTAAACAAAAATAATGTATTTTAAATTTAAATTGATTTTTGTAAATAACAAAATTTTATATTCTATCGCGCTATTTTGTGTTGAATAAAAAATCGCCTTCTTACGCGCCGCTAGCCCAAGGATTTAATTTACATACTATCACCATTTGTAAGACCCTTTTCAAGTAACCGAACCTATGACATAGATCACCTTCAGCTCACTTTTACTGTACTTTAACCGGTCAATCTTAGGTTGGAAGCAACTCAATATTACATTGATGTTCAAATATATGTAATGGTAAATAATAAATGCAGATACCTATAAACTTATACGTATTTGTACATGTACAACTGTGGCGTGACAAGAACTCTTTTGTCAAAGACAAAAAAATTTAGTGTACTTTTCCCAGAAAAATACCCTAACATTTAACAGACAAAGACCTCAACAGTGGACTGCTATAAATTCAAGTTCATACTTTTGTAATTCACGATTATAACAATGAAACAACTATGGTGCCCTTCCGGAATCACACGCACCATTAGTACCTAAACTGGTACGCCTCGGTTATCTGAAGAGCGTGCATTAAACCCCGTTTAACTTTTTATTATGACAGTCAAGGTTCTCAAGGGTTCGACGATGACATTAAGGCAGGTGGAAGGCCGATCTTAGGGCCTATAGAAACGGCATAAACGTACGTAGAATTAAATCATTTATCATTCTAAACGAAATTACGAGAGTACAAAATTTATATAAACCAACGATACCTTGTTTAGCGAACTCTAAATTGGTTACTTAAAAATAAAAGCTGCAATCTGTACACTTAGGGTGGATTCGACCAAACTGGAATAAGGTCTTATACCTAGATTAAACGCTGAATTTGTATAGACTAATCTCGGAGTAAGTCTTATTCCAGTTTGTTCGAATTTGTATAGACTAATCTCGGAGTAAGTCTTATTCCAGTTTGGTCGAATTTGTATAGACTAATCTCGGAGTAAGTCTTATTCCAGTTTGGTCGAATCCACCCTTATTAGTCTACCAATAAAAAACCTTCGACAACGCTAAGAGAGAATTATCTTTTTAACGATAAACCACGGAGCATTGGTAAATACCATCTTTATCTATTCATTATGGCCAGCTAATAAAAATAAATATTAATATTGCTTTAATACTTTTACTAAAACTAGAAGAGTAACTTAATTATAATTACAAAAATGTGTACGACATGGTTATTTGTAACCCTATAATAGGGAACTCTTTAATTTAAATACTCATCATTGCTAACCCTCGTCAAAACGAAGTAAGTTTTCTATCGAAACGTTTTGTAGGCAGCCCTACTCCATAAATAGCTGTTAACGAGTTCTGACTTTCCTCAGTCATGTAGTGCTTAGGAGATTTATTTATCCGAAGGCATTTCGGAGGCAGGATCAACGTGTCTTTAACGACTGAGCGCTGGAGCTCGGCACCTCGATAACTCGGCTTAGAATTAATAAAGCAACTATAGTGTGGTTCTGTCTTAAGTGGAAAGTAAATTTTAGGTACGCTCATGTACAATATTGATACAGGTGGAGTGTCTCGGGTCTCGAGATAGGTTTCATGTTAGTCGGTCTTGTTTGTGCGATGTTAGAAGATTACTTAAAGTCATTTTTGAGAAGAATCAATACTAACTATTCAATAATTAAGTGAACATAATGATGGTGATATACGTATTTAAGTTCACCTTCGAAAATAACATTAAGTTAATGCAATCTACACTGTCTACGCCGCCTACGCCTGGGGCGTAGTAGAAGGGCGCTCAGTCCGATATCCGAGGTCTTAGGTTCAACGTGTATATTGGATTGTTTGCAGAATAGCCCTAGTTTGTGATTGCATTTGGCCACCAACCTTAGTAGTTCAAAGGATTCTTAAATCTTAGATTCTTAAACAATTACTCTTTTTGAGAAAATAGCTTAATTCTAAGATCCAATGGGTATATTCTATTTATATTGTATGTGTATTTGTTGTGAATTTGTCCTTGTCACTGTTTCAGCTACAATGTTTGTAAGCGGTTCGATCGCAGTTTGGATCCTAGGTATACTAGCATGTTTATTCTGTTAGCTCAATAATTTCCCTACTACTTTAATTCTATTAGTGTGAATCTGTCATTGGTTCTCTGATGTATAACTGCATAGCTACTCGTGTCTTGTAACTGTTGATTCACCTAAGAAAATAAAATAAAAATAAATAAAAATAAAAATAAAATAAAATAAATGTAGAAGAGCGCTCGGTCCGATATCCGAGGTCTTTAGTTCAACGTGTATATTGGATTGTTTGCAGAACAACCCTGGTTTGTGATTGCATTTGCCGACCAACCTCAGTAGTTCGAAGGATTCTTAAATCTTAGTATACAATTACTCCATTCGAGAAAGTAGCATAATTCTAAGATCCAATGGGTATATTCTATTTAAAAATTGTTATAATGGCTACGCGTCGGAATTGTCGAAACTCTCAAGATATTCGACACGTCATATACAATATCAAAAACAAATGCAAAACGAAATGTATTGTTCGTCATTTGTTTTATGCTATAAAGAATTCACTAGCTTCATAGACTGGCAGGTCTCGACGACCCCTCGCTAAAGGCAGCTACGCGTAAGAAACTCGCAAGATATTCGACACAAAAAAACAAGTGCACAACGAAATTTAACATTCGTCATTTGTTCTCATGAATAATTGCAGGTTTGCTGGGAGTTGCATTCGCAATTACTCAACCTCCCTAAAGAATTCACTAGCTTCATACACTGGAGGGCCTCGACGACCCCTCGCTAACGGCCCGACGCACGAACTTGTGCGGAACAACAATTTGGTTGCATAAATAAGAGACAATTAGCGACACGGTTGGGCCCCACACCTGCGGCTCTCCCGCGCGGGGCATACGCTGAGGCGGAATGATCACTTAATAATGATAACTGAGTATTGTCAAACACTCGTGTGGTACACCTCACTTTATGGATACACCAACCCCTCTTTTTCCTTGGATGTCGTAAAAAGCGACTAACGAACTAAATGCTGCACATAGGTACATCCAACAGCATAGAGCGGCGATGGGCTCACCATCTATCGCACTGAGCACATTGTGCCAGTAGACTAGGGCAGTGGACTGTTCCTGCAGTCACCATTGCTTAGTCCCTATGACTAACGTTTCGCCGATAATGTTCTTAAAATGTATGTATGTATATATAATACGTATATTATTATATATATGTAATTTCTCATCCTTATGTACAGGAATCAAATGTTACTATTATACGTTGGCCGGTATTGAGGGTACCGTTCTAATTGCTTGCCATCAGACATTTTAAAGCATATGCAATTTACACTAAAGTGTACAAGCGGATGAAAAGCTGTGCCAATAGGCTGACCTAATAAAAAATAACCTTTCTTGTAAATTATAACTAGAATTAAAAATAAACCTTACTCGTACCAACTTTAACTGTCAATACCACCCTCCAGTCTTTGTACCTCTTCATAACCGCGTCCGCTCCCGCTCATTTAATATTTAATAGGCCATTTAGCGGTGTGTAGGAAGGTCGGGAACATAAAGGGCTGTTACATAACAAACAAGAAGATTCCCCGTACATCATAACTACTGCAGCATCTGTGACACACACAATCCCACCAACTTTTATTGCTTTTCTTTGGGCTGACGATGTAAATGTAATTTGTTAAGGTGTTTGTCACAACAACTATTTGTCTTCACGCCTTACGAGCATTACGTTACGTACCTGCCTGTGGAAAATCGTTAGGAGACTTATACGATAACTGTCTTGCGAGAAAAAGGATGATAGTCTTTTGTTTGGTGCGGGCGCGATTGTTATTGAAAGTTGTAGATGTTCATTTGTTGAATGGAACGCGCTTTATTATTATAAAAACTTCGATCATAAAAACTATAGATACACGATTGCTGCTTGAAAAACGGCACCATGAAATAAGTCAAAAATCAGAAACGTGCCTGGTGTTTCTATAAAAATTTCGAATTTGGAACTTTGTTCCAACTAGCTTGAATCTAGAGAGCCTATTTCTGAAGTGATGTAACGCCATTAATATTTTTATGACTTTGTACTTTATACTTAGATTAAAACAAAAAGGGAAGATACGGCATTAGCGTCTGGTGAGTGATCCGCCAAAATTAGGCCTAAAGGCACAATTTCACTTCAGTCACAATTTGCCGAGCGAACAGGCTACATCGCACTATCGCGGATATTCTACTGTGTGAAAAAGAGAAAGACGCTACTCCGCAGTGGCGTCGGAATCGGTCGTACGTACTCGTCTGTTGCGAAGCGACCGAGACGCCAACGCGCTACTCGCTGACTCCCTCGCGCTGACGTTGCAACCTACCGCTTTGTCTCGCTCGCTCGATTTACACTTTATAGGTGTGCGTGTGTGAGTGTTTGCTTAAGTAGTTGAGTAGGACTATATTTTGAATGACTACAAGTAGGAGCATGCCGTATCTTCCCTTTTTGTTTTAATCTAAGACTTTATACCATAAAGTTTAAGGTTTATTTTAAATATTTTTTATATAATATCTCGTTTAATTTCTGATGTTGATCTATGGATATTGTATGTATTTACGCGGGGCCATTATTTGAGTTTGATTTTGTATGAGACCGCGCATCTATTGTTTATATGATCGAAGTGCACAATACACACTCTCAAAACGTCTGAACAGGTAAGTACAAAAAGGTTGTGGGGGCGTTTAGGAATTAAACCACCTTTTCTTCATATCATTATTTATTTACAATGGTGAAACTCAGGTGAAACTATACAATATCATAAACACGTAAATATAAAAACCTCATGGTAAGTCTTTCCATGTTGGCACTTCAGATCGATCTCCCTAACTTAACGTTTGACATTCCAATTTTAAATTAGACGTTTTATTCACAAATTATCTCAACGTAGAACCTGCCAGTGCACTAACATAGCATAGAGTACAAATATACACAGTACTCACCTAGCCGGAAGTTCAGGTACTCATTTTGTTTAGTAGTTTGCATAAAGTTACTATACCTAGGTATAGTAACTTTATGGTAGTTTGCTAGCTAAGGGTATCTATGACGAAGTGCTCCTTCAAAAATTGTCATTCGGTACAAGCTTAAAGGTATGTCAAATGTATATATCATATTATTATTATGTCAAAGCTGCCATCATTCTGCTACGATTCAGTATAGAATTGTGTATAGTTATTGTATGTGATCAAAGTAAAAAAAGTATCAAGTTAGAGTAGGATAAAATGTTTACTAAAAAAAAAACAACCAGTCTCAGGAAAGCTCGAATAGGATTCGAACATGACCTTTGGATTGCCGGTCCACTGCTCTAACCGCTAAGCTACCGAGACACCAGAAGACTCGTTAAATTTTTTCTAGTCAAACGATTTTACGCTGCAAGCCAGCGGTATTAGGGTAACTTAGCCGGTTTACCGGCCCACTGGTTTTCGGCCACTATGTAGTTATATCCATATAATAACAAATCCTTAGTCCAATCATTTTAAAAATCGATGCCTCCTAAAATGTTTAAAAGTACCCAACATCTCCTTAAATTAACAGCATAATAACTCCTTAATTTTTTTCCGCAATTTACTTTTGAATGTCAAGCAGTGCAAGTGTGCAGTAAAATTAGCAAAAATATAGTGCGCACTAATTTTTGCAAGATAAGTTACAGCGTTGTAATATGGTTTGGTAAATAAAGATGTTGTCAATGTATCTGGAAAATTTTTGAAATTTTTATTATTTTCATTCAAATAGGTTAAATATTTAGTATATTATAATAATTATTTGGTGGGCGGATAACTAGATTCGATTTTGAGGAGCTTTTACTTTCGGCCAGCCGGCCGAAAGGTGACTAATAAACTAATAAATATAATTAATCATATTTAATATTATATAATAATTTATTCAATTTTTTTATAATTATTATATTATATAATAATTTATTTAAATATATCTTCAATTGATTTGAAGCTTTAGTTTGCGGTCGCTTGTTTACATACAAATATTTAAAGAAAAACCCTTTTATTTGACGGCCGAAAACTGAGTCGTATATAAGCTACTTTTCGGCATAGGCAAAATTGATATTTATGTTAAAAAAACGTTGATAAGATTTAATGACACAAACTATGTTAAGTTAACCTGTGAAACCGAGATTCCGGACGTTTGTAATAAATATTATTTGAATTTTTATAACGTCTGTAATATTATTTTAACCCACCAACCCGCATTGGGCCAGCGTGTTGGGTTATGGCCCAATATCTCGGTAATAGTACTGTATTACTTTAAAAACAAAAAAAAATAAAAATTTTAATCTATTAAAAACAGTGGTATGTGATGTAATAAAACCTTATCTTCTGTTAGGGCAGGATTAGAGTTTTTATTTTTCTATCCTCAAACAGAGAGGACGAAAAACCTAACATTTCAGCTTTGATTCATTCGCAAAATGAAAGCTGTCTGTGGTAACTTTTTCATTCTTACGTCAGGAAGCTATGCTACTTAAATGATATTTTATTTTTTCTTTGCTAAGTACGAGAATTTAGATTTGCTGTCACCAAACCCCCGTTAGAGATCGCTAATACCCCAGTCTTCCTTTGAACGCAGACACGATACGGATAGTTTAAAAAGTTAGGATATAACGTAAAATAAACGCGAGTTACGGATTTTCCTACAGTGTTACATTTCTAATCCCATTAAATTAATCATCTTTGACATCATCCTACATACATACATATAAACACGAATATTATCCCCGAAGGGTTAGTCAGAGAATAGACAACGAGGACAGCAAAAGCAGTCCTCTACCGTAGTCCACTTTTCACCAAATAGCGACTGCACATGTGCTCAGCGTGACAGACGGTGAGCCCTTCGCCGCTCTATGCTGTTCGATGTTGTGCAGGCTTTAGTCCGTTAGTCGCCTTTTACGACACCCAATTTAAGAGAGGGGGTGGTAGTATTCTTTCACTGCTACCCGACCCGGTTATCGACATCACCATCTGCCTATAAACGTCCCACGCTGGGCACTAGCCTTGATAAGTGGGCAACAGCACATTGTGAGATTGGGCCATGATCCACGACGCTGGCCCAATGCGGGTTGGTCGGTTTTAGCGACTGCCTTCTTTAGACAAAAACCGGGACCAACAACGGTTGTACGGGCCTTTCGAAACACGTGGGAGTACGAGACGTTCTTTTTAATTAAATTTGATCTCCCATTGTTAGACCTGGCATTGCGAAAAATGCTTGACTGGCAAGATCGTAAACCTTAGCATTACCCTTAGCCGCAGTCGGCTTTGCGCCATCGAGTTCTCTTTATTTACAAGTTCACATTTTAAAATTAATTATTTAACGAACATACACTTGAAATAACATGTTAATTATGTTGCAACAACTACCTTTGTGAGCTATAGTTAAAGAACCGGGAACAAATGAATTCGCGCTCTGCTTCAATCAGCGTTTCATTATATTTTCCGTTTTGTAGACTCAAATGAATTGAATTCCGGCAAATATATACCTACTTCGTTCACAGCCCGAGCGATTTCGTCTACCTAATTAAAGCCTCTTTCAGTTGTAAACTAAACAGAGACATGGCCGTTTCCACGTTTAAATTCGCACTAAGGAAGGCGTTCGGAAATGAAGTAATTAGTCCGCGCAGCTAAAAGTTTCGGCTTTTCAAAAGGCAGCGTGAACTCTTTCGCTGAGCGGAAGCTCACTAATTTGTACCTAACAATTGTGTTTCCCGTAGGATGTTTGCGAGCGTTGAAAACAAATCTGCGGGGAAAATGGAGTAAACCGGCGGCGCGGTGGGTATAAGTACAGACGTCAGCTGAACATTCGCGCACACGATATCAAGTTTCTACAATACATTTTGAACTTTATTCTCTAGAAGTAAGGATCAATATTGGATAAATTTGTCAGTCTTGGGTAGGTTATCCTGGTGGCGTATGTACACGTAGGTACTATGTATATGTAGCTACTTAGTGAAATTTCCTGCGGACACAAAAGAACTCTCCGCGGACAAAATTCCGAATGTGAGGTATACCCGTGCATTCTTGGAGGTAAATTGTGCCACTTGCGATGTGGTTCTTTGTTCGGGTTGTGCAGTTCGAGAGATGTGGAAAATTTATTATGTTCTCGACTTAAACTGTTTTACGAGTCAAAAGTGTGGTTTTTGATTTATTTCATTATTATGAGGGTATTTTACCCAAAGAGAGAGAATGAGTAATAGTAATTTTTTTCAACGTTTTGTTATCTTCGTTTTTAAGCGTTATTAACGCAAAAAAGCAATTATTAAGAATTCCCGATGTTTCGAGTTGAAAGTATGAAAAGATAAGCTGGTCAGATATTAAAGATATAGAAGTATTGAAAAAGTAAGGTAAATGCAACAGTTAATAAAAAATATTGAATAAGACAATTGGCTACATGATGAAACACGGCAAGTTAGAAGTAAGGCGAGAAGGAGAACGTAAAATAAACCTGTATGAAACATATTAGCGAGAAGGTGAACGTCGTTTATCAAGAAGTCAAAAATTTGGCTTGGAACAGAGATGAATGGAAAAGGCTACACAGACTAGAGCCTAGGTCCTAAGTTAAAATAGGGAAGAAGAAGACGAGGGTAAACAACAGTTTCTCAGTATAACATTGGGAGATCGAATCACAACCAATTACGCTATCTTAATGCGGATCAGTGGGCTTTGACGACTCCCAATTTACGACATACACTGAAATCAACAGCTTATTTATAGATTATGAGATAGTTACAGTACAAAGCAAAATGTTTTATCCAAAGGCTCGAGATAGCTTAATTTTTTCACCCATCCGAAGACCCGTGCTTCGCGATTGCTTAATTTGCAAGATTCCAGCCCAGCCAATTCAAGATTTTATTGTCAACTAGCGGCCTGCCGCGCCGCCGTGAAAGCAAGTATACCGTGACGAACTTTCGAAAAATCAATTAAATAAATAAGGTTTAAATAAAAATAAAATTTTTGGAACAAACACAACTAAAAAGAATCAGTCAAATTGGTTGTCTAGTTCTCAAGTTTTGCGCTTAGCAACAATTCAACATTATAGCGATTCAGTTTTATTTGTAATAAATTTGTTTTTTATAACTCTGCTGTGTAAATACTTTCATTAGCCAACGAGGCTTTATTGGTATCGAATAAAGATACAAATACAAAAAAGGCTAGATGCTCTTAGAAATTACGCTTCAGTGAAGCGAATGCAACTTCTATTAGATCCAATCTAACAATTTTCCCCAACCAGAACTGATTAGAACCCGTACTAATTAGATCAGACTATATGGCTCTGCTTATTAATAGGGCTTAGGCACAAATTAGATAGGTACGAAAGGAACGCTCCGGGTTTACTTAATTATAATCACCTGAGTTTGACACAACAGCAGATGGGTAGTTTGACCCATAGCCCACACTGGCCCCATGCGGGTTGGTGGGTTGTCCATCCTTATGTGCTGTCTGTGCCCAGCAGTGGGACGTTGGGCTGAGTATGAATTTGATACTACTTCTTATTTTTATTCCAAATTCCAAGTTAGTAAAATTTCTAGAGCTTTTTGATGAGTTTAATGGCACCTCCAAACTGCGAAATTATTGTAATTCCAAAATTGTTATAAATAATGGTTTATGCCAGTTGTCACTAGAAAATATGTTAACTACTATACCTATACAAGACATGGAAAATAAAAGATTTTCAGTTTTTACTAATACTTTATTTTATCCAATTCGCGTAAGCACTTTTCTTTCATCATCGGCGTTACCTACCTACCTACCTCATGTTAGGTGAACATACGTCGATGGTGGAAGCGCACTTCACCCGGATTTGACAACTACAACTGAGAAATTGGTTATCTAATCTCTTAAGATGAGATAACCACTACCTCCTTACTTTATCTCTGTAGCAGTTCGATAGGTGCAGGGGTTGTAAAGACTCCGTGACAATAAATAATTACAGCGGGACTTCTGGTAACACGTCTTTATTGTTCTGAATAAAATATGGCCGAAGAAAGACAGTAAAATATGGGGTTTAGTTGCCAGTACAACAAATTAGATAGATATATAGATAGACAATACTTTTATTGTAACATAACACAAACATTTACATTAAAATGCAAAAAAAGAAAAACACTGTTACAATTTGGCGGTATAATGTTAATTAATACAATATTTAAATTTTGTTTGTTGACAACATCCAACATTCTCTATCCACTACTCTATTCCTTCTATCGCCAAAATAAAAGTTTTAGCATTGTTGTGTTACATTAGCAATCGAACCAGGTCTTTTCGAGTCTGAAACCGATAGAAACATATTCGTATAGAGACAAATAAAATCAGTGCGTACCATAATGCAATCGTCTGTATATGAGTGCGTGTGTTCACGTATTATATATAAAATGGAGGCGGCCTTCTGTATTTTATCTATTTCGTGGCTTTGGGGAACAGGAATTATCGAGATTTAACTCTCACACAGGTTTTTGTATTCAATGAAATTAACAAGGGATTAGGTAATATAGCCACATAATAATAAACCTTATTATTACGATATAAGTGCTAAGTAATAATTATACATATTCTAGAACGTAGTAACCAAGTACTTTAAATATAAATAGGGGTAAATCGTTATACAATTACGAATCCTTAGTACCTAATATCGAGCTCGAAGGCGGTTTTCGATCTTGCCAGTCAGCTTATATTCGCCATGACGTGTAACCACCGGATAGAAGATCAGGGCTGACCGAAGGCTAGCATTTTGCTGAGTCGGAACCGTTTTGGGACTTCCAATAATAAGACTTTCTATAAAAGTAAAAAGTTTTTTTCTGATTACATGTGTATTTAAACTGTTATGTTCCAAATAAACTTATAATTATTTGTAGAAGCTGTGAAATATGTATATAAAAATAAATGTAAAACCATTCACTGGCAACCATCGTCTTCCCTTCCTGTTGAAAATTAGCCCATGTCATTCCCATTAATTTCTAAGTCCGCTTCCCCTACTGCTTTCTCTGAGATCCGTCCTATTTCCATCCTACCATTCATGTCTAAAGTCCTGGAAAGCGCTGTTCCATAGCAACTATTTTCATATGATGTATCTCAGCACAAGCGAATAGGTCCATATCAATCTGGTTTTCGTCCTGGCCATAGCACAGTAACAGCCTTGTTAAATGTCACAGACACAGACGATATCCGCCACGCCCCATGGACAACCGGTTGTTTACGATTCTTATTCTACTAGATTTCAGCAGCGCTTTTCTTTCTGTTGACCACGACATCGTTCTTGCCGTTCTCCATTATCTTATCCTTATCCCTGCGGTGATCGGTTGGTTCTCGAACTATCTTGGCAATCGCTGCCAGAGGATCAGGAGTGGAGACACGTTCTCGGATCGGGCTCCCCTTACAGCAGGAGTGCCGCAAAGTGCCACAGAGACCGCTACTAGGTTCCGCTCGCTGTGCGCGAGTTTAGAAGTCCTGGCACACAATACCAGGACAAAGGAACATTCCCAAGCTCTACAGCTAACCACAAGCCACTACGAGTCCAACCCACGTCCGGATCCCGCCGGAGGCGCCGGTCAAGGCCAAGTTTTGGGGGTCAAAGTTGCTCGCGTCCGTAGGTTTACCCTTGAGACCCTACACGTGATCCCTGGGTAGTGCTAAATGAGTGACACCAACTGAGTGGTAGAGCCACGCTGCGTTGCAGCACACATTGGGCCGGCTCGCCCGGCGTAATACCACCCTCTCACTAATATTCGGCGTGAAATAATGGCACTTGGTGCTGTTGTGTTTCGTCCGACCAGTGAGGGTTCCGGAGGCCCCCCCCCCCTCCTCCCAATTCCTATTCCTTCCTTAAACCTATTCCTCCCTTAAAGGCCGGCAACGCGTCTGCGATTCCTCTGGTTTTGCGGGTGTCCATGGGCGGCGGTGATTACTCTCTATCAGGTGACAAACCTGCTCGTTTGCCTCCCTCTTTTATAAAAAAAAAAATAAAGGCACAATCAGCGGCGGGCATGAACCGGAACCCCGTAGTACCCCTGAGAAACACAGCCGGACCCGTAGTTCCAGCTGCCTATCTATAGGGGTCAGTAGATAGAGACACTCACACTACAATCGAAACAATTAATAAGGATCGCCTCGCGGTGAAGGCTTGGGCGGGTGCTTTTGGATTGCTGGTGAACCCTACCAAATCACAGGCCATTATTATTGGCAGCAATACGACACGACTGGCTGCACGGCAGATTGGATTTAGATGGACTCTCCAAGGTTACGTATGATGGAGTGAATCTTGCTTATGCACAGAAAACAAAAAATCTTGGCCTCGTTACTGATCACACTCTGTCCTGGAGATCACAGGTGAAGTGAGTAGTCGCATGCATTATTCTTATCATTCTCTCAAGGAACTCTAGTATTTCCTGCAATACAACACCAAATTATGCTCGCTCAGTCCCTTCTTCTCCCTCTTCTCTACTATGCCGATGTTTGTTATTTAGATGCGACTGAAGTGCTGCTTAACAAACTGGAGCGACTGCAAAATTTGGCCATTCGGTTTATATTCGGTTTGCGAAAATGTGACCATATTTCGGAGTTCCGGTCGAGGTTAAAGTGGCTCCCTGTGCGCCTTCGCGCCGAGATATGCACATCCTATGCCTCGTTTACATAATCCTTCACTACCCCCAGCTCCCTCATTACTTACGTTTCCGCTTCATCCCGCCCCAAACGTTCTTGTGATACAAGAACCCTATCCTATCCACAATGGAACTCCAAATTTTTCCACAATATCCTCAATTTTTATGCAGCTAGATTGTGGAACACACTACCGGTTAGCATACTTGAGAGGTCATAGGTAGAGTCGTTCAAACACCATCTCAAAGAGCACTACCTATCCAACTTAAGATAGAATCAGTAACATAATATATGTTTAAGTAGGTAATTCGTTTTATTATAATATCCTATATGTGTTATTGTAATTATTGATATGTGTGTTTTTAAGTTTTACGAAATAAGTCCCTCATATTAAATTTTTATCACCACAGCTAGGGTTGGCTAGAAGTGATGTCTTCTAGAGATAAGCTCACCTTTGTACATGCCTTGTGTAACGTGTGTCTTTATAAAACATATAAATAAGGTGTTATATAATATGTTTAATATTAGGAATACGGCCAAGCGGTGACTGAGACAATAGTCATTCAACACCCCAATTTTAGTAGCACGTTCCAAAGAATGTCGGGCCGCATCGAGTAGCCACCGAGGCGGGTTTCCACCAAGATTGAACGAACAGTTTAGATTAGAAAAGTTCACGCGGGTCTGCGACAAATTGCTTTACTAATACAACAGATTTCCGGACTTCTGACCGTCTGAAATCCGGCAAAAACTTGGACACATACTTCGCTGGGTCGGCCCGGAATAAGTTTCGGACTATTAAAGTTTTTGTCACAATACTGGCGGGCCCTTTAAATTGTCTAATGGAACTTAGAAGAAAGGGAATTCATCTATACTCTATATACCTATATAAAAATAAATAGCTGTTTGTTTCTCTAGCTAAAATTCGAGAATGGTTGAACCGGCTTTTGAACCTGGTTGTTCGGCTAATTTCGATTTTGAAATATTGTGAAAGCTCAGGGAAGCTTAATACGGTGAGAAACATAAATTAAAAGTAACGGAAACTACTACAAACGACAATTTAAGTTTCCATTACAAAATGTTCCTAGCTGTGAAACATTTGATGTCTTTTGTCTTTTTAAAAATAAAAAATTGACACTTGAATATTTATAGATATGTTTCATAGCTGAGCGCAGTGTGGCTGTAGTATGAGGTCCGATCGCTTTGGTCTGGTTTGTTGGAATATAAAACAGCTCTGTTTCAGTAATAAAAAAAGTGTAAAAGTGAACTTCTTGGCGGGCAAGTGAAGCGTCACGTCTGCAGTTTTGTTTTATTTTCTTTAATTTGTGTTTCGTCGAATGTTAATGTGTAATAATGGCGGGTTAATAAGTGATAAGTGTTCGTAAATGTGCATGAGTTTTGGGTTTTGGCAAATAAAACAAAACCGTCCAACATCACTTTTCAGATTCTCTCAAGAAGTCCGTGTGAGATCTCAATTAAATCCTACAGCTTTATTGAGTCTCAAGGGGTTTGTGGGAAACATCATTTACCCTTAATCGTTATCTTATATTATCACTCATTATTATCTACTTTAAGCAATTACTTATTAACTTAACACCCAGTGGCTCTCGGACGGCCGAAGCGAACACACGCTAGTAAGCTCTGTACAACGGGACAGCGTTTTTTTTATTACTACCCACATGTGTAACATAATAATTGACAATGGATAGTTTTGGACGATCGAATAGTTTTACGCAAAACTTTAGCGAGAATTGTGTAGAAGAAAAATCAGATGAAGAGGAGCACCCGTTGAATGAGAACTATATAGAACAATCAAAGAGAAGTGCGGGAAAACGCGGACGCCCAGATTCTGAAGGTAGTAAAGACATTGAAGAAGAAATTGACGGATTTACAACTGTGACAAGCAGAAAGAAACGACTACACCGCAGCTTTTCAAAGTCTAGTAATGAAGTAGTGATGGAAGAAAATGGCAAAATTGAAGAGACTTTTCAAGTAAGTCTTTTTTCTAAACAAGTTTTACCAAAACAATTTGGAATGGCGAAACTATTAAAAACCGCTAACATCACAAATATCATAAAAATTAAATATAAAGGGCCGTATAAATGTTTTATTACACTAAAATTTGAGCAGGACGCTGAAAAATTGTTAAACTGTGTAAAGATTTCTGAAATGGACATAAAGTTCCAAAACACAAATCGCATGAGAACTTCATACGGAATAGTTAAAAATATAGATCTTGGTATAGATGAGAAAGAGATTTTGGAATGTTTTGAAAGTGAATATGAAATACTCGCTGTACGCAGATTGAAACGTATGAGTAAAGAAGGACAATGGGTTGATAGCTCAGCGATACGTATATGTTTTAGTGGTACCTCCTTACCTCCATATTTAACTGTATATGGATGTCAGTTTAAGGTGGAACCATACGTGTTTCCAGTGACACAGTGCTCGACATGTTGGAAATTCGGACATATGAAACGTTTTTGCCCACATAAAACCAAATGTCCCAAATGTGGAGGAGAACACGAAAATTATGACAAAACAAAATTCCTGTGTCCTAACTGTAAAGGAGAACACTTGGCTATTGACAAAAATTGTCCTATGTACCTCAAAGAAAAGAATATTTTGAAAATCATGAGCATAAATAACTGGACTTATAAAAAAGCGTTATCATTTTACTTGCAAGAAACCGAGTTTTGTCAAAGAGACCCCTGCAATACCAGATGAAAAAACTACGTCACAGAACGCGTCAAGTTTAGATATGTTGGATTTTCCAGAACCACCTAAAAGCTACAGTGAGATTACAAAGAACAAGAACTTCGCCAAAGACTGTAGTAAGGACACTGACTCAATAATATTTAAATGCTCAACCAACAAACAGAAAATGAAAAATCAAAGAAAATACATGGAACAAAACAATGTAATGGAAGAAGGTACAGATGAAGAACTATCGGTAGAAGACTTTCCGCGCGAGAACACTACTAGAAAAGATGATAAATCTAAAAAGTACAAAATATTCGCACTTTTACAAAAGTATATTACAAGTTGAAAAAAATTGTTCTCTCTGAATTAACGCTAGAACAAAAAATCAGTGCGAGTGTAAAAATCGTGACGGAAGAAATTATTCATTTGTGTATTAATTTTATGAAGAAGGGAAATTTGATAGAGAACTTTTGTAATATCTTTATTAATGGATAAAAGTCATAAATGCATAAATATGAATATAAATATATTTCAATGAAACGCTAGAAGTTTGAAGCTAAAATTAGTTGATCTTGAACTGTTGTTAAATCGTGAGAAAATTCACATTGCAGTTCTTAGTGAAACATGGTTAGAACCAGAATCACAAGTGCGCGTCAGCGGATACAACATCTACAGAAAAGATAGATCAGACTCATACGGTGGAGTAGCGGTTCTTTGTCACAATTCTATTAAGTCATATGCAAGTACAATACATGTAAGTAATTCAGACATTCAGATTATTCATTTCATTTAAATTGCAAGTACTTACGTAACATAGTCTCTGTATACTGTCCCTCGTCTGTTAATACACAACAAAATGACTGGGATAATATATTTTCTATATTTCAAAATAATTCTTTGGTTCTAGGCGATTTTAATGGACATCATACTAATTGGTCTGCTAAATGTGATAGAAGAGGTAATCAGTTGTTTGATAGTGCCTTAGAAAATAGTTTCATATCTCTTAATGATCCGCATAAACACACTCGTGTATGTCTTGTAGATGGCACTGTTCGCAAAACTTCGCCTGACATATCATTTAGCTCTACAGACATTTCTATGAATTTAAAGTGGGAGCTGACTAACGAAAATCTAGGCAGCGATCATAATCTAATTAAGATTGTTTTAAATTATCAAGATAATATTAGTTTCGTAGAAAAAAAAATTAAATTAGCAAATTGGAAAGAATATAAAAATGAGCTTTCATCTGGCTTTACAGAAAATACATCTATCTCGCTCAACGTTCAGACAATGTATGATTTTTTTGTGGGGATATTATTTGTTTGTAGTAATAAACATATACCGAGTATCAGGGTATGCACTAGTCCCAGATCTACCTTTATAACTAAACCTTATTGGAATAAAGATCTTTCAAAAATAGTAGCCCAAAGACGTCTAGCGCTTAAATGTTTTAGACGCAACCCTAATGATCAAAACAAAAAACTTTTAGAAAATAAAATCGCGGAGGCTCAACGGCTCATTCGTAGAGCAAAATCAAACAACTGGTATAGTTTTTGCAATAGTATCAATGAAACTACCTCAGCATCCGAGATGTGGAAGAAAATGAGATGGATTAAGGGTAACAGACAAAATCGATCTTATTGTGCGGATGAAAAAAAGAAACAGCTTATTGACACACTAACACCTGATTTTGTCGTCTCTTTACAACCTCCTGTCAACTCTATAAACTTACAGTTGGATGCAGGCTTTACTATGCAGGAGCTTAATGCTTGTTTTAAATCTAAAGATACTGCCCCTGGAAATGATGGGATTACATACTCCATGATATATAATCTACCAGATAATGCCAAACAATACTTATTACAACTGTACAACTTAATATATTATACCGGCTGCATCCATTTTCAATGGAGGGATACTTTAATAATTCCAATACCAAAACCGAATGACCCTAATTTTAAATTACGTCCGATTGCACTATTGTCATGTCTGTGTAAAATATTTAACTGTATGATTGCTAAACATCTTGAGTGGTTTGTAGAACAACAAGATGTTGTCTCATTATACAAACGGTTTCAGAAGATCTCAATCATCTCTAGATGCTTTGGTACGTCTTGTATCTAATATATATATTGGTTTCTCTAAAAAGGAACAAACTTTAGCATGTTTTTTGGATATCCAGGGTGCATATAACAACATTGTAGTTCATGCAGTTATATCACAGCTAAATAAATTAAACGTGGGAAGTAGAATATGTGTATACTTATGGGAATACTTGAAAGAAAGACACCTGCAAATACGGTTAGACGAAGATGGCAGTCTCTATACCAGATGGGCTTGCAAGGGAATTCCCCAAGGTGACCCAATCTCACCATTACTATTTAACATCGTGACAGTTGAAATATGCCATAGTATTCGAGAGGTTTATATATGTCAATACGCTGATGATTTTGTGCTTTTCAGCAATAACAAAATGTTAAGGGACAGTGTTACTAAAATTCAAGTCTCAGTAGATTTATGATTCATGCTTTTGGAACAGTTAGGGTTAGAAATTTCGATACATAAAACAAAATTAGTTTTATTCTCTCAAAAACATAGGATTTGTCAGATCTCAGTCCAAATACTTGGGTGTAATTTGGAAGTAGTGGATAATATTAAATACCTGGGGATGTGGCTTGACAGGAAATTGCGATGGAGTAAACATATAAACGAAGTGGTCGAAAAAACGCATAAATTTCTATCCCTACTGAAAGTACTTGCAGGCTCAGGTTGGGGTGTACATCCCTTGCAACTCCGTAGATTATACATTTCGATCATAAGAAGCAGGCTCGATTATGGAAGTTTCCTTTACGATACCGCGGCAACTACACATATTTCCAAGATGGATAAGATACAGAATCAAAGCCTTAGAATAGTTGGTGGTTTTATTAAATCTACTCCGATACATGTGATGGAGAGCGAGCTTTGTATACCTCCCTTGTATAATAGAAGACAATATCTTGCATACAAATACTGCTTGAAGGCGAGATCATGGGATGAAAACATTACAAACCAATGGTTATGCGATCTTCAAAGTGTCTCTAATAGCGGTTACTGGAATAAGAGAAAAAAGAGTTTGCTTGCAATGATTTATAACGAGGTAAAAGACGAAGAGGTGTATTCGTCATATCCTTTAGACATGTTCTTATCTGATGTCTGGGTTTCTTGCATTGATGTGACTGATGTAATTAAAGTTAATGTGGACTCAATTAGAGAATCAAAAAATATGTACGAAGTTAACAATCTAAAACGAAATATTGTTCAAGAGTTTCATATCAAAAATATTTCTATAGTTATTTTTTGTATACTGATGGATCTAAAACTAATAATGGTGTAGGGGCAGCTTACTATGACCCTACCACAAAACATTATAAGATGTTTAGAACTAATGGACACATTTCAATCATGACAGCTGAACTTTATGCAATATCAAAGGCACTATCATACGCACTTAATTTACAGAAAAGAAAAATAGTAATTTTAACAGATAGTAAGAGTGCTCTACAACATGTACTAAAAGTTTCAATGGGTCATAGAGGAGTTGCAACAGCATACGCTATTTTAAATCAAATCCATCAATTTAATCAAGTTGGGCTTACAATCGCATTGCAATGGATCCCCGCTCATATAGGTATCAGGGGTAATGAGGAGGTGGACAAACTGGCTAAAAAAGCTATAGAGGAAGACTTTATATCACAGATATTACCTTGTTACTCAGAAGTTCTTTTTAAATATAAAAGAAAATGTATGATTAGTTGGAAAACCTACTTTGAAGAAAGATCGAAAAGTAAGGGGATATGGTACAAAAGTATCCAAAGTGAGCCTCCTCATGTTCCTTGGTTCTTATTATCCAAATTAAGTAGACCTGTGTTAGTTACAGCTCTAAGAATGCGTTCCGGGCATTTCCCGTCAAAATATTTTGCGTTTTTAATGGACAAGACCAATTCCCCTAACTGTGACATATGTGGTAAATTAGAAGATCTGTATCATATTTTGATGGAATGTGTTTGATGGAATGGAACGCACGGGATAGGATTTTATTTGTATCTAAATCTGGCCTTAATGTTAAAAATGTTTTTATGTATCACGAACTACTGGCTTATCCGATGTCAGCGCCAGCGCAAAATTTATTTTTATGGTATACTTTTAGACGTTAAGTATAGGATACGATATGATGGGACTGGCATTGTCACTGTGTGATAAAAGTCCCAAAAAAAAAGAATAAAAAAAAACAAAACTTAACACTGGCTAAATGTGCTGACCGAAAAATTTTATACTTACTTATTAAGTTTTGACCATAATTTTCACAAATATAATGTAGGCGATACGAAGTTCACCGGGTCATGTAGTAAAATATAAAAATGGTAAAAGCACATTTCCATTTAAGGCTCGGTGACAACACAATACGATGTTCTCGGTCGACCACTTCGGCGATATTCGCTTGCACATTATCTACGCGCAAATACGTGCTTTTGCGACAGTAATGAATGTCACATGAGCGCCATTTTTGTTTGGGGTCAAAGCAGTACGCGTTAATTTGCTGTTAAAACTTTGTTTTAAGTTGTGATACAATGCTTAAAAGTTTATTAAGTGGATTTTGACTTCCCATCAGTAAAAATTATACGTGAAATTACGTGAAAAATGAACGAAGAAAATGAAGTCGTAAGCATAATTTAATTAATATTCTACTACCAACTTATTTCATACTTTATCAACAATTTAACTTTTGTTGGATTATTTTAAACTACAATGATTGTTTTTTGTTATAGCGTGAGTTTTACCCAGTTAAGGGGCGACATGTAGAAATGGCAGAGCGACTGCCTGAGGGTCGCATGTGGTGGTAGAGCGGAAGATTTTCTCACACTGTTCCTCCAAGCGGTCAGTATGAGTGTGAGGTTGAGGTAGGGGTTCTTCAGACTCCCTGAACCTTTCCAGACTCTTACGTATGTCATGGGCAGTACACGCTGTCGGAATGGAGCGCAAGCGAATATTGCCGAAAAGGGGTTGACCGGGAACCTTTTTTTTCAGTAGGGGTTAGTCAGAGTGTAGGCAATGGCACTACAGAAGCAGTCCACTGCCATTATCCCCTTCTGAGCATAATGTACAAAAAGCAAAATGAGCACAACACGCAAAATGAACAAGTAGGCCTAAGGCTTCATTCACGGCGAAGCGACGCCTCTGCCATCGCCTTTTTATCTACGTAAATATGTGTCCTAAATAATATTAACTAAAAAGTCAGAGAAGTTTCTGTAGGACCTCTTTTCATATCTAATATTATAGTTTATCCACGTTAAGCCAAATTACAACTGTAACAACTCTTTCTGCCTAGCCCTAAGGTTGACTGGTAGAGAATGTGTCCGCCTTATAAAAAAAATAACTGTACATGTGCTCAGTGATCGGCCAGGGCCCTGTTTAATAAAACTTACAAATTTTAAATTGTAATTGTAAATTACAGGCTACAATTCTACAAGTTTCTGTTCAATAAAGAATACAATTTACAATTCTACCATAGTGGAAAATCTACAAAATTGTAAAATTGTAGCTACAAATTCACATATTTCTGTTCAATAAACAACAATTTACAATTTACAGGTGATAATTTACATATTTGTAGGGAAAACTGTTTTATTGAATGCAAATTGTAAATACAATTCTACATATTTTGTAAATTGAAGTACGATTTCTACAGGTGGACTCGTCGTGTGACAGAAATTTACAATTTAGTGTCTCAACCTAATATGTAAAGAAATTTATTTGTTATACACAAAAAATGGTTCTAACAAGTAGTAGTAGAAGTAGGTAGTGACAGAAGTGATGATGATGAATATATAACTGAACGGCATCGGCGAGTTTTTCGTAAAAGGAATAAATTTACTTTTGATGTGACATTAAAAGTAAAGTTAATTTATTTACCTATTTTTACATTCAACGAAAAATTTCGGGTCAGCAAAACTACCGTCGAATATTTGGTAACAAAAATAGGACATGATCGTAAATACGATACTAACAGAAATGTAGCCTTTATACCCACTCAGCAAATTTTGTGTGCATTGCACTGGATGGGCCTTGGCTCACAATACCATATTATAGCAGATGTAAATGGTGTAACTAAATGTAACTAAAGGAACGATACATTACTGCGTTAAAAATGTGTCTAGGTTTGTGGTCAGTAAATTATTTGGAGAAGAAGTTCGCTGGCCAACTAATTGTCTCGACATCCCTAGATTGTTTATAAAAATTTACATATTATGAAATTTGTAACTTACAACTACAAATTTGTAGATACAATATTTCATCGAAATCTACAGGCGTTTTCGACACATGTAAACGTTTATTAAACAGCATTTGTAATTGTAACATTTGTAGATTTGTATATGTAAAATTCTTATATAATTGTAAAGTTTATTGAACAGCACTTGTCAAAGAACTTAACAAATTTGTCACTTAATTACAAAATTGTCGAATTGTAACGTTTATTAAACAGGGCCTAGACTGCACGCGCGGGCGCGGAGGCGGGACGCTCGCGACGATGCTGTCCGTAGTCGAGCGCATCTACGCGGGCTCTGATTGCCCGCGCATACTGCAGCCACTTGATACATGCGCTTCCCGTGCCATACCGCTAGCGCTGCTCGTCGCGCCCGCGTGCCCACTATGGATACTCAAATAAGAATACAATGGGCGATTTTCCAAGATCAAATAAAAAAAGAAATTGGTTCGTAAATGACTTCATAGATGGCGCTTAGCATAGATTAGTATGGCGCTTAGTAAAAGGAGTCTATGAAAAACACGTGTATGGCTACGTAATATTTATTCCATTCCAAAATAGAAATAGGTCCTGGAGATCCTGAATAAAAATTTGTAAGTACTATTTTTTTATTTTTTTGAAAGACAAGCAAAAGTGTAGAATTTATTACAGCCCTTAGGTAGGAACGGGTCGGCTTTCATAAAACGCCATCTATCGAGTATTTTTGAACTAATTTTTATTTTTTAATTTGGGCTGTCAGAAAATCGCCCATTATGTTTGCACTCTGGCCGAGCACTCAGCGATGAGCCCATCGCTCGCCGCTCAGTGCTATTTGCGTGTTTGTGGAGTACATCCAAGGAAGAGATGGGTTGGTAAGAATACTTCTTTTAGTGAATCGCTGTAACACACGCTGTTATTAAAAACTATGTTTTATAATTCCTATAAAATTTGTTAGCTTTTACATTTCGTGACTGTTTTGGATTTCAAATTACCCCCCCCCCCCCCCGCTTCTCCCTTATATAAAATAAATAAATACAACGGGTAATCGCTTGGCCTTTATCTCACCTGATGGTAAGTGACGATAAGGCCGAAGATGGAAGCGCGCTTCACCCGGAATCCTCAACCACTGAGGAACTGGCTATCTTATCTCAAACTGTCGGAACACAACAATGCTATAAACATCGTTGTTACGGCGACAGACTTATAAAAAAATTACTTATTAAATATATCGGAGGGGGCGTTGGATTTGAAATAATAGGCTCTCAATAAAGTACTTACAGGCGTCTATTTTCACAATGCAACACAATTTATTACAAAATAATTAACGATTAAGCAGATGGAGAGAGATTACTTTTAAGGAAACGCGGCAAGTTAGATACAGCGACGCAGACCCAAACTAACAACCGTTCGTGAGCACACCCGTAACAAGAATGTCCCCCCGTCGCACCTAATGTCATCTCGAATTGACAACCCTGACTCGAATCAGTCACTGTCACTTATCAGCCAGCGACAACTGTCAATGTCATCGCCGCTATATCGACCTTACCCAAGTGTCTATTATTAAACACGTGCCGTTTCCGTTTAATTAAATCTGACATAGCTCAATAGATGATGTAAATTGAAAGAATAATAATACTACAGCTTAGAGGAAGTACTGATGCTGCGACAAATATTTGAAATATTGTGGCTTTAAACTAGTTTCCTACTAGTGCGACACATTCCTGCTTCACTAGCAGTCTTCGCATCAGGATTCTAGACACCCCCTATTTTTAGCATTTTTGTTATTTTGTTAGTTCTATTATTTAATCTTTTGTTTTATGCAATTTACTTTGTTTTTTGTGAATGCTTATTGTTTTTTGATCAATTATGATGTGTGTGATGTAGCAACGAATAAACGTTTTACTTACTTACTTACATTTCTGCTTAACATCAGATGGAGCGGAGTTATTTGCCTACTCTACTATAAAAGAGTGAAACTCGATGAATTGGAAAATTACAAAAAATAACCTCAACATTTCGAAGTTTTCTTTTCCTATAATAATTAACTGTGGCGCTTCAACCTCGATGCCTGATACAGTTTGTTTCTTAAACTTTCCCGTTAATTATTCGCTGTTGAGTTAGGAAGTGGGGGATTTCATTAAGGGGATCGGTAGTCGGAGATATCACGTCTTTAGGGAGAGCAGTTGGCGCTTAGGGATCACGTAGCCCTAAGTTAAGGGTCGCTGATAACAACTTGATTTTTTTTTGTATGGGAAGCAGATGTTTGGTTGCGGTTTGTTTATGTTGGAAGTGTGCGCATTAGCCTTCCATAGAGGGTTGCCTACCCCTCCCAATTTCCCGGAAGGGTAGGTAGAGATCATAGCTTTTCATAATTATGCTAGATACATAATATATTTCTTTTTCTTAAATAATGGCTTCGTGCGATCAGCACATTTAGCCAGTGTCAAGTTTTTAATACCTAGTAATTATTTCTTTTTTTACATTAAGTGGATGATAATGAGTGATAATGAACGTTTAATGGTAAATGATTTTCCCCCAAACCCTTCGACACTCAATAAAGCTGTGGGATTTTATTGAGGTCTCACACGGACTTTTTGAGAGAATATGAAAAGTGAAGTTGCACTGTTTTGTTTTATTTGCTAACACTCATGCACGTTCACGAACACTTAACAGTAAATAATCCACCATTATTTCACATTAATATTCGACAAAACACAAATTATAGAAAATAATACAAAACTGCAGACATGACTTCACTTTCCCGCCAAGAAGTGACATAACATATCTGATAGTTATTTAACATTTGATTTCATTCGGTTATGTGAAATAATCCGAGAGGCAAGCGAAACACTGAGAAGCTTTTAGGTTATGCAGTGACCGTCCATGACAGCTGTCACACCGTGCACACAGATTACATACAGAACACTCTAGAAAACCTTGACTGTACTCTCAACCGTAATAAAAGTCGTATTGAGAGAAATATTAAAAAGTGGGACATGAGGCCAGGCCGGCGATGCATCGGTAATGCGCTCAAATCGATGGGGCCTCGCGAAAGTGTCCTCCTCACTCGCCTCCTTATGCGCCCGCTATAACAAAAGAGGTCTGATTCTGGCACGGCGGGAATTCTAATATCACTCCTATTTGCACGGCCACACTGAGCGAAAGAGGCGACAACCATGAGTTTCATTATGTATATTTTTAATAGTAACGAAACTTTGAAAAAAGGAAGATAACGAAACGTTGAATAAAATGTCTACCCCAGGTGGGAATATTTGAGTGTTATTGACGCAAATAATCAAATATTCCGATTTTTTTATATTAGTTCGAAAATAGAATGCTTTACAAAAAATATAATAATTATGATAAGACATGTTACGAAGTACTTAAGCTATGACTAAGTAAAGCTTTTAACGGTAGATTTAAAAATATACCAATTAAAAACTTATTTAAAAAAATATACTTAATTTAAAATAAGTTTTCCTTTTACCTTGAATCTACTTGTTGCGAATCTAGAAGGAAAATCTGTTGTTTTTAATTATTATAATAATATTATGATAAGACATGTTACGAAATACTTAAGCTATTACTATAGCTTTTTACGGTATATAAAAAAAAACAAATTAAAAGTTATACAAGATCACTTACGTACTTTAAAAAATATGATAAAACAACTTTTATTTTTATCTTGAATCTATTTAATGCGAACCTAGAAGGAAAATTTGTTTTTAATTATTATAATAATATATATTATATAGGTATTTAGATTTATTTCACACACCTTAAGTAGCAAACTAAATATTATAATAAGCAGAGCTGTAAGACTAACTCAATATAATATGACCCAAATAGGTTAACTGCCGTTAATAATTACTTAGGACCCAATATTAATAAACTAGCTCACAGCTTTACTAGGATTCAGTAAATTTTTCTTCATTAAAAGGTGATAAATGGTAACGGATGAGTAACGGTCGATTAATTATTATCGATGGATCAAAATCAAGGAAAACATTACACCCAATCCCCAAGTGATCTAGCGAAGTCTTTACTTGCGACTTACTAGTGACTTCACGGAGATGTACTTAATGATACGGAAAGTGTCGTTTCACTCTTTTGATTTATTTTGCATGATCATAAAAAATATTTCTTTATTTATTTATCACTAGCGGCCGCTCGCGGTTTCACCCGCGTGGTTCCCGTTCCCGTTGGAATATCAGGATAAAAAGTATTCCATGTGTTAATACAGGTTATAAAATATCTGTATGCCGAATTTCATCGAAATCCAGTCAGTAATCTTTACGTGAAAGAGTAACAAACATCTATTCATACATACAAACATTCGCGTTTATAATATTAGTAGGATTATTAGATATCAATTTATATCCGACATATTCACGACTATCAGCCCCAAATGGTTAGTCAGAGTCTAGGTAATGACGGCCGCAGAAGCAGTTCTCTGGTAGTCTACGTTTAAGCAAATTACAACTGCACATGTGCAGTCTTTAGTCCTTTAGTCGCCTTTTACACCCAACGTATGAGATGGGTTGGTGTATGCTATGAGCGAGTTCTTAAAACGTCATTGTTTTAAAAAATAAAATTACTGAACATTTAGTCGGCACTTTATTTGTTTGTTATACATATTCGAGTGCTCTTAGTATAACCACTGAATAAGAGAACGGTTCGCCTAGCTATTCATGAATATTTACTACACCACTTCGATAGAATATGGTTTTCAAAGAAAAATCATAATCCCGCTGTGCAGTATTATAAAGCGCAGCATATATTTTACTAAATCTACGGCCTTTTCAGTTTCCAGTTAAGTTGAGATGGTTAAATTTTGCATTAAGAACTATGACAATATTTTATAATACTATCAAATAATAGCTGCTTATATTTTGTAATAAAAGATAATATTATGTGTATTAATGACTAATTCAATTTAAATTTATAAAATACATAAATGAACGTCGCTAAAGTACCTACTTCAACAACACTAGTCAAACAAATACACACAATAATAAAATTAGATAAACAAAACATCGATATTGCTATTCTATCGCTGGTTCAGATGGATGTTTCTACTAAAAAACCAAGTATACTCGTATATTATGTAATTCAGTAAGCATTTTCAACTACAACTCCGCTACCGAAACGTAATATCCCGTAATAATAGATATCTGTAACATCTTCTGTAAATACAAAGGAATTCAATATTAGATGCCCTTCACTTATAGACAGCGCAAGGCGGCACTTAGCGTTTTCATCAAACTCAGTAACAATAAATGGGTGTCTCCACATGAGCGAGAACATCTCCTATTATTTCACGAATGTTATCAGAATATCAAACAACGATTCGGAAAAGTATCACTTTTGGGTCGTCCCGAAGTCTTTTGGCCGTCGGCTAACTAAGCTGAAGTGAACCTTATGATCCTTCTAGTAAAGACTGCAGTCCTCTGACGACGCCGCTACGCTCAATTCTTTAAGGCCTATCTACATGTTCCGGTTTTTGTACTTCTAACTCATATAAAATGATAAAAAGAACCTTCGGCTTTGTGAACGAGAAGATTAAAAGACAGACGTGTTTCAGGCCGTGACATTATTTTTGAGTACATTTTGTGCCCACTTTATTGCACATTACGACATTGTCAGTCACATTTTTATGTTATATCATACATGAGCATGAAATGCTTATCAGTACCTTATGGCGATCGATGGCGGTCAATAGTGAGCGGTTGTGGCCGGATTATTGTATTTTTTGTGGCTGCTTTAAGGTCAACGTGTTAATATTACCGACAATTATGACTTTTACACCTAATAAAACAGTTTACTATATTCGAACTCCTTGCTCCGGTAGGCACGAAATCGTTTGGTACCCGCACCAATCTTTATGGACCTTCGTGGTAGGTTATCATCCGATTATGCAGAAGTAAGTCCATTAGACTGCGCCCGGGGTAACGCAGATGGTTTTGTGGGACTTACCCCCAAGATGGGGCATATTTACTAAACCTCCTGTACTTGCCTCACCTGCCTTGATTCGGGATCGCATCACATATAGGAAAGCCAGTGACCTCTTATAACAATGGGATTTTATATTTATCTATCTGATCTATATAATCAGCCTACATCTACCCACTGCTGTGTTTAAGAGTTCTCTGATCCATTACCTTCCGACAAGTCTGACTATGTCGTCCACCCACCGAGCTGGGGGTCAGCCCAGTATCGCGCTTCAAGTTGCCACCATTCTGTGACTGCCTTCGTGCACCTGCCGTCATTCCGTCTCGCCACGTGCCGCGCCCATCTCCACTTATAAGTGGAGAGGCCTGGCAATTCAAGTACCTATATCTTCAAATTTAGTCCTACGTCGTCGTCGTCGTCGTCGTCGTCGTCGTCGTCGTCGTAAAAACTAACAATGAAAACCAGTTATCGATACGTCGCGTGTCGTACGGTGTAAAAGGTCCTTCCAATACTGAGTGTACCTAAGAGTTGTGTGGGGCGAGTGTTTTTCACGCTCTCATTAGGCAACGATTCCTATTCGCGACGCGGCTGGTGTGACCGGTTCGCAGGAGTGGCAGCCATGGCACACATCTCATGCGATGTGCTTACGAACTGCGTAAACGATATTGATTTTCTCTTGGCATAATGGAAGTATACGCTTTGTCTAAGGTTGTCAGTAACAGATTATAATTTTAAGACATAGAACATGAAAACCACCAACAGGCATAAGATTGTCCAGAATTACACAATAAACTTGAAAAAGAAACAAAGTAAGACAAGATAAGATAGAAACATTTAAACAGTAAATCAAAACGAAATATTTCATTCATTTTATGATAATAATTAAGAAATGTCGACCGGGATCCGAACCCGCACTTAAATAATTTAATTTTAATTTTTTTTCTCTGGAACATGATTTAGTTGTTAGCGCTTCTCGCAATGCTTTATAACTAGGTTTTAGATTTCATAGTTATGTGCACTCCGCTCTGATTGTGATCGCTTCCCACCTCACACTACAGTCATCTGACTTTTTCGGATTGGCTGGGGGTGAGGTGGCTATCGCAATTATGTGGTACTTATTTAAGATTGCTATTTTTTCTTGATTTATAAAATTGTACCTACTGACTTTAGTCATTTAGTTCTCTGTATGTTAAACAGTTCTCGTAAATAATTGAAAATGCTATATAGTTTGTTGCCTCAACTCACCTAGAGCTAATAGACTTTATTTTAAGTGCTATTTTATCTCGACAAATATCAGACTAAGACATAATGTATTTATGTAACAATACATCAAAGTTTTTGTTGCGTTCTTAAAACCTTCTTGGTAAATTTGAAGTGGCTGAAATTTTAACATATTCCCTAAAAGGGGTCATAACTACATTGGTTTTGAACGAATTCAATCTTAAAAACTATTGGCCGTCGGTGACTGGTTCAAAGATTTTTAGAACCACTTGAGAGGCTTTTATTTTGTGGTAATCTTATTTACACGTCATGTTTTTTTCAGACACATAACTTATTCAAATTGCTCAGAGTGAAATTGTTTTCAATTATTAACTATATGGACTCTACAACAAGTTAGGAACCTTTAAAACCCTAGTTATAAAGGTTAACGTATTAAATTATATGTCGAGATACCATATATTTTATAAATTGTTATGTGTTGTAAATAACTTTTAGTTTCATAGATATTGAAACGTTAAAAATAATAACTACCTGCCTGATGTAGGTAGGTATTCATAATTTTTTCAACGTTTTTATATCAGAATCTTATAGTTTATTGGAGCGTATTTAACGTAAAAAAATAAATATTACGAATTAAGTTTCGTGTTTATGAATAGGGGACAAATCGAATAATAAAAGGCGATTAACGGACTAAAGACTGCACATACATGCAACAGCGGCGGTTTTATCCGTGCGGTGATGGAGAAAGAATACCAATCGCCGCCCCTCTCTCCGTCCGGTGGGTGTCGTAAGAAGCGACTAACGGACTCTTTCGAGCGATGATCTGCTCCACTGGTGGTAGGGCTTGACCCGTCCACCGTACGCATGGTGTAAAACCCGTCAAGTGACTGCTTGTCGGTCGCGTTTCGGGATCAGCCAGCGTATAACCACAGCTCGAGAGGATGATGCTGCGATGTATTTGGTCTGTGGAGGCATCCGTCAAACCAGTGCCAGGAGGACTTCGTTAACCTGCCGACCAGGGAGACCCGTAGAAACGGTTGTCCCGCTGGCCGCGGGTGGCACTGTACAGGGGCCCAAGCGAGCCTAACCAGCTCGTGAGGCTGCCTCACCATGCCACGCATAATCTCGGGGTGGTCCGTCGTGCCGGTTGGTGACCGGAAGGTGGGGTCCCGGCGGCCATTCCCGGGGGGGTTCGGGGGCCCTTCCGTTCGGCAGGTTAATAATACTCGTCTGTGGGCAAATTCCTGGAAAAACAGGCCACCACACTTTGACCATTCGCATCGCGGCATCATTTTCTCGATTCACGCCTCTCTCTTTCCACTCCTAAAATGACAGCGCCTAACAACAAAACTGGTACTACAGCGGTGTACATCCCCACCACAACCTTACCGTTTGAGGTGGAGTTCGCTATAATCCGCGGACTCCATGCAAACCTCAATGCCGTCCACCACCATCTTGAGACGGCACGGCCAGCAATGTTGTTCCTGACGGAGACGCAAATAATCCGCCCAGCTGACACCCCCTACCTGAACTATCCCGGCTTTGTGCTTGAAGAATCCTTCAAAGCCAAAGCCGGAGTTTGCTTATTCGTTCGGGCGGATGTTTGCTGTCGCCGTCTGCGCTGTCTGGAGGACCCTTCCTTCTCCCTCCTAGTGGTACACGTCGACTTAGGCTCTCATTGCCGTGTCTACGTCTGCGTCTACCGATCCCATAACGGCGACATGGAGACAACTCGACTAATTGAACATCTTAGTCGGGCAGCAGATGATGCGCAGGAGCGGTTTCCATCGGCGGAATTGGTGTTTTTGGGGGACTTCAGCGCCCACCATGAGTTGTGGTTAGGTTCCTCCAAAACAGACCATGCTGGTAGAACTGCCCACGCATTTGCTCTCACGCATGACCTGACGCAACTGGTGAACCAGCCCACCAGGATCCCAGACATAGTTGGCCATGCGCCCTCCTTACTCGACCTTTTGCTGACGAGTCGCCCAGCTGGATACCGGGTGGAGATTCGAGCTCCTTTAGGTTCCTCGGATCACTGCTTGATATCCAGCACAGTGCCCTTGGCATCGCGCCCGCCAACAGCGGTTTCGAAACGCCAGATTTGGCACTACTCGTCGGCAGACTGGGACGGGATGCGGGAGTATTTTGCATCCGTCCCTTGAAGGCAGCGCTGCTTTAGTGGGAAGGACCACTGCCGTTGCTGATGAGATAGTATTAAGAATGGAATACTATATTCCACACTCCTATGTCATCAGCAAAGGCAGACGCAACCGCTGGTTCAATCGCGAGTGTGCCAGCGCTGTTGAGAGCAAACAGACGGCATACCGCGCTTGGATCAGAGATAAAGCTCATGGGGATCCCGAAACTCGCTCGCTAAAAGCAGCCTATAATAATGCCACTAAGTCGTGTAAGAGGGCCTACATTAGAGCGGATGCCCAGCGCGTTGCACGAGTAGTCCAAGAACTCCTGACGCATCCTACGGGCAGCCGTAGCTACTGGCGTTTGGCCAAAACCGTGCAATCCAACTTCTGCCAACCCTCGCTGCCACCACTGAGATGTCTTGACGGAACTTTAGCTCACAAGCCGCAGGAAAAGGTCGATCTCCTGGCCAAACTCTTTGCGGCTAACTCCAGGATCGATGACTGTGATGCACAGTCACCCTCAATTCCTCACTGTGGCCACACAATGTCTGATATTAAAATCAGGCAGTGTGATGTCCGTGCGGAACTGTAGTCAATCGATGTCCGGAAAGCTAACGGTCCTGATGGCATCCCAGCAATAGTCCTGAAAATGTGTGCAGCGGAGTTGTCCCCTGTGTTAACGCGTCTGTACCGTCTCTCGCTCTCTTCGGGTTGTGTGCCGGAATCTTGGAGAGAAGCTAATGTGCAACCGAGCCCTAAAAAAGGAGATCGGTCAGATCCGACTAATTACCGCCCTATAGCCGTAACTTCAGTGTTGTGTAAGATCCTAGAACGATTACTGAACAAACAGCTTATTCGATACCTAGAAGATCACTCCATAGTTCACGATCGTCAATATTGGTTTCGGCCAAAACGGTCAACGGGTGATCTTCTAGCGTACGTCACACATCTCTGGGGTGAGGCTATTGACAAGCGTGGCGAGTCACTGGCAGTTAGCCTTGACATAGCCAAGGCTTTTGATCGGGTCTGGCACAAAGCTCTTCTCTCCAAGCTCCCGGCATACGGTTTGCCCGCTCAGTTCTGTACCTGGATTGCCAGCTTCCTGCATGAGCGTAGAATCCATGTCCTTTCGGATGGATGCGCTTCGCGGTTCATGTCAGTGAACGCTGGTGTTCCTCAAGGCTCCGTTCTATCCCCTACGCTGTTCCTTCTGCATATCAATGACATGCTTCCTCTTGAAAACATTCATTGCTATGCAGATGATAGCACAGTGCATGGGGGATATAACGGTCACCCAACGGCTGGGCGGATAGACACCGAAATGAAGCGAGCAAATCTTGTCATTGAGCTCGATCGGGTGTTGGACCTCATTTCTAAATGGGGCTCCGATAATCTAGTGGAGTTCAATGCCAAGAAAACACAGGTGTGCGCGTTCACAGCAAAAAAGTCGCCATTCCTTCCCCTTCCTTCTCTTCAGGGTACATCTCTAGGCCTGCAGAGCAGTATTAACATGCTCGGTATGGATATCCGCTGCGATCTGAACCAAAAGGACTACATCGAAACCGTGATTAAAAATGCCTCACGTAAACTCGGTGTCCTGAACAAGGTGCGGCGATTCTTCACGCCTGATCAGTTGTGTCTATTATACAAGACACAGGTGCGGTCTTGCGTGGAGTATTGCTCTCACCTTTGGGACGGCTCCGCAAAGTATCTTCTCGATGCCTTGGACAGATTGCAGCGCCGCGCTGTGCGCATTATCGGCAATGCGGAGGTCACTAAAACTCTCGAGCCTTTGCAATTGCGTAGAGATATTGCGTCACTCAGCGTCTTTTACCGTTTATACCATGGCGAGTGCTCTGAAGAACTCTTTGACCTCATCCCTCCTTCTCCCTTCCTCCATAGAAGTACGCGTGCTGCTCTCCGGAGTCACCAATTTACAGTCTCTAACATTCCATCACGCACAAAGAAATTTGGTGACTCGTTTCTTTGCCGCACTTCCAAAAGATGGAATAGTCTACCAGCACACGTATTCCCTCCTACCTATGACATCCTTCAAACGAGGCGTGAAGAAGCACTTTGTGGGCCGGCAGAGTGAGGATGACTGATGCTACGTCTCTTACGCTGCACCAATTGTCCTCGCGCCTGGACTTCATTTCCACTTAACATCAGATGGAGTGGGGTCATTTGCCGGGCTTGGTATAAAAAAAAAAAAAAACAGCATAGAGCTGCGACGGGCTAACCACCTGTCCCGCTGAGCACATGTTTAGTCGATATTTGATGGAAAGTGGACTTTGGAGAGGACTGCTTTTGCTGTCCTCATTACCTAGTCTCTGACTAACTCTTCGGGATAATAGTCGTAATTATAAGTGTACGTATGTTATTTACTAGTATAACTACACAAAATAAAAATTTACCAGCACAATCACACCAATAATTTAGTCCTAAATTAAGTGGAGACGGTCGACTAAAAACATAAGCATCAAGCACTGACAAATTTCGACGGTTGAAAGCCAGACCTCGATAGCCAAGTGGTTAAGAGGCCTATTACATATCGAATGTGATTTTTGCGTAAAATACCTATTTTCACATTTTGTAGTAGTTTTGCAGTTGTATTTATCGTTTTTGTCGAAATAGGGTAAGAAATTTGTGCATAATATTACAAACATTCTGTGAGCATAAGTTGAATTCGGACGGCCAGCGCATCGCATTTTGTAGTAATTTTGCAGTTGTATTTATCGTTTTTATCGAAATAGGATAATAAATTCATTATAAAATCTTTATTCCTCATGAAGTAACAGTTACTCTGGTATAAATTTTGCTCAATAATATTATCGCAGATAGGAGATATTCAAAGTTAATTAATAGCAATTTTCGAAGTTTTTTGGTTTAGAATAAGATTTTTTTCCCATATAAAATCAATGATATCTAAAAATTCCGAGGCCGCTAGATAACATCATATTTTTTTAATTTTACTTGTTTAAAACAGTAGTTCAATCGATGAGCTCAAAAAAGTGCCTTCGCGCACTTTATGAAAATCTTTCTCTGCAATTTTGGGTTTAATTAAAAAGTTAAGCAAAATTTACAAAAAGCGAGGCAGCACTATTCCAATAGCTATTCTACACTATTCAATAAGTCATAATTGTTAATGTATTTTCGTTTCTGAGATCCATAACGCCAAAGTTGGCCATTTTACGCAAAAATCACAGTCGAGATGTAATAGGCCTCTTAAGGCAGCCGCCCGGAATGCGGAAGGTGTGTGGTTCGATTCCCGCCTAAGGTTGTCGTCTACTTTCTTCTTTTTTCAGTGTTTAAAATTTTACTTAAGTGGAGACGGTCGTTATTGACAATGTTTTTTGTATGAGGGAAATAATATAATTCCAAAATAACATTATAAAACTACTCGCATTTTTTTGGGATCGACATTTTTTATGAACAGTGTTTGTTTTAGGGCCCGGGATTGCCGAATAGCCGATGCGAAAACATATGGGCTAGTAACCAGTAAATAAAGACTTGTAACGATTTATTGGAATCACAAGGTGTAATAACCTAATACTGGTGAAACAACGTTGGCTTATAGTGCTATTTAGTATAGGGCTTAGATAGAGCCTTATATAGGGCCTAGTATAGGGCTTAAAAAGGCTATTGAAACATTAAAGAGGGAACCCCCCCCCCCCCCCCAGGTGTGCTCAAAAAGGAATTTCCCTGGGTAAAAGGCAACCCGTTGTCTCGGAAGTTCGAAGGGCTGTCTCTCGGATTACAAACGGTTTTAATCCCAGCTGTGGCAATTTACCTTTTTTCATGTACAATGTTTATTTTTTAATGAAACATGCTTATCTGTGGCAGATTAAATAAACTGTAAACATGAGTAAGTGCAGTTGGTTTGAAAGCTTTATAAAAAAAACAAATACAATATTACAGTTTAATCTCGTCAGACTCTGTATTGTCTATATCTCCCACTGGTTTAATAAAGTCTCACTAAGTCTTTACGTGAAACGGCAAAGCAACGTTCCAAATTAAAACTCGTGCTATCTCACAACTTTGTTTCGCTAAAGAGCAACATCTGTTGGCATTTTTAAGTTGGCAAACAAACCTCGGTAGTGGCCGGCAAGTTGTTGATTAAAACCCAACTTTTTTCATTTCTTGTTGGCCAACCGGTGGCATTGTAATGACAGTGACGAGTCGGGATTACAGCACGGATTGCGTCGGATAATCCCGTAGTGTCTCGCCGTTTATTCGACTCTCGCGGAGAGCTCTGAAATTAGTTAAATGCGCAACGGTTTTGTAGTTTTAGTGTTGGGGGTGGCTGTGTGGTGACGGCACGTTATTAAAGAAATACTGCCCACTCAGCTTTTCTATTGGATGTCGTAAAATGCGACTGACGGACTCAATACTACACATTCAAAAGCATAACAACAGCAAGCAAGCAATCTTTTGTTACTTAGAGGGAGAAAAAAAGGCTTCCTGAGTTTCTTGCCAGCTTCTTCTCAGTCGAAGGCTCTCCCGAAATCCGAACTGGTGGTAGATTAGTTATGTAGGTAGAGTAGATTAGTTAGTTAGAAAGACTGTTTTTTTATTAGTATTGACGTCAATAAGTGCCTGTAAAGGTTTATATTAAACTAGCGGACCGCTCGCGACTTCGTCCGCTTTGTACCAAAAACCCCTTGACGAATTTTTAAAAATATCCCAACGGTGAAAGAATTTTTAAAATCGGTCTAGTAGTTTCGGAGCCTTTTTAATGCCAACAAACAAAGAATCAAATCTTTCCTCTTTATAATATTAGTATAGATGGGTTACACGCACAATGACAAGTGTACACAATTTTACCTATACGCATAATTACGCACACGCAATATGACACACACGCACAATGACTCACACGCATAATGACACACACGCAATATGACGCACACGCATAATGACACACACGCAATATGACACACACGCATAATGACACACACACACATAATTATAAACACGCACAATGACACATAAATGATTTGACTTTGACTTTGAAGCACCTATCACGTTAAGCACAAGTGCAGTCGTTATTTGGTGAAACTTAGACTGTAGCAGTGGACTGCTTTTGCGTTCCTCGTTGCCTAGTCTCTGACTAATTCTTTGCCGTCTCATTATTAAAAACTAGCGGGTCCTCACGGTTTTACCCGTTTTGTACCGGTTCCCGAGGGAATATCGGGATAAAATATAGAATATGTCACTTGGGAAGAGTGTGAGTGTATGAATGTAGCTTTCTAATGGTCAAAGAATTTTCTAAATCGGTCCGGTAGTTTATGAGCCTATTCAATTCAAACAAACAAACAAACAATTCTTTCCTCTCTAAAATATTAGTATAGATGACCTACTTCTTCGAATTCGAAGTCTTTATTCGAATTTATGTTTGGACTAGTTAAATTCAGATTAGGCTAGTAGTAAGTTTAAATTTGCATCGTTATTAATAAACATGGAGTATGCTTAGACTAACACGTCATTCCTCACGCAAGGAATAACGCATTTACAATTGCAACTCTTATTCTTATAGCTAAAAAGTAAAAGCGGCCAAGTGCGAGTCGGACTCGCCCATGAAGGGTTCCGTAGCAGCAAGTAACATCATTTAAAAGTTCTTGTAGTTCGTTGTAACTTTGATCGATGTTTTAATAATAGCGTATTTTTTTTTAATTAATTAATTTATGTCGTATTAAAAAAAGCTGCTAACTAGATTTCTTTCAAACCAATTTTCGGTGGAAGTTTGCATGGTAATGTACATCTTATGTTTTTTTTAGTTTTATCATTTTCTTATTTTAGAAGTTACAGGGGGGGGGGGGGACACACACATTTTACCACTTTGGAAGTGACTCTCGCGCAATTTATTCAGTTTAGAAAAAAATGATTTTAGAAACCTCAATATCATTGTTGAAGACCTTTCCATATATAAACCAAACAGATGGGTTAAATGAAAAAAAATATTTTTGAGTTGCAGTTCTAAATATGGGGAACCCCCAAAATTTATTATTTTTTTCTATTTTTGTGTGAAAATCTTAATGCGGTTCACAGAATACATCTACTTACCAAGTTTCAACAGCATAGTTCTTATAGTTTCGGAAAAAAGTGACTGTGACATACGGACTGACAGACAGACATGACGAATCCATAAGGGTTCCGTTTTTTGCCATTTGGCTACGGAACCCTAAAAATAGCCGACTACAAAATGTCAATTTAGGCCATAATGACAATACTCCACCCATATTCTGTCGTTAAACAATGTGTAGCCTAGATTTAACTTTTCCTCCGAGAGTAAAGTCGGATGAGTATACTCATCCGTTACTCCATCTTAATTAATAGTAAAATTTGTTAACTTCTATATAATATTAATTGGAGTAGCCTTACTCAACGTTTATTAATGAGACGGTTGGGGATTACAGTATGAATTTGTTTGGGGTTTGGTCCAGTCAAATTACATGACATTAAAGAAGTAAAGCTTCAGGGTCGGCAACGCGTGTGTGATACCTCAGATGTTGCAAGCGTCCATAGCCTTGCAGGACCAAATTCCTGTTTGTAGTAAAATTTTAATTATTGCTATGGGAATTCAACTATGTTTTCCTGCTTTCCATTAAGATAAAAGCACTTTGTTTCCATTAACTAAGTCATTGAAACAAGTGAAACTTAATATAAATAGCTATACTTTTTTGTTAAAACGAAATTTAACAAAGCCGTAAAGATACCGGAAAGGGCACAAAAACAAACAAAAACATTAAACAAATAACAGTTGTATATTTAGAGATAAAAGATTCCATAGTTCAAGTCGTAGTAAATTAGAATGGGTATCGCCTTCCAGTATTTACTCGGTACAAGCCAGATCTGGAACAAATTGAAAATTATAGTTAAATTCATGTGTTTATCGGTTTAATAATATAAAACTTCTCTCATATGTGACCCCGACTTTTATTGAATTATGTCATACTCTTATAACCTTGTCGCGTAGCGGTGAAAGAATACTACCACCCCCTCTATTCCATTAGGCGTCATAAAAGGCGACTAACGGACTAAATACTGCACATACATCCAACAACATAGAGCGGCGATGGGCCTAAAACCTGTCACATGTGCAGTCGCTATTTGGTGAAAAGTGAACTATAGCAGGGGACTGCTTTCGCGGTCCTCATTGCATAGTCTCTGACTAACCCTTCGGGGATAATAGTCGTGATTATGAAAATAATAACTCTTTGTTTGCATAAAACGTGGTATTAAAAGATGTTTGTATGTATGGTTATTGCATTTATGTATAGTTCATTTATTTATTTACCGTTTATTAAACTTCTGTCTCTAACGGTGACCCGAAGTTATACGAGTACTGGAGTACGTCTTATGTACACAATATTAGCAATAAAATTCTACTCTATTATATAAAATATTTGGTTTATATCAAGATATTTTATTAGTATTAATAATTTTAATAATGTTAAAATTTTTAAACACTGAAAAAGAAGACAACTTCGGGAATCGTACCACGCACCTTCCGCATTCCGGGCGGCTCCCTTAACCACTTGGCTCCGAGGTCTGGTTTTCACCCGTCGAAATTTGTCAGTGCTTGATGCTTATGTTTTTTAGTCAACATTGCTCACTCAGAGGTGAAAAACTTCTAAGATTTGATCAAGCAATGTTGACTAAAAAACACGTGATTCGATTTCCGCCTGAGGTTGTCATCTTTCTTCAGTGTTTAAAAATTTTACTTATGTATATTTATGCGTTAATAAAGACGCCAAAATATGTATATAAAAAACATTAATGATGTTATTTGACCACAAAATTAAAGTTGCAATCCTGCAATCCTCAACTGTTGAGGAACTACCTATCTTAACTGTCCGTACTCAACAGTGTTTCTAAACTTGTTATTACGGAAAAAGCCTTATAAGATGATGGTCCACCATCTAAGACATGAGCTAGCAGGTAAACTTCAACAACATCGACATATTTCACGTTAATATAGCACGTTTTCATAACCTTAGGCCAAGCGCTTACCCGTTACAAAAAAAAAAAAACCTTATAATTTAGTATCCTCTGTACTTCATATTAAGTACCTACTTTAATATTATAAATGTTAAAATTTTGTTGTGTTTTTTGTTTAATAGGTTAAGTATTAAAATTTATTACTAACTAAAAGTATTTTTTAATTGTTTGTTTTTTTATTTTTTGCGCTGTTGTCTTGAATAATTCTCTAATCTTGTTACTATCTTATTATTATCTATATTAATTAATTGTTGGTATCTTATCTTGGTTGGTTGGTATCGTATGTTGGTAAATATAAATAAATCGCCAAATGTGTTGCTAAGATTTGACTGATTCTTATTTTGATAAGTTTTCAAAAGTCAGAACAAGGTTTATATGAAAATAAAATCTTGATACGGGATACGGGGTGTTTGTGCGGACGAAGTCGTGGGTGTGGCAGAGAGAATACTCTTTTTCGCCGAATCAAATTTCGGCCGATTTTTTAAAAATTACTTAATAATCTAAATGCCAAACCTATTTTGTATGAACGAAATTTCGGAAATAATGGAAACCGCTGTTAATAGCAAACGAAAATCAGCCGAAATTTCGTTTCGGAGAAAGAGAGTCGGCCCCTTCAGGCCGCCAGTGTGTATTAATAAAGCTGTATGTTTCCTTAAAAGCTCAGCTGTCATAATATCAGACCCAATAGAAATTAGGAACGGGTTAATAAAGAAAAATAAATAAACTAAAACCACCAACCAAAATTCCGTCGCGATAAAAAAAAAAGAACTTACCCAGATTTTCTCAAGTCGCCGTTGCCCATGTGTAATTCGGAGCCGCGGCAACTGTTCAAAGTTATCTGCAAGTTGCCAGAGCACTGACTGCCAATAAGATGGTTGTAAGTCACGGTGGCCGCGAACAGCTCCCAAGCGCGGTTGTGGTCGCAGACGCCGGTCAAGCAGCCAGGCTGGTTGGTACCACCATTGGGGAAGAAGTCAACGTTGCCGATGGCGGAGCCAATGCCGAGCCCGTTAAGACCGCCGTCGGTATGGATGCCTTCGACGTATTGAGCGTCGTTGGAGTTGATGCGGTTGCTGTTGTACACCCATAGAGGACCAGCTGGGTCTAAGCCTGTACAGAAAAAAATGGGTGAATTAAACAAAAAACTAATACATTTTGGGGTACATGTTGAGCAATCTTAGAAGTAACTATGCCATCTGTTTATCAGTCTACAGCTGGGGACTTGTACAGAAAAGAACCAGCAACTACGATTAACTAGGGCGTTTCTTATCTTTCTTTCTTTTACAGCGTCCGAATATTGTAATCATCTGATGGACACTTTCCATTAATAAAACAACATAGAAAAAGTTTCCTTTATTGGGTTCTCCGTGGTATCTATAGTTAAACACATACTCACTTGTAATACGAGCAACTCGTCCACCCAGTTCCCTTCCGGCGTTCCCGACCAAGTGGCCTCCAAGACTGAATCCAATCAGGTGGAAATTGTTGAGGCTAGACCCAGTGGTTTGGCACACGAAGTTAATGAACTGCCCAAGGCCACGGCCCACTGCTGGTACACCGCGCACTGCTGTCGGGTAAGTAGAGATGGCAAGTCGTCTCCAGTCAAGAACGATGATGTTGACATCACTCCTTGCGAGGTAGGCTGTAATCAAATGCATGAAGTCAATTGATACATTATCATCATCATTATTATCAGCCTAAATATCCCGCAGCTGGACTTAGGTCATCTCACAATCATAAAAGCTCATAGGTAGCCTGGCCGTAATGTAATCTAGATATTTTGTGGGTTTTAACGACTGCCATCTTACGCCAGCAACCGCAACCGTTTCTTACGAAAGACGGGGAACCTCGCGATATTTCAATTTAGTCATCAATTAGGTGATCCCATTTTGCAAAAGTTGCGCAACCTAAACGATTTAGACGAATTAATATTAACTTGTATCATAGAAAAATCGACTTACCATCTCTAATAACGGGGTTGATATTAGTGTTTTGGTTGCTAAGCCACCCGTGGGCTATAACTTTGGTGGGGAGGTTGGGATTGAAGTTTGAGTTGCGGATGGAGTTGGCGTTGTTCATCACAAGGGTTTGACCTGCAGTTGGGTTGCGCCTGGAAAATAATTGCATGATAACATTTTTGTTTAGTTTGAAGATTAAAACGAAAACAAATTTTAAAACACCAAAAGGTGACCTAATATACGTCCTACTGCTGGCTTCAGGTCTTCCCACATATAAAATAGAGCATCATGTACGGATCAGGCCATAACCCAACATGGTGGTTGGTAGGTTTTATCAACAGCCCTCTTACGACAACAATCGAATTTACTGCTTAACGGGCCCTCCAAAACACGGAGATACGGTTTCCCATACAATTTTCCAAGTCGAAATTTTAAAGACCAATAAGCCAATTTTAATGAAACTTTGCATGCTAAAGTAAAATACAGGGATCTAAATAGTTTATTGAAAACATTTAAAAAATAGGTATATATGGCTGAGTTATTGCGATTTAAAGTCCACTATAGAAAGTTTGAATTCGCAATAACTCAGTTAAATAAACGTTTTTTTGGAAATGTTTTGATCAAACTATTTAAATCTCTATATTTTACTTCTGCCGAGTTTCAACAAAATTGGCTTACTGGTTTTTAAAAATTTCAATTTGGAAATATGTAAGTATAGGAAACCGAAATGCGTAAACCTTCTTAAGATTTAGCCACCCATTGGTAACCAAGTTAAATTATCCAGATTGCTCTACCAGGGGCCTTACCAACAACTCTTGGAAAATTCGTATGGGATTTTGCATAGTAAGGATAAAGTAATGCTACTGCAAGAGGTGACAGTAGGGCCCCAGGTTATTAATAAGTTTCAGTCCCTACCTGGTGAACAGAATATATAAGTTGTTAGCTGGATTCCTTTCAATCTCCGATATGAGGTTACTGTCAGGCGTCTGCTGGAGATCCACATCATGCATGTTCCAATCGCCATCAGGGAACTGGATGAAGCGAGGGTAGTCCTTGTCTACGTTGATCTCCGCCGAAGCGAAGAGTGCTGGAGAAAGCATTGGGCAAGCATAAATACCTCATTCACATAAAAGTAAATAAAGCTAAATAAATGTGTCAGGCAGAATAGTAGCAAATGGAAGGCCAGGAGCCTACCTCTACGGGAAATTTGTTTTACGATGATGTTTGTTTTTTTCTCTTAAATATTTTAACCAATGGAATCCACGTTGATTATTGTTAGGTAGAAACTCCCACGGATGCAGTCAGTTGTTGGTTTTGTGGTACATTAATGATACTCCTACCATTCTTCTCTCATAGCCCTTTGTGCGACACAAAGTTTGTTCACGGTGTCCTTTGTGGTGAGTTGGTGACGTATTGGTCGAATATTTATGCGTTTGCCGGGATGTCATCCTCATCTCAAAGAAGGTAAAAGTAAAGTAAAAATGTACTTACCAGAAGATGCAACGAGTACTAATAGTGCAACACGCATTATGGCTACAGAGTATAGACATGATTACCGAACCGACAAAGCCCATTTATATAGATTTTTCAATATCGCAGTAGTCATTATAGCTGATCAATCAGTATTATCGATTATCCGTTTAATCTATTTTTGTATGGCGGAGGTCAGTTTGTGTCAAGTTGGGTGAAGTTTAATACTTTTATGCGAGTAAAATAGATAACAACATTTTTTCACATTATTTTTAAGAATTTGTACTTTGAAACACAGTCTGGATATTTTTAGACATCGTCAGGTGACAAAGGCGTGATAAGGTTCATCATTATCAACCAATAAACGTGTTGCGAATGGGCAAACGCAGTATGGGAAGCCCTCCGACCAGATAGAGGGACGATCTGCGAAGGGCGGCTGGCAGTAGCTGGATGCGGAGAACCGAAGACCAGGCTCAGTGGCGCTTTGGGAGAGGCCCGTGTGTAGCAGTAGACTGCGATAGGCTGATGATGATGATTTTGATACGTGCTGCTGGGCCACAGGATCAGGCTAACCCACGATACGTTATCACTGTGGGAGACTTGGATAGCCTACCATACTAGCCCAACAAGCTAACTAGCCCCAAGGTTGGGTTTCAACGATTGCAGTCTTACAACAAGGACCAGAACCAACGGCTTAACGCACCTTCCGAATCACGGAGGAGCTATATCCGATATGTGACCGGAGTCAGTTTTTGCTTAGTTGTCTCTTTCATACAAGTTTTCGCTTTTATCTCTCGTACTTTCATACCTCATACCACACTTTCATACATCACGATTTTGTTCTTTTTGCGGATGGGATTTCCGCCTAAACCTATGTGCCATTTGCTGTTTTATCTTAATTCTAATTTTTATTTTACTTTTTTCAGAGACACTTTTTTTCTTTTTACATTTCTCTTTCTCTTTCTAACATTTCTTGTCTACTAGTTTACGCTATTTCTTAATCTATTACATTCTTATTTATTTTACTATTTCTAATCATTACATTCTTTTTCATTTACTGTTTCACTATCTTACATTTTATTTCTTAGCCTATTACATTTCTTGCCTACTGCTCGAGTTATTTCAACTGGTTCGCTGTCCACAAAATATAACAATAAAAAGTCAATTGATAAATAATAACACGTCTGTTCGCGTGATACTAGGGACAGGGAAGGGGTTAATTTCTTAACCTTTCCGGAGACACGGCGGAGGCGCCGGTGTCCCGAAAGTTGTACTAGATCAGAAAACGATCGCTTTGACCGCTGCGCTTTGATTTTTGAATTGGGATGCTACCTACTTTCTTAAGTTTTAAAATAGGAATAATGAATTGTAAACAACTCATAAAACCATTATAAAATATTAAGTACCTCCCAGTGTATGAAGTAATAGTACATTATAATATAAGTGCGGTAACTATCAAAGCGCACATATAGTCTAAGATCCGAGTATAGAACGACTTTCACCGGGAAGGTTAATGGATAAAAAGTATTTTATATCAAATTTAATATGTTCAATAATATATCGCGAGTGGGTAGTGGTTGGCTGAAAAATTTCAGTCCAGTACCATTGATGATTAATTTAATATTTAATTTTTTTTTTATTTTGCACTGGTTTAGTGTGTGTGTGTGTTTGTAATGAGCTTATCTTTATATAAACATAAATTTTATTTATTTAACCAGACGGTTGCAAATTACTAATATTGACTTGGCTGTTTACACCTGCCTACCCAATGTTATGACAGGCAAAAAATAGTCAACCTAACGTTTGCATATTCTATAGGCTTCATACTTTCGATTGGTACCTATGTAATTTATCTATTATCGAAACAAGTGCAATATTTAAAAAAAATATTTTTAAATATTTAATTAATCATATACTGGACTGAAATTTTTCAGCCAACCCACTCGCAATATATTTTTTAACACATTAAATTTGATATAAAATACTTTTCATCCATTAACCGCTCGTTGTATACTCGGATCCTCTACTAATTGTCATACGACGTTTTATAACTTATTTGCGAGGAAAACACAATTCTAAAAATGACTGCGTGTTTTTGTTGTTTTTCTAGTGTATAAATCTTTGGTAAGCCAACATGTATTTTTCTTTGAACTAAGATGGTAATTTATGCTGTCAATAACATTTTGTACTTCACTTATTATTTTCGGTGGTGTAAAAATGAAAGACTTTTTCGTTTTTGTAGGCTCATTGTCGAGCAAATGTGGTATAAATATTTTTATATAAAATAAAAAATATTTTTTTTATAACACGTTTGCTCGTAAAGTGGCTCTTATTGCACCGATTTCAGCATCGTCATGTAGCTTATTACACACTAGTGCGGTAATGTAGTTAATAAAATAGAATCTGGACAGAGCGAAGAAAAATAGCATTTCTTCCACTAGGGAAAAGTTTTTTTTGAAATTTTTGTCTGTCAAATGACAATGAGCCTACTAAAACGAAAAAGTCTTTAGTTATAAGTAGAATAATCATGAAAAAAAGACCCGACTTATTACTGTTTACATAAATCAACAACTTTTTTGATATATTTATTTAAAGTTTATGGTAAAATTAGTAATAATTTGAATCTATGGACAACACAGACCACGCCCACACAGTCAGTCTACGCCTCAGCAAGAAACAACTGCACAGTCTGCACAAGTGCTTAGATGGTGAGCCTTTGGCCCGTTAGTCGCTTTTACGACACCCAAGGGAAGAGAGGGGTTATGGTATTATTATTTAGAAGAGCCCATCGCCGCTCTATGCTGTTAGATGTAGGCTGTAATTTTCAACTTACCGCACTTATATCATAATGTACTATTAAAGCATTTGTTTTTCCGTTTCGCGTAGCGGTGAAAGAATATTACCACCTTATCTCTTCCCTTGGGTGTCGTAAAAGGCGACTAACGGACTAAAGACTGCACATACATCCAACAGCATAGAGCGGCGATGGGCTCACCACCTGTCACACTGACCACATGTGCAGTCGCTATTTAACGAAAAGTGGTCAATGGTAGAGGACTGTATGCAGTTCTCATTGTCTAGTCTCTGACCCTTCGGGGATAATTGTCGTGAATATATGTATGTATGTTTTTTGTGTAAGCTAGTGAAACCAAAGGATTATAACGCAAAAGTCAGCAACGTTCCGCCGATTTATTGCTTCTGCATTATCATTCATTTGTATGATTTTATTCTTAAAGTTTAAACTCTCACTGGCCGGACGAGACACAACAGCACCAAGTGCCATTATTTCACGCCGGATATTAGTGGAAGGGTGGTATTACCCCGCGCGAGCCGGCCCAATGCGTGCTGCACCGCAGCGTGGCTCTACCACTTAGTCAGTGTCACTCATTTAACATCAAGGGGTTACGTGTAGGGCCTCAAGGGTATACCTACGGCCTCATGTAACTTTAATCCCCGTTTGTGACGTGGTGGAATGGTTAGCACGCCAGGTCTGGCGTCACGCCATCTCTGACGTCCCGGGGTCAGTTCCTGGTCGGATCAATTTATAGAAAAACTGTTTTTTTGAATTGATTTCGGGTCTGGGTGTTTTTTCTGTTTATGTAATGTATATTTGTACGTTTTTTTTTCAGTTTATTGCTGTTCACTGCTAAACGTAAGCCTCCCCCAATTAGCGCCAACTATCCCGGTCCTGGGCAGTCTGCATCCATCCATTGCCCGCCACCTTCCTTATGTCATCAGTCCATCGCGCTGCAGGGCGTCCTACTTTGCGTTTGCCTAGACGCGGTCTCCACTCTAGGACATGCCTGCTCTAACGGTCATCCGTCCTTCTGCAGACATGACAGGCCAACCCCTACTTCAAGGTGCTGATTTTGCGAACGATGTCGGCAACTTTAGTTCTGTATCGAATAACTTCGTTGCGGATTTTATCCGCTAGAGAAACTCCAAGCATCGCTCGGTCCATCGCACGCTGAGCGACCTTGAATTGTTGGACTAATCCCTATCGTGAGCGTCCACGTTTCTGTTCTATATGTCATCACAAAAAAAAAAAAAAAAAACTTTCCGACACTTACACCAATTATCTAGCCCAAGAGAAACTTCAAAGAAACTCGTTAAATGGTTACTAGACAACGGATAAACATACTTAAAATACTTAAATACATACTTATTATACATAGAAAACACCCAGACACGAAACAATTTAGAAAAACAATAATTTCTAAATTGACCCGACCGGGGATCGAACCCGGGACCTCAGAGATGGCGACACCATGAAAACCGGTGTACAAACCACTCGACCAAGGAGGCCGTCGAATCACAGGTAGGACTGGTTAAACACTGGTTAAACAGTTTTGTTTTTATGCAGTGGGGAATCGACGTCAGATACTACGTAGCTTCCCGAATGCCGCCCAGCCCAAACGAATCCTTCTGTCCGCTTCCTTCTTGAAGTTGTGCCTGCCCAGTTGTGTAGTTTGGCCAACATAGATGTATTCTGGCACAACCTCAAGAGTAGCGTCGCCTACGACTACAGGTCTCGGGGATATGCGACCATTAAACATGACCTTGGTCTTGCCCAGGTTCATCTTGAGACTTATATACTTGTCTTGAAGGTTCGTTTAGGCTGTTCAGCATTTCTTCCAAATCCTGCAGAGATTTTATCCGTTATGTTACCATATTAAGAAGTTTCAAAAGACTACTTATCATGGGCTAGATAATTGGTGTGAACGTAAAAAAAATAAAAATTGCCAAGACAAGTTTGAACGCCAGAATTTTTTTGCTAATTCGTCACGGATCCGTGACGAACCTCGAGGTTGTTCACGCGAACTAAGTCACTGCTGCGGCTGCCAGTTTAGAACATAAAAAGTTTTTATTAAGCTAGCTGATGCATTGAAAATGGCGAGCTCGAAATGATGATGATGTGTGATGACCCTTGATGTCTCAAGCGTCAGGGCTGCGTTGGCTGCTTTTCATCACTCGAGCCGTATGCTTCTTTCCCGTTTCAGTGATGACGACCTCCGTAGTAGAGTGGTTAGCAGACCGGTCCTAGCGTCACGCCTTTTCTGACGTCCCGGATTTAATTCCCGGTCGGGTCAATTTGAAAAAAATAACTCTTTTTCTAAATAATTGATTTCGGGTCTGGATGTTTTCTCTTGCTAACTACAGACTAAAGACTCCTTTTTGTCATGCTAACTATTCAAATTCTATTGTATCAGGTATTACGACATGGTTCAAAACCACCCACTCGTGGAAATTTTCTGACACAAAAATTGGCGCAACTGTCAACGTCAAATTTGACATAGACTATGCGATATTTTGCGATCACGATGCATAAAATGTACCACAGAACCGAAATCATCAATCTTGTTTATACTAAAGTAGTCTGTTAGTCTATAAAAACACGGTACAAAGTCAAGTGTGTTTTTAACAAGTTATACAGGGGTATAACCATTTTAACAAGTTTTAAAAGAAGCTTAACTTGTGTGAGAAAATGTAGTGATGTAGATGTAGATTTTTTTTTTTACTATTAGTTATTGAAAAGCTACGGAACGTCATCAGCCTGTAGACGGCCCACTGCTGGGCACAAGCCCATGGACAGTGTACAGCTAACCTACATGGGGATATTGGGCCATTACTAACCACGCAGGTTCATTGCGAGTTTGGTGGGTTTTTACTTATGTCAATGCAATTTTTTTTTAAGGCACGGCATCAGAATATAAATTATATTTGAATATAAACACAATAAAAATAATATGCGGTTTTTGCATTTCGATTGCAGCCGAGCACGGCGCTTACTGGATATCGTGCACATTTATAAAACAAAAAATAGTAGCTAACTTTAAACAATAAATAAAATTTAAAAAATTAGTGACAAAAACAAAGATTTTACAAAATATTAAATTAAATTAAATTAATTTGTGGCAAAAATTAAAGGTACATGCGACATTTTACAACTTAGTTTTACATATTTAAAGGTAGGTTGAACGAGAAAGCGAGAAAATATCTAAGTCCTCAGTGATATTATTGTGGGCTCTGGACATTCGTAAAATAGGGTCATTGTATGTAACATTGGTTATGCATGTTGGTAATGAAAACAGTTTTTGTGTTCTCTTGCTACCGCCTATTTTATATGAGAAATATTACTTATGTGTAAAAAAAAATTACATAACGCTTTTGAATTTTAATAAATTTCAATATTACTAACCGTGTCGTGTAGCGGTGAAAGAATACTACCACCCCCTCTCTTCCCTTGGGTGTCGTAAAAGGCGACTAACGGACTAAATACTGCACATACTTACACAGCATAGAGCGGCAATGGGCTCACCACCTGTCACGCTGAGCACAAGTGCAGTCGCTATTTGGTGAAAAGTGGATTGTGGCAGAGGACTGCTTTTGCGGTCCTCATTGCCTAGTCTCTGACTAACCTTTCGGCATAAATAGTCGTGATTATATGTATGTATGTTATAATTAAAATATAGGTACTTCTTCGATCATATAATAACAATAAATGCACGGTCTCATACTTGACTTTGACTTTGACTTTGAAAAAAACAAAAGTAATGTCCCCGCGTAAATACATACATAACCATAGATTAACATCAGAAATAAAACGAGATATGTAGATAAACATGTTTTGTAAAGTAAACCTTATACTGTTTGCACTAAAGTACAAATTCTTAAAAATATTATTAAAGTTACATCACTTTGGAACTTGGTTTGCTAGAGTCAAACAAGTTGGAACAAAGTTCTAAATTCACTATTTTGAGAGCAGAAAAAGGCATATTTCTGATTTATGCCTTGTTTCGAGATGCCGTTTTTCAAGCAGCGATTGTGTAAATGATCGAAGAGGTAAGTACACCATTTAATGGGCAAAGGGATGTATATTCCCACCATATTTTGAACTTTATACAATTTGAGATAAGGTCGAAAACCAATGAAAACGAACATGCTGTGCCCGTTAAAAGATTAAAGAAAATTATTGCTATTTTTGTATTAACAGTGCAAACTAATTAACGTCTTTATTATCTGTCAATGCTATCAGAATGGTAGGTACTAAACACGGATACTGAAATAATCAAACAACATTACAGTTGTTCTGATAACATGCATTATTTACTAATTATTCTTAATCGGATTAGTATTACCTAAATCAGATTTAATACGTACATATCTTAAACCCCCTGTACCTACCTGGTGTAATTTAATTGTCTTGGTGGTCATATCACTACGTACTATCGATCACACATCAAGCGTAGCAGTAGCTTTGGAAATAATGCCTACTTTACTTTAAGGATAAGAGCCTCTTCATGGTGAAACTGTAATGTTTGATGTGCGGTTGATTGTACTATTCAATCAGCCTTAGATGCACTTTGGATGTTCATAATCTATGTTTATTTTTAAATTCAAAACCGTTTAAGTGCAGATCTAATCCTTTTTTTATTTATCACATACATACGAGTATTCTATCATTACAGGTTTGGCACCTAACGCGATCTTACAATATAATATCTCTAGGTAGCGTACTAGCCTGTTTAAAAGTCTACTCCTTATAAATACACACATCAACAGAATCTAGGGATATCTTAATCCTAAATTATTTACGACTATATAGTTTAAAATCTTTTTAGTTTCCATAAAAAGTTTATATTCAGATTGAAACTTCTTTTATACTATTTTTAAAACTTAAAAATGTTAATAAAAAAAAACAAAAAAAAAACAAAATACGGCGGTAAAATTGATAGTAATTCGTTACGTCGAGGAAAATTAAAATTGTTTTATTAATATTAATTAATGAAAAGGGCTTATATTGTTTTTGTTTTTTAAATAAAAGTGCCGTGTGAGCTTTAGGAGTCATGTCACGTATCGTCATTTGAGTCGAGATGAAATGTTACGAGCCGTGGGCATGTTAGAAAATGGTGCCATTCAACACGTCGTTGCCGAGGCCCTACACACCTGCCAAAACGTGATATCAAGGTTGTGGTCACGTTATCGCAGTACTGGGTATGTGGCTGAGCGGCACACGGGTAGATATCGTGTAACTACGCAGAGACAAGATTAATTTCTCCAAATGACCGCCAGAAGACAAACCAATATCACAGCGATGCAACTAGTACAAAGGCTCCAGGAGGACCACCAAATACTGGTAAGCGACCAAACCGTGCGAAGGAGGTTGCGTGAAGTTAATCTCCATGCTGGAAGACTGCTACGTGTTCCAGCATTGCAACGCGGCAATCGCGGTCGGCGGCTTTCGTGGGCTCGGGATCATTTACCATGGAGTAACGAACAATGGTCTTTGGTGCTGTTCACCAATGAGTCCCGGTTTGGGTTTCATCTGGATTCACGAAGAACACGCGTTTGGAGAACTATAGGGAGAGTAAGCTGTCTACGGCACCCTCAGGAGGTCCAGTCATACCAAGGCGGAACAATCATGGTGTGGGCAGGAATTCATCTTGGCGGACGAACCCAGCTCGTTTGGATTCAAGGCAGCATGACTGCACAAAAATACTACTAGGAGGTAGTAAAGCCTGTTATTGTCCCACACAGAATCCAAATGGGCCAGGAATTTGTACTCATGCCCGATAATGCTCCTTCCCACACGTCGCGGCTGGTGTCGGCTGCTTAAATCTCTTATAACACCTCGAATCAACTCCAGCCTTGTGCTTGAAACCACGAAAGCCTTAAACAAGCTCGGTAAGCACAACAGGGTGAGATTGATCTGGGTACCAGACCACATGGGAATCCATGGCAATGAGATGGCCGATGCTCTTGCTAGGGAGGGCTCAGAGACCCCATATATTGGCCCTGAGCCGTTTGTGGCACTGACATCGAGTACCATCAACAAAGCTTTCAAGGACCACATCCAAAACAGGCATAAAACCGAATGGAAAGAGCTACCCGGCATAAGACACGCAAAACCCTTTATAGGCAAAGGCGCCCTATGACGGAGTAAGATCATATGCGGAGGGAGCAGAAGGCAGGCCCGATTAATCACCGGTGCCCTGACTAGGCACTATGCTCCACAAAATGCAACTAGCAACAGACAACCTGTGCAGGGCATCTGGAGGAGAAACAGAGTCTATACAGCACCTACTGTGTGACTGCGACTCTTTTGCCAGGAAAAGAATGAATCTTCTGGGATCGGCCTACCCTAAACCAGAAGATTTTAGGCTCTTCGCCCTCAAGGACATTGCCAAGCTCATGGCAATTATGTTCACGAGAAGGCAGAGTGATAGGACGGGGTGGCACAAAAGATCCCAATGGGTCGAAGTACTACTGTGAGAGGGAGACCTCTGCAGGCCCTACTAGATAAGATAACATGTATAATATATGTATGTATGTATGAAATGTTAGGGCATATAGATGAATAAGAACAGGGACCTCACTCTCTAAGCGCATCTGTTTAGCCGCCGGTCTTGATTGTCTTTATCATCAGCCTATAAACGTCCCACAGCTGAGCAAAGGCCTTCCCACATTGACGACTGTATATGGGGAGAATGGGCCATAACCCACATTAGACCAATGCGAATGTTGAAAAAGTTGTGGGAAAGTCTGGTTTCAGTCGTTTCATGTTTATATTCTAATAAACTCGATTGTTTGAAACCAATGGCAGTACGGGTGTGGTCTCTTTGCCTCAGCAAAGGAAAACAATACGGGTCGATGAAATAAAACTGTCAGGTGAGATTGACATCCGTGGACTGTCGTCATCATTTTCGGGTGTCGGGAAAAATTGTAATGGCGGTCGGTCTGCTTATGGTTTGCTGTATTGATTTCCCATGGCTGCAACAGCCCAGACCTTATTATATGGTGTAAAACCAACTGCGGTTTGTACGCGCTTGTAATTCTGACGGCAGGGTTCGCGTCGCGTTGGTTGAGACTTCGGTCGGTTCCGGTCGGTACATAGGCCACGTGCATTAGTTGTGAATTAACGAGAAATCGGACTAAATCTTAATAATCTCCTTGTAAACAGCCATCGGAGACTGCTGTGTGTAATTTATCGGACGGACTAACGCTGACGGCAGCGTATATTCGGCACATTACCTCGCGTTTCACAGGCATTGTGAGCCTCGCGGGAAGACACTGCTTGTTAGTTGGCTTTTGAGTCGGTTCCCTGAGATAAGTGGACACTGGTCGGTGTGGAGGACGTGTGCGTGAGTGATTTGGACGAGCCATTTGGAGTCGGCAGGTGAGGCACGCCACCGAGGCTGGCGTCACATCGCATCACATCACATCACAGCAGCTGGGCTGCGACCATCCTTTCCTCCCTAAACCCAACCCCTATCCTAAGGTTGCAAGGCGGGTTAACCATCGGAGCAGTCAGTAAGTCCATAATATTTAAGTTAGTTTATAAGATCTAAACGCTGCGAAGCGCAGCTGTTTCATGCAACCCCTGATCGGAGACCAGAAGGTCCAGGGTTGGTCTGAAACACAATAAATAAATAAAGAACTTGAATGAGAAATTCGCAAGTACTTGTTATAAAACATACATAGCATAGTCCACTTTTACAATAAAAACTATTTAGCAATGATAAACATTAAAAACAAGTTAAAAGAATAACTTATAAGAAGGTGCTATTATAATATATCAGAAATATTTAGAAGACACCCATTTATAAAAATAAAAAATGTAAAACTCAAATATCAAATAAGTATTAATAGATAAACATCTTAAAAATATAATATAAAAATAAAAATATAAGAATATAAGGTAATTTACTTCAAAATTAATTGCAAAAGGTTTCCCTCTTCAAATTGCTGTTCTCAACAGGGCCATAATGAACCTGTACCTACGGTGTGCAATAAAAAAAATGAGTATTGAGTATTTCACCAAATAGCGACTGCACAAGTGCCCAGCGTGACCGGTGGTGTGCCCACCGCCGCTCTATCCTGTTGGATGTGTGGCGCCACCTACCTGCATGACGCCGCACATAGTTCGACACGAAGCAACATAGTTCCAACCGTGTCAACAGATGGCGCCACAAACACTAACTCAACGACATCTCCATACTGCGACAGAAAATAGTATGGGAAGCCTGCATCGCGGTAGCGAAGTTTCACCACCTCCTTCGCTATACATAGCATAGCACCTCCAACTAACATCCGTTGGACCTCGGTCCCCGAGCTATAACACCCAGCTCGGAGGAAGATCTGCCCTTTTCCTTCCTCAAAGTTGTCACCCTACCTACCATCCGCTTCCCTACAGATGTATGTGCAGTATTTAGTCCGTTAGACGCCTTTTACGACACCCAGGGGAAGAGAGGTAGTATTATTATTTCACCGTTACGCGACATGGTTATAAAACAACATTTATTACTATAACGACAGATTCACATGTTAGTAGTTTCAGCTCAAAGGGTTCCGTATTGTTAATCCGTAGCCTGCTAATATGAAATACCTGCAAAGTTGCAGTGCTGCTCATGTTTTGTATAGCAAGATAAACTTACACTTCCAAAGAGCTAGAACAAAGCTTACTTCCACTCATTAGTAGTTTATTATTAAAAGAAAGTTAGCTACAGCGACATAGTTAGAACTTATTAGCAAAACTTTGATCTGTTAAATTTTGCATACATTTATTGTGTGTGGTTTAACTGCATACCAGGTAGGTACTTTTTACTGTCTATAAAATTGACCATACGTATAGGTTAGAAGCTGTGGTCTTTGCTCACCCCTCCAGGAAACAGCGTGATCCATGTAGTAGGTATTTATGTAATACTGGCAGCCCGCCCGCGACTGCGTCCGAGTGAACAGTCCGTATTCCGTGACGAATTTCCAAAAAAAATATTTCACACACACCTTCTCCGGGCAATAATAACGACATAACAAAAAAAGAAGCAGCCAAATGTGGTGCAGCCGTTCTCAAGTGATGCTCGAACATACATACGTGGCAATCGATTTTTATTTAAATACTAGATGACCCGGTGAACTTCGTATCACCTACATTATATTTGTGAAATTTATGTCTAAAACTTAGTAAGTACAACATTTTTTGGTCAGCACATTTAGCCAGTGTCAAGTTAATGTAATTGCTTAAAGTAGATGATAATGAGTGATAATATAAGATAACGATTAAGTAAATAATATTACCACAAACCCCTTGAGACTCAATAAAGCTGTGGGACTTAATTGAGATCTCACACGGACTTCTTGAGGGAATCTGAAAAGTGATGTTGCACGGTTTTGTTTTATTTGCCAATATTCATGCACGTTCACAAACACTTACAAATTAATATTCGACGAAACACAAATTAAAGAAAATAAATCAAAACTGCAGACATAACGCTTCACTTTCCCGCCAAGAAGTCAACTTTTAAACTTTTACACTTTTTTACCCTTTTTTTTGTTTTCTGAAACTGAACTGTTTTGTATTCCAACAATACAGACCAAAAAGATTGGACCTCATACTACAGCTATGAAACAGACAAATTTCTGAACGCACCTATAAATATTTGAGAACCAAGTGTTAATTTTTTATTTTTCAAAAGACAAAAGACATCAAATGTTTCACAGCTAGGAACATTTTGTATTGGAAAATTAAATTGTCGTTTTTATTATTTTCCGTTACTTATTATTTATGTTTCTCAGCGTTAAAGCTTCCCTGAACTGCCACAAATATTTCAAAATCGAAATTAGCGAAATCGGTTTAGTCATTCTCGAGTTTTAGCGAGACAATTAAACGCACAGCTATTTAATTTTATACCTATATATTAAATTTCAGTACAGTCGCGTTTACTTTTTACTTATGAATGTAGGTATCGCATACAAAAAATAAAAAATAAAACATAATTTAAAGTTGTGTTTAGTATTTTGTTATAAAATAATATCGTATTGTTTTTGTTATTTTCTATTATTTAATTTCTTACTAGTTCTTTTAATTTCTCAGATCATGACTTAAGAGTCTATGGACGAGATTACATACAAACATATAAATAATCACGACTATTATCCACGAGGGGTTAGTCAGAGACTAGGCAATGAGGACCGCAAAAGCAGTCCTCTGCCATAGACGGTAGTACCTACTATTAGTTATTCTGTGGCCATAGTCCACTTTTCATCAAGTAGCGACTGCACATGTGCTCAGCGTGACAGGCGGTGAGCCCATCGCCGCTTTAGCTGTTGGATGTATGTACAGTCTGTACGACTCGACTGCTGACGAGATTAGTAGGCTAATTCTGTACACCTTATAATATTTATTATCATAAATAGTCTTGAGTAAGATTAATAACTGATAGCAGTGTAATTTCAGGGGTCCCTCCATTTTACCAAAAATTACATGACTTTTCATTTTACAAACAACCATTGGCAAAAACATGATTTTGTCATTTCATCATTAGACAACGAAACGTTTATCAAACAATTTAGTTAAAAAAAATAATTACTGGTCTAATTTTTATTTCACAACATATTATTTGACAAACAATTAGGTAACTTTAAAAAATAATTACCTGACCAACTTTCACTTTATATCGCATTATTTGACAAGAATATTTATTTAAATTTTGGGTTTCAAAGTACTTTTTTAAGTCATATGGTTAGTTCTATGAAATTTCATGTGCTTGCTAGTAAGTTGAATTCATACTGCACGTTTTTTTAAATACTGCATGCTTGTATGCATGCATGCTTGCACGCTGCATGCCGGGGGTGCAAGGTTGCTGGCCCCTGTGTTCGGGGAGGTCGGGCATGCTATAAAGAAAAAGTTAAGAACCTAATAGGTACTTAACTTTATGCATAACTATAGTTCTGTCGGTTAGGTTAGGTTAGACTTTTGACAAATAACGGAGGGGGGGCTGCGGGACCCCCGACCCCCACCTGAGCAGTAAGTACTAAAGTAAAATATAAAGGAAGAAAAAAGTGTCAAACTCAATAAATAAATAAAAAATGACATTTTATATGAATGTAAATTTGCCATAGGAATCAAAATGTTAAATAAAAAATGTATAAATTATTAAATATAATCCAAACCATTTGTATAGAGAAGGATTTGCCAAATGTACGTTTGTCAAGTAAATATTTGTAAATTGAAACAATTGCAGAACAAGTTGTTATTAAAATTAATAGATAGTATATAAAACGTTGCTTGTAAAAGACCAAAATATGAACAATGTTTTGGTTAAACAATAGTGATCCATCTTATCTTATCTACAAGTGTTATCTTATCTACAAGTCTGCACCCGAAATTTTATTTTGTTCATTAGCACACATTTCCATTTCATTAGTCATTCTACGAGCTTGCTGTTACGATAAATAATTTATTAAATAAAAATCAAATACTCTTTAGGTAATAAATTAATACAATAACGTTTAAGCTGTGGCTTTCGCGTTTAGGTTGTGACTTGACAAGAACGGGTCCTCAGTTAAGTGTTCCATCATCATCATCATCATTGACGACCTCCTTGGTCGAGTGGTTTGTACACCGGTTTTCATGGTGTCGCCATCTCTGAGGTCCCGGGTCCGATCCCCGGTCGGGTCAATTTAGAAATTATTGTTTTTCTAATTTTCTCGGGTCTGGGTACTTTCTACGTATAATAAGTATGTATTTAAGTATTTTAAGTTTTTTTTTTTTTTTTTATAAAAGTGGGAGGCAAACGAGCAGGCGGGTCACCTGATGGAAAGTAATCACCGCCGCCCATGTACACCCGCAAAACCAGAGGAATCGCAGATGCGTTGCCGGCCTTTAAGGGAGGAATAGGTTTAAGGAAGGAATAGGAGTTGGGAGGGGGGAGGGGGGGAAGGGGCCTCCGGAACCCTCACTGGTCGGACGAAACACAACAGCAACAAGTGCCGTTATTTCACGCCGAATATTCGTGAGAGGGTGGTATTACGCCGGGCGAGCCGGCCCAATGCGTGCTGCAACGCAGCGTGGCTCTACCACTCAGTCAGTGTTACTCATTTAGCACCACCCAGGGATCACGTGTAGGGTCTCAAGGGTAAACCTACGGACGCGAGCAACTTTAACCCCCAAAAAGAAAGTATGTTTATCCGTTGTCTATTAACCATTTAACGAGTTTATTCGAAGCTTCTCTTGGTGTGAGTGAAGGAAAAAAAATATTTTTTATTTTTATTAATTTATCATCAGCCTATAAGCATCCCACGGCTGGGCACTTGCCTCCCCACATTTGGATATTGGGCTATAACACCACGCTGGACCAATGAGCGTTGGTGGTTTTATCGACTGCCATCTTACGAGAACAGCCTGGACCGAAGGCTTTACGTGTTTTCTAAAGCACGGAGGAGCTCAATATATTTTTACTTTGGCCATCCATCCAGTGTCCTAGCATTGCAAAAGTTGCTTACCTGGTGAGATCGCAAACCAAACGCCTAAGCTGTTGTAGTCGATTTAAGTCATATAATTTGTTAGAGACTTGAGAGACAGAGAGAGAGCAATGATAACCGCAAAAGCATATCACGAATATCCGGAGTGAAATAATGGCACTTGGTGCTGTTGTGTTTTGTCCGGCCAGTGAGGTTTCCGGAGCCCCCCTCTCAATTCCTATTCCTTCCTTAAAAGACGGCAACGCGCCTGCGATTCCTCTGGTGTTGCGGGTGTCCATGGGCGGCGGTGATTACTCTCAATCAGGTGACCCGCCTGCTAGTTTGCCTCCTTCTTGTATATAAAAAAATACATCTGCCATAGTCCACAGTCTTTAGTCCGTTAGTCGCCTTTTACGGGAACACACCACGGGACACCCAAGGCAAGAGAGGTGGTGATAGTATTCTTTTACCACTATGCGACAAGGTTAGTCATTTAAGGCTGGATTCGACCAAACTGGAATAAGACTTACTCCGAGATTAGTCTATACAAATTCGGCGTTTAATCTAGGTATATGATATTATTCCAGTTTGGTCGAATCCACCCTAAGTCACCGATATAAAATGTCTTGCGCTTTATGGTAGAGTTAAAATGTGTGGACGTTTACAAGGAGATATGCTGAACCCTTCCTACGAACCTTTAACTTTGAACGTTTTGGGATTACATACATACATATAATCACGACTATTATCCCTAAAGGGTTAATCAGAGACTAGGCAATGAGGACAGCAAAAGCAGTTCTCTACCATAGTCCCCTTTTCACCAAAAAGCGACTGCTCATGTGCTCAGCGTGACAGCTAGTGAGCCCATCGCCACTCTATGCTGATGGATGTACGTGCATTCTTTAGTCTGTTAGTCGCCTTTTACGACACCCAGGGTAAGACAGGGGGTAGTAGTATTCTTTCACTGCTACGCGACATGGTTAACGTTTTGGGATTAAGTCGTAAAAATTAAATATAGAAAAAATAACAGGTTAAGGTTTTATAACACAATATGGAATTCTTAATTTGAAGTTCTAAGCTTTTAGCCTCAAATCCCTTGAAAATATAATTTATTTAACATACATTGGGTCTACGTGCCCAGTGTATGTTAATTATACCACAGACAAACATAACGCTTACTTATATTATTTTTTTACGTTTACTCATGTTTGTTTACTGTGTGATATAAAGACCCTTTCGCTACGACATTTCCCACAAAGCTTCTAGTGCCGATTTCCCAAAAACTTAAAAAAAACCTATATGTAAGGGTAACTCGGACGAGTAAAAAAAGAAGGACTTCGCGTCACGTACTTAAACAGTGTCGTGCATATAGTAAGCCAGTATTATTGTAATTATACAGCACACACTTACACAAAGGTAAGCCGATCAGCCGTCATTGATATGTCAACCGTCCCCGTGTCAGCACACACACCAGCATTAAGGTTGCTTCACTTGTTAGTATCGCGGCGCGGAGTCCTTCTTTTTGTACTCGTCTGTGAAGGGTACGACAGAAAAAAAATGACCTTACTATCAAATAACAGTCTCATATATTTACAGCAATATTATAATTAAAGTTCTACAGATTCCTTTGTTTGTTAGTGTTGTCGTTTATCAGAATGGATATCTTCTTTCGGTGTTGACGCGGTATAGTCCATTTCTGAAACAATTAAATAGTTTACATCTTGAGATAGTTTAAAAATTTTTAAGGTACGTTTATATCTCCCAGCAATCATCGACATCATAAAGGTTCCAAATGCTCTTTATTGATTGAAATTATTTTTCATAATATCAACTGTTAATAAATCAATCAATCATAAGAAAGGAAAATAAACACAAATGCCAGAAACAGAATAAAAATAATAAATATCAAATTACGAATAAATAAACTAGTATTATTAGCAATAAGATATCCAGACGTTTTGAACCCATAATATGGTACGTGCGGAGAGACATAAATAATTTAAAAAGATGTGTTATGGAGCTAATTAGATGATCGATGTGTGGCGTATTAAAATAAGTTCCTATCAAACAAAATACTGGATCGAACATCAAATTCCTTTTTGATACCCTACATGGACGAGGTCAATGCCGCTTGGAGCGCATCTTGCCCGTGTGCTGATCTTTCAACGAACCCCTCCTCCCCAAAGGCTTTGAGAACTGTTGCGAAATAACCTTGTCAACACGCCTTCTAGTTCCGCAGAGCGTGCCCGCCTTTTAGCTGTAGGGAGATGGGAGTCGGGTCTTTGGTTGCAGGCACTACCCTAATCGAACACAGCTATTTTGCTAGACCGCCTCACTTTTCGCCTAGCCACTGCCCTGCATCTAGGCGCCCGCGGTATCGTTCCCTTATCAATGTCGTTGTGGCGCACCGGTAGACACCCTCGGACACCACGGGCTGTCCTATGCACGGAGCGCTGGCCGCATTGCCCGCCATTATTCTTTGAATGTTCGTGGAGCTCTAGTCACTACCGGAATGCCAGCCGTACTAGAGCCCGCCGGCCTGGCGCGCGATGATGGCAAGAGGCCGGACGGCATGACCCTGGTACCTTGGAGCGTGGGACGGTCACTGGTATGGGATGCTACATGTGTCGACACGCTTGCCCCGTCTCATCTTCCAAGTTCATGCGTCCTCAACCTCAAATGGTGCAAGTATGAGAATCTGACTGGAGATTTCATATTTGAGCCGTTTGGGGTAGAGATATTAGGACCGTGGGGTTTAGGTGCCCATCAGCTCTTAGAGATATTTCTAAAAAACTGGTGGAAGTCCCAGAGCCAGCAGCTATCTGGGTGAAATCGTCTAAGCCTCGCCATCCAGCGCGGCATTGCGGTTAGTATTCTGGGTACTCTACCTAATGGGGATGATCTGGGTCAATTCTTTTATTTATAGTTTTCTATTTATCTTTTTAAGTTGTAAATATTTTAATTTTAATATTAGATGTTACTTTTGTTTTTTCTTATATGCTGTATTGGCACAATCTGGTAAAACGCAAATATTTCATAAAGCGACGTAAAGAGGCTAGGTAAGAGGCATTATTGCGTCGGCGTCGGTTTGGGTGGTCTGCCAAAAATAATTTTCCCCGTAGTTCTGCAGACTATTGAGAGGATCTCTTTTTTAGGAGCTCAGCTGACGTCATACCAAACACAATAGAAATTCAATTGTTAGCAACCTTTACGAGTCTTCGTGACAGACAAGGAATTAACACAAGCGAATTAGTCATTATATATAATACTAGCGGCCGCTCGCGGTTTCACCCGCGTGGTTCCCGTTCCCGTGGGAATATCAAGATATCCTACATGTTAATCCAGGTTATAAACTATCTGTTTGGTAGTTTTTACGTAAAAGAGTTTATAATATTAGTAGGATAGGATTAATTATTAAGACACTAACAATTATCGTATTAGTCCATTTGTCGAGTTTTAGTCACATATTAAAGTTTTAAATATATGTAACTCTATCTTTTCCTTACTAATTAAAATACTATCGTATATGTTGATTATATTTATATTTCTGAGAGATTTGCGTGTCTACTCCATGTACGTATGGAATGTGTGCTATAATGGTGAAGACATAATGTACCTACATTAAATTAACCACTGCTACACAAATATGATAAGCTAGGTGATGCATCATTTGCAGAGACCAAAATTTGATAGTCTATTTGACACTAATAAGGGTTTGGTTGAACTGGTTCTCATCGTCTTTGCAAACCTAAATAATGCTATGTTACGTTAATATTACTTGCTTTTGTGAAATTTTGTACAAAATTTTATACTAAATAGAATTTGTATTAAGCAATTGGAAAGCGGTTGGAATGAAAATCACCATATGGTAAGTTACCATAAAGCCTAAGAAGGTGCAAGAAAAGGTATAAAAAAATCTTAAACTACTTTTAAAAAAAATATCTCTAACTGTTGGGGACATAAATAAAGCGACTAACTTAGAAAGTATAATGCTAGTTTGCCAAGGAAGCTCTGGACAAGTTCTACTACCAACTAAACCAATTTACAATATGAAGCACTTGAACGATCATCGAACGCCTATGAGTTTGAAACTGGTGGTCTAACCCTAACAGGCTAAAAGGCGTTTAAAATTTGTGGTCATGCATGACGATTACAACTTACCCCCATTTGCTTAAGTTCTCATTGCCCATATGGAGTTGAGATCCGCGACAAGTGTTGTACGTAATTTGCAGGCTGCTAGTGCAAAGGTTACCGATGAGATGGTTGTGTGTAACGGTAGCGGCAAAGAGCTCCCAAGCGCGGTTGTGGTCACAAATTCCGGTCAAGCAACCAGGCTGGCTATTGCCACCGTTGGGGAAGAAGTCAGCGTTGCCGATCGCAGAGCCAATGCCGAGACCGTACAAGCCGCCGTCGGTGTGGATGCCTTCGACGTACATTCCGTCAGTGGCGCGGATGCTGTCTCTGTTGTAGTTCCATAGAGGTCCAGCTGGGTCTAAGCCTGTATAAGAAATATGATCAGTCTATAGATGTGTAGTACATCACACACTTTACATTTACACTTTGCCTTAGATTTCTTATATTGGGTGAGTGATGTGTTATGTAACACAATATTATTACTGCTGGGCACAGGCCTCCCACGTGAACAATAGCACATGTGGATATTGGGCCATAACACATCACTCTGGCCTTATCGTTATCATCATCAGGAATCAGGACTGATACGGGGCACTGCTGGACGACATAGAATTCACCCAATACATGCCGCTGTGCCTGATCTCCCGATCCTCACATCCAATTGCTGCCAGCCACTTTACGAACATATCGTTGTTCGACCTAGCCGGAGAGCGTCATGTGTTCCTATCTACGTCCCAATGGTAAGCTCATCACTTCCCACATAAACATAGCATATTGTGAGATTGGACATAACCCAATATGCTGCCGCCGGCCAATCAGGTTGGTGGCTTTTATAACCATATCAATCAGGATCAAAACCTCCATGTTCCATAAGAAGTTCAGAGCAGCTCGTGATATTTATATTTTGTCATCCAGTCCGCTCCAGTGACCTGGCTTTGTAAAAGTAGCATAACTTCCAAGATAGCACACCTAAACACGCTAATCGATGTGCAGTCGAGCTCCTTCGCATTTACTAAGAGATCACATGTAAATACACATGTAAAGTTAAAAATTAACGGTTCGTACCAGTGACACGGGCAGCTCGTCCCCCCAGTTCCCTTCCAGCATTTCCAGCCAAGTGAGCGCCAAGACTGAATCCAACGATGTGGAAGTTGTTAAGGCTGGCACCGGTGGTTTGGCACAGGAAGTTGATGAACTGCCCAAGGCCGCGGCCTACTGCTGGTACCCCACGGGCTGCTGTAGCGTAGTCAGAGAGGGCGAGGCGTCTCCAGTCGAGGACTATGACGTTGACGTCGCTCTTTCCAAGGTAAGCTGGAAATTGAAATAACAAAATCTGTAACTTTATTAATATAACCAGGTTTATATTAAGATAATAAGGAATTAGTTTGTATAAATAACGTCCTACCGGTAATAAAATACGACTGTACGCGCCATGAGCGCGACGTCTTTTTTTTTTATTTTTTTTTATTTCTATATGTATATGTGACCGGGGTTTTTGTCTTGATAGACATGCCAACCCCATCGTAACCTTATGCTATTCCGACCAATTGAGAGACAACTATTGCAAAATCGTAACCAGGTGACATAGTTTTTGTGCGATGCATCTGATTTTGGTTCTGACAGAATACTCTGAACAAGACCAACGTCAAGAATATTTAAATTAAATTCCTTTAATAATAACTGCCTCTCACTGTTATTCCTGACACATTCCATCAACAGATGAATGATCCGACGCGCGCGCGCCCGTCTCACTCTGTCTGCAAGCGATCGCGAGACGCCCACACATATACGCGCTCTGGTGTCGCCTTGGAACTGCCCTTATTGATAGTGACCCTGGGATGATAGTGCCTGTGATTAGGTGAAGTGACTGTGTGCTGTGCCGTGACCATCAAATCGCCTACATCGCCGCCCGTCAGCTCGTGTCCCGGTGCCAGCGACCTCGTAAAGCCTGCTCCCGGTAAGTCCTTCCTACCTCCCGCCTAACCACGTCGTATATTAGTGCCTCTCGCACCAATAACGACAATACTGTTATTATAAACGTGGACAAATGAGGTACAAATGAGGTGTTTTGAATTATTAAGCACCTTAAAAATGATTTTGGACGATTGCAAGGTGCATTTAAATTAAGTTTTCTTGAATAATAATATTTTAACTGTAACATGGGTTAATTAGTAGGGAATTAACCAACCATTTCTGATTATAGGGTTGATGTCAGTGTTCTGGTTGCTGAGCCAACCGTGTGCGATCACAACGGTGGGCAAGCTTGGGTTGTAGTTGGAGTTGCGGATGGAGTTGGCGTTGTTCATCACCAGGGTTTGGCCGGAGTTCGCGTTACGCCTGGAAATGAAACATTTTTTTTATTTTTATAATAAGCCCGGCAAATGACCCCACTCCACCTGATGTTAAGTGGAAATGAAGTCCAGGCGCGAGGACAACTGGTGCAGCGTAAGAGACGTAACATCAGTCACCCTCACTCTGCCGGCCCACAAAGTGCCTTTTCACGCCTCGTTTGAAGGACCCTATGTCATAGGTAGGAGAGGGAATACGTGTGCTGGTAGACTATTCCATCTTTTGGAAGTGCGTCAAAGTAACGAGTCACCAAATTTCTTTGTGCGTGATGGAATGTTAGAAACTGTAAATTGGTGACTCCGGAGAGCAGCACGCGTACTCCTATGGAGGAAGGGAGAAGGAGGGATGAGGTGATTTTGTGATGTTACGGTTTTCATTTGATCAGGGTTACATATTTTTTTACATTTTACACCAGATATCGTGCGGCTTATTGGCTAAGCTCTTGATCTGGTATCCGGTGATACTGAGTTCAATTCCGAGGTCCGGCGAAGTGTGTTTCTTATTTACTTTTACTTAATTATCTTTTCGATGTATTGCTCGGGTTTGTGATTACCAACACTAGCGCATTTGGCAAACGGGGTTATTTAGCTAATACCATCCATGAAAGCAAAGACTTTGATGTTCGGTCTCGGAGGGGTGGCATAAACTACAGCTTTTCATTACCATTCAAACAGAATTGTTTTATTTTATTATCTCATGATCTTATGCTCTTCAAAAAATAAATAAATTATTAAAAACTCTTTTCAGAGACTAAGATATTTTTTAAATAAAACTATTAGATTTCAGTTTCAGGGCGATGTTCAGTCTCGGAGGGATGGCATAAACTACAGCTTTTCAATACCATTCAAACAGAATTGTTTTATTTTATTATCTCATGATCTTATGCTCTACAAATAAATAAATAAATTATTAAAAACTGCTGCCTGACTTTTTCAGCGTGAATATCTTCACTTTCATAAAACTATCAGATTTCAGTTTTAGTTTTATAAGTCGGGTGCATCGTTAACAATAAAGCTTATAAACATTATGTGTATATAGGTACCTGGTGAAGAGAAGGTACAAGTTGTTGGCAGGATTCCTCTCTATCTCAGCCAAAAGTTCATAGTCGGGTTCCGCTTCAAGGTCTACCATATGCATGTTGCCTTCTCCATCAGGGAAGTTGATGTAACGAGGGTAGATCTTCTGCTCATCGACCTCTGACAGCGGCACCGCTGAAGCGATGTATGCTAAAACATGATCATCCTCATTAGTCTTTTAAACTCCTACTGCTGGGTTCAGGGGCCTTGTCATCAACTGGTAGAGCAGTATTATTTTAATCTTACTTAAAGTGGCTCTTATTTCACTGATTTCAGGATCGTATCGTATCGCATTACACACTAGTGCGGTAATAAAAAATAGAATCTCAACATAGAGTTTTTATAACTAGATATTTTTTTTTAAAGGTAAACATTTTTGTGAATAAATTAACTATTTTGATTAAAATATGAATAAATAAACTGTTTTAAGACGGAGTAATTTCACCAAATGATTTATTTTGTCAATAAATTAACCTTCATTTTATTCGTAACATTATTGTTTAGTTTGGCCGTTGTCCTTTGCCTTTATTATTTTTGAATGCGCGCAAATAAAATTGGTCGTATCTTTCACAAAGCTATACTTATTTTGTTGATTCATACAGCGGCTTCTTGTTCAATATTACTTTGAAAGTTTAAAAAGAAATATGTGTAGTTCTAGTATTCTGCGAAGTGCTCATTTTGCGAAATGCTCATTCTGCGAAGTGCTCATTTTGAGAAGTGCACCAAATGCGAAATGCGCATTTTTTGTCGAGTGTACATTTTGCGAAGTGCACATTCTGCGTCAGACCCAACTAAAACAGTCTACACCGCCGGAAATATTAAGTTAAGCACAAAATATTATTGACTGCCTATTACTGAGTGGTAGAGTCACGCTGCGTTGCAGCACGCATCGGGCCGGCTCGCCCGGGGTAATACCACCCTCTCACGAATACCCGGCGTGAAATAATGGCACTTGGTGCTGTTGTGTTTCGTCCGGCCAGTGAGAGTTCCTGAGGCCCCTTCCCCCCTCCCACTTCACAATTCCTATTCCTTCCTTAACCCTATTCCTTTCTCAAAGGTCGGCAACGCATCTGCAACTCTTCTGGTTTTTCGGGTGACCCGCCAGCTCGTTTGCCTCCTTCTTATATATATAAAAAAAATAAAAATTTCCATCTAAGTTCAAAGAAAAATATATGTTGGCTTACCAAAGATTTATACACCATAAAAACAACAAAAAACGCAGTAATTTTCAGAAAATGGGTTTCCTCACAAATGTGTAGAAAAACGTCGTATGAAACGCGGTGTGCATTGGTAATTACAATCCTTGGCTCCACTAAGACCTCGCCTTAACCCGCATCGATTGTAGTAACCAACTTAGCACACTTGTATCATAATATACTATTAATTTATTTTTTACTAATAATAAATAAATCTTGGCTTGATGTAACAATAACATACCTGACGATGCAACCAAAATTAACAGAGCCACACGCATTGTACTTTTTAGCTATAAACCATGTCATGATTGTGGGACCAAGGTATTTATACTTGTAGTTTCCCGTGTATCACAACACCTGACTTATTAATCAATATTATCTAATTGACAACATATTATGTATTTGCGTTCTTATCGTCGTAATCCTGCTGCATGCATAATCTTTTCACTTTTTCACCAATCTGCGGTTGGTTTTCACATTTGTTTCTATGGAGATGATTGAAGTTATATTCGCCCCCCCTACCCCTCTCTTACCTTGGGGAATGTGTCGCATGGCGATGAAAGAATACTACCACCCTCTCTCTTCCCTTGGCACAGTGTGGAATTGGCTTGAGTTGCGGCCATGCTTTTTATGTTTTCAACAGATAGCCTGCGCCAAACAAAAGCTTTTACTAGTAGAACTCCCATTAATTTACTTTCTGAAAACCCGTGAAAAACGTTTTTGCGTGTATATAGGTATTAACTAAGTTAAAAGTTATTTAAAGGTGGGGAATGAACAAATGCATGGTTTTAATTTAGAAAAAATTTAAAAATCTTTATTTCAAATTAAATGTTACTTTTCACCTAAAAATAAAATCCGTATATTGTAGGAAACTCGAGAGAAAAAAAATGCTTAAAAAAACAAATTAATTATTTTGAACGCTTTCTATGAACTTTTTGTTATTTTTTCTATATTAAAACTATGCCTTTGTTCATTCCCCACCTATATACAACTTTTAACTCAGTTAATACATACACATAAACACGCAAAAACATTTCTATGGTTTTTTCACAGGTTTTCAGAAAAACAAAATACCGATAGTAAATTAATGGGAGTTCTACTAGAAGCTTTTGTTTGGCCCAGGCTATCTCTTGAAAACTTAAAAAGGCATGGCCGCAACTCAAGCCAAATCCCACACTGCTTGGGTGTCGTAAAAGGCGACGAACGGACTAAAGACTGCCACATACATCCAGCAGCATAGAGCGGCGATGATCTCATCACCTGTCAAGCTGAGCACATGTGCAGTCGCTATTTGGTGAAAAGTGGACTATTGTGGAGGACCGCTTTTGCTGTCCTCATTACCTAGTCTCTGATTATATGTATGTATAAAATATAGCCTATATCCTCTGTTTGTAATAGCTTTTATTGAAATCAAGTCTTTGCTTTGGTAGTACTTCGATCAACAATACCAACTAGATAACGCGTCACGTACAAAATCAAAGCTAAATTCTGTCCACGTGAATAAATACTTTTTCAAAGCAATAAATTACTCCTGTCACTTAAAAATGAAAAGACGTCAAATAACATTTAGTGGTGAAATCAACCTTAAGCTGCAACATATAAAGTACTTTTTTCTGTTATTGCCTTGCGAGATAATAAGAGCTCACTTCTCAAGTGCGCTCTTAATTACCGAGACACATTTTTAGCGCCGACCTGACATCTAGTTGTATTGTTGATCGAAGGGGTAGTTGATATTGTTTGGCTTAATCAACACACCTGCCAAATGCGGGTGCTCAAACAATCCGAATGACACTTGCTCGACCTGGGAATCGAACCAGCCCTTTATCGAGCCGAGCGGTTGGCCACTCGGCCACTGAGGTGTGGTGGATCGAATGTAAAAAAACATTATGTAAATACATACATATAATCAAGACTATTATCCCCGAAGGGTTAGTCAGAGACTAGGCAATGGGGACCGTAGAAGCAGTCCTCTATCATAGTCCACTTTTCACCAAATAGCGACTGTACATGTGCTCAGCGTGACAAGTGATGAGCCCATCGCCGGCTCTATGTTGGAAGTATGTGCAGTCTTTAGTCTGTTAGTCGCCTTTTACGACACCCTAGGGAAGAGAGGGTAGTTTCTTTCACCGCTTCGCGACACGGTAACATTATGTAAACATACAAGAAACATTATGTATTTTGTATGAAATCAATATGAAATTATCATTAATCACATGGATCAAATATAAATTTTACTAGATGACCCGTTGAACTTCGTATCACCTACATTAAATTTGTGAAAAATATGGTCAAAACTTAATACGTACAAAATTTTTCGGTCAGCACATTTAGCCAGTGTCAAGTTAATGAGGAGCTCGATGGCGCAGCGGCTCGCGTGTTCGGCTTGCGATTTTGCCCGCTAAGCAACTTTCGCAATGGCGGGTCGCCTGATGGGTGACAAGATAAGGGGAGGTATTTCGAGCGCTTCTCTCTCTCTCTCTCGACGGTACGACGGTAAGGGACGTGTATAACAGCGAAGCGGCACGAAAAGGCGCGTTTTATATTTAAAAAAAATGATAGATGTAATAAAAAAAACTATCGGTTATAATACGTTACTCAAATTATCTATGAACTTCATTTTGGTAAATAACTCATAATATCAAATCACTTATTTTAAGAATAAAACCTAGAAAAAAGATAAAATGACACAAAAAAATTATGTAACTTTGTGAATTTATTCTAATGAGCAACTTTACCAAATCTTGTTTCCATCGGGTATATTCTATAGAATGAAGCCTCAACAATATTTTAAATATTTTGCAGATTTTAATTTTACTGTTTACTACTTCAAAAATTAATTTTAAGTACGTGTTATTTAAATTTTTCACTAACACCTAGCCTTAAAAACATCTCGAGCTTCCTCCGTGCTTCGGAAGGCACTTTAGCCCGTTGGTCCCGGTTGTTGTCGTAAGATGGCATGTTAAAACCCACCAACCCGCATTGGGCCAGCGTGGTGGGTTGTTTTCCCCACGTGCTATTGTCCACGTGGGAGGCTTGTTCCCAGCAGTGGGACGTTTATAAACTGATGATGATGATGATGAAGTATATAGATTTGATGGCCAGTCTTGCTATCGCTGCCCCGGCCGGCCTATTCGCCAAAATGTATTATACAGACAACTAACAGTGTTACTGTAAAATTGGACACCATAAAATAATATAGTTTTTTTATTAGTTTTTTCCTTGTATCAATATTGTCTGTCCGTACTTTAGGTAGGTAAATAAAGTTTATGTTTATTTCTTCAGTTGTGTGTATGTCCTTTATTGTGTGACTGTATGATAGATTGAAAGGTGTGATAAGATATTTTAATTTTGATGTGCAACATTTTTTTTGGTGACAACGCAATAATTTTATCTTATGCTGAGTAATGCATGTCACAGTCAAAGACATTATTTTGTTATACTTACTATAAACTTATTTAATAACAACTGTGGATATGTTCATTTTTAGGGTTCCGTACCTCAATAGGAATGAACGGAACCCTTAAAAGATCACTTTGTTGTCCGTCCGTCTTTCTGTCAAGAGTTCAAGACCCTTTATCTCGGGAACGCGTGAAGGTATCTAGTTGAAATTACAACGATATACTCAAGTCTACAGTTTCTTGATGCTGTGAAAAAATCAAACTCCTAAGTTAAAGTAAATAAAAGATACGGCCGTTTATGCCGGTGAAAACGTATATTTCCACACTCTCCAAGGAATTAAAATTTATAGGGTATTTTCCGTTGACCTAGAACTATAAAATTTGGCAAGTATTATGGTATTTCTCGGAGATTGCGTTCTTCAGCTGATTCATATGGCCTAAAATTATTTTCACTATTGGGTTTACAAAACATACTTTTATGAAAAAAGGTATGCCAATATACATATTTTTGAAAGAGGGACACATTTTAATGTAACGGTTTTCGAGATAACTGACTTTAATTTTTTTGGGGCCATATGAATCAGAATCTGTGAATATAAATCAGAATTAGGAATAAAAATGAAAATCTAGTCTGAAAAATCAGTCAATATGTATTCAGTAGGTAATTTTAGTGAAACGACACATCCACCAAAAGTAAAGCGACAGAAGTTTGGCTAAGCACTAATGTATTACTAAACAGATGTAACTTCTTATTATCAGATTCATCTATCTCTTGTCTTTTTTGTTTATGTTGGTTCTGCACATCTTTTAACTTTCTTAAAGTATGCAATCGTTGTAGCTTCTTTCTGTAGTTTTCAGGGAGATTTCTTCATAGCTGACAATTTTTGTTGAGCTATTTGTAAACGTTGTGGGTTTTCTAAGCATGTAGATGTAGTAATAATAGAGTTTGTGGGCTGAGAGATCTGGGAATGGAGTACGTGCCCTAAGAGTTCTTGGTGAATCTGGTGCGATATTAGGGAAAATATTTTCAGGGAGATTGGTGAATCTGGTACAGGAGTCATTTAGGAACGCATCGTGGTTGACCCTGGTAGATCGGATACTGTAACTCTTGTAGAAAGCACTCTGCACTTGTGCGAAACTGGTGCATAAGTATTTGGGAAACGCACCCTGAGAGATCTTGCCAAAACTGGTGCTGGAATGAATGGTAAAGGTAATTTTGTTTACTCATGTAGAATTGAAATTTTGTTCTTCTTTTTCAAATAGGCCTCTCGCATTTTCACTTGCCATAAAGCATACTTGTCTGGATCCTTTCGTACGTTCTTTATCCGAAAACGTCATGCAAACCTCCAAATCTTATCAATATTACAAATATAAAAATAATATACTCATACGTAACACCCAGACACTGAACAAACATAATGTTCATCACAATGTGTTTGTCCTGGGTGGGGATCGAACCCACGACCCCTGGCTCAGAAGGTAGGATCACTTACCCCGCGCTACGTGCTCGTCAAGTACAGTATGTATACCAACAAATTATTTCAAAAATTGCAATAACAAATAGCAGAAATGTTAAAAAAGATGGTTCGACAAAAATAAAATACAGTCTAACACTTTTTATAATAATAAACCCTATAACTCACAGCGAGACGTTAGCACTACCGCTATTGGCACCTCAGAGAGCTGTGTTCACTGAAAGCGGCTAGAGGTTACGCGGAATGCAACGTATCTATCTGCTGGTGAGTGTTATTAGTAATGCTTGATTAACGAAATGTGTGCCATCTTGATTAGGGTTTTTACTATATAAATCAGACACATATGAATCAGAATTATGCCTAAAATCATTTATAAGTCACCACACATTCACATTTCGGGATTGTTATTTTTACCCAAGTATCTGTACCCCAATTGCATTATATTTCGCGCAGATTCAAGTTTTAAAACTGTTTAACTTAATAATAGAAGGGGACATATTAATCAGAAACACTGGTGTACCAAGCACATATTAATCAAGTATTTATCTTTGTGTCTCGGCATCGAAGCCGAACTAGCCGCATACCACCTCCCTGCCACGTCTGTCGAGCGACTGGCTACCTCCGGCGCAGGGAATGATCGCCTGATGTTTCGTATTTGGCTTAGTACGATCGAATGAAGCGTGCGTCATATGAATCAAACTTTTGTGCCGGACATTCAGTATTTCTTTATTTAATAATGAACTAACGCAGATAATCAGTACCAAATATATTTATCTTAGTAAACAACTAATCTTGTTTTGATATAACTATAATGGATATTGATTTATCAATGAGAAAACATAATATTGTCACTCTTGTTCAAAAACTGGGTAACGGACACGTCATATGAATCAGAAGAACGACTTTTGAATATTTTTTTTATATACTTAAATTGTAATTATTAAGAAAACCTTATTTGTCCCAGATGGGTAAAAGTCTAAGGTACACTTTGAAAAAATTTGCAGATCAATTAGTCAGTTAGTTACGGAAATAAACCTCCAGACATTGAAAACTTTCGGTGCGGAGAAATACCCATTACCGTCTTTTGCTACAAGTATAGGGAAAATCTGAAAACTTTACATTTGTAATTAAATCATTAAAAACAGGGTATTTATGCCATAAAAAGTATATTTCGACACACTCAAGGGAATAAAAATTTATAGGACATTTTCCGTTGACCTAGAACTATGAAAGGACATAATTTTTTTTGGTACTAAAATAAAAGAAAAAATAACTGCTACAATTCATATACTTCCTTGTCCAAGTTAGGGTTATTAAGTAGGTAAGTCTATGAGGTCTATGGTAATGTAGAAACGATATCGCTAACACAGTTATCTTTTTCGCAGTTTAGAATATTTAGCAACTATACACACACAAACACAACGAAAGCGCGTCCGGGAATCGTCTGGCGGCTGACAGTCTGACATCTGTCTACGATGCGTATTGACATATAAAACGTCAGACAAGCGTCACTTTTTCATTTTTAATAACATAAAGTGTCACAATCCTACTATAATGTTGCCATTTTCGAGTAGAAATCAATGTAGGTTTTTAATTTTTATAAAAAAACGGAGATCTTTAAATTAATAATACGGTCATAAATATGTTGATAATAATGTATTCTTCAATTGTTAAAAGACTTTGGAATTTAGTACCAAGCCCCATAGTAAAAAAATTATAACCTTTGGCAAGTATTACCGTCTTGTACCACAAGGAAAAAATCTGAAAAATATACATTTGTAATTAAATCATTAATAAATAAAGATTTAAGCCAGGAACGGTGGTCCAAATTTTGAATTAAGTTAAGTGTCATGTGGGATATCGTATGAAAGGGCTTCATTCGCACAAGCTTAAATAGATTTTAGTCCGTTAGTCGCCTTTTACGACACCCAAGGGAAGAGAGGGGATGGTAGTAGTATTCTTTCACCGCTACGCGACAGGGTTATTTTTTTTGTTAGACTATGGCAGAGGACTGCTTTTGTTGTCCTCTTTGCCTAGTCCCTGACTAACCCTTCGTGGATATTAGTCGTAATTACATGTATGTAAGTATTATTTCTAAATTTAAAAAAAAAAAACAATTATTATAAATGTTTATAGTGCATCACTTCAGAACAGCTGCACCTATACGGCTAATTATTTTTGTGTCGTGTTGTACGGGCAAAGTTTGTATAAAACTTAGAAATTCGTTACTAATTGTTGCAACACGCGGACGTAGCCGCGGGCGGCCCGCTAGTATAGAATATTGTCTTTTACAATAATAATGAATGTACAAAACAAATCAACATTGATTAATTGATAAGATTCAATGGAAAATATTAACGCAATGTTGATTTCCATTAAAAGATAATGGCTTTTATCTATACAATTACATAAATAATTGTTGCACGCGATTAACGTTTGGGGGGTAACAAACGTAACCAATGACATTTTTCAATGTCAATATTTTTATTACTCAACGGCTACTGCAGAGGTATTAAGTTTTTAGTCTGAAAAAGGAATTTTTAAAAAAAACCATCACGAAATCAAATCATCGGTCAAATAATCAATGGATGGGTTTTTCTATTATAATATATTATAATTCCTATACTAATATTATTAGCTTAGGAATTACCATGCTTTAGCTAAGTTCGTGTTGAAAGGTACTGGAAAATTGCCATAATGACTTTGATACCACACAATAACATGTTTGCAATTAATCATCTCATTTTTAAGTGATTTTAAGGTACGAACGAATTAGAGGACACCTGGTAACAACAAAGATAGTCCACGGACTTAATGTGGCGCGATGAATCATAACGAATGCCGTCTTAAGCCATAATCCTACCAACGGCGGCTTAAGGCTAGCACCGGAAACTTAAATCTACAAATCCAGCTTAAAATATCATTAGTTTCTGTCTGTTGGAATCTTATTCTGTCTCCATAAACTTTAAACAACTTCAAGTTTACCTAGAGTTTAGTGTCAGCTGCTTTTGTTCTTGAGATTTCGTTTTGTTCCCAAACCAAAGATTTTGGAAGGCTCACTTCGGAAGGCACGCTTCGGAAGGCACGCTTCGGAAGGCACGCTTCTGAAGGCATGCTTCGGAAGGCACGCTTTGAAGGCACGCCTCGGAAGGCACGCTTCGGAAAGCACACTTCGGAAGAATCGCTTCGGAAGGCACGCTTTGGAAGGCACGCTTCGGAAGGCACGCTTTGGAAGGCACGCTTCGGAAGACACGCTTCGGAATGCACGCTTCGGAAGGCACGCTTCGTAAGGCACGCTTTGGACGCACGCTAGTTTTTTTTATACCAATTAGGTGGCAATCAGGCATAAGGCCCGGCCTGCATGATGGCGGTTACCGTAGCTTATGGACGATTATACCTACTATACGAAGACGAATACGAGACGAAAAAAAAAAATTCTCTTTTCAAAGAACTCTATTCAGTACTCTTTTGAAAGTACCCTTTGACCTATGCTAAGTTAAGCCCTTATTCTCGGATGTTGTCGTTTAAATCCAAAGTACAGGACAGCCGATCAACATAGTATATTAGTTTCTTTTCCGTTTTCCGCACACAGAAATATTGAAAAGATATTTGATTTAGATTGAAAACACCTAGATTTTCTTATTTTCTTCTGTTGGAGCTCAGCTTGCTTAGATATACGCTGTTGAATGTATGAGCAGCCTTCAGTGTGTTAGCCGCCTTTTACGAAATCTAAGAGAAGAGAAGGGCTTGTAGTTTTCTTTTAATAATGGACCGCCACCAAAACAGCTACGTGCTACAGGTAAGGCGCGAATTACATATACATACAAACATAAGAAATCACGACTATTATCACAGAATAACTAATAGAATAGTGCTACGTACAGAAGGTTCACTCTCCAACGACTTTCACGCGAAATTGAAACTTATCGTGTGACCCGAGCGTTCATATTCCGTTATGCAACGCTGACCCGATATCGATTTGACGTCATGACGTCACAGAGCGTAGGGTTTACGCGCGCGCGCAGGGATTACGAGCGACGACGCGCGACTGTTCGGTGCTTCGTGAGCGGCAACCTTGACTGCCATACGCCTAGGCGGCCTGCCTGGGAGGCGCGCCAGCCGAACGAGCCTAAACTGCGGAGTGACACCTCCTGCTATTAGTCCTCTTTTTACCAAATAGCGACTGCACATGTGCTCAGCGTGACAGATGGTGAGCCCATCGCCGCTCTATGCTGTTGGAAGTATTTGTAGTCTTTAGTCCATTAATCGCCTTTTACGATACTCATGGGAAGAGAGGGGTCGTTGTATTCTTCACCGCTTCGCGACACAGTTATAGGTTATTAACACGGTCATTTTAAGGCGCGCATTGTACACATCAAATAAGTCTTATTGAGAAGCTCTTTTCTGAAAATCTAATATTTCAACTTTATTTTTTAATTACAATATTTAATTAGTCCCTAGACACGAATCTGATAATTTTGATAACTTATATATTTTATCTGATTATGTACTAGTAATGAATAGTTATTTTACGCACATTTGAAATGATAGACATCTTATTATTATTGTGTCGGACCACAAAATGTGTATTTTCCTTCGTTCAGGCACAGATAGTGTATTGACGTCATATAAAAATAACATATTCTTATCGTTCGTTCGTTCGTTAATAATTTTAATTATTTTTAATATGAAAACAAAACATATAATATTAATTAACAGATCCTTAGTAGTAATAATGTAGTAGCGACATACAAGTTCAAGTTTTTAAGCAAACTGAAGTTAGTTAAGCATTATAATTATATCATTATCACGAGACTTAACCCCTCAAGCCCCAAGCCGCCAATATGGCCGCGCTGGACGCGCTCTTCACTTGACTTTGTACCCTGTTTTGATACACTTAGAGACTACTTTAATATGAACAAGGTCGTTTATTTTGGTTCTGTAGTACATTTTATGCATCGTGAACGCAAAATTTAACAGGAACTGCATTTGATTTTTCTTTATTTTTTTTTCCATTTTCGCAATTATTTTTTTAAATTTTTTTTTGGCTACAAACAGTCATGTGCCATAACAATAAATAGTGACAAACAATTGTTATGTTTAAAAGACCTACAGTGCCAATTGTATTCACAAAAGCATCTTGATCAACAAAATCAATTGACTTGAAAATTTTGTCTATTAAGCATAAAAGAGAAAAAAAAACAATTAAGTAAGTAGCAAAAACATGATTTTACAGAAGTACTTGAAAAATACTTAAACTACCTACGTTGACAATTTATTGGCCGCAAAATAAAGAGCAGGTATTAGAATATTTTTTGTGAACGACATACCTACCTACTTATTAACTTAATATGACTTTAAGTCTTTCTTTAATTTTATCGAATGACATGTGAAACAGATCTAATTCTAAAAAATCATTATTTATTATTATGCCACGCATTTCGATGCCAAGAGTGAGAGGTGAAGTACAGCATTCAGAAAGATAGCGTTAAAATGTCCCAAGTATAAGAAAATGCACTATGCCCTTCGCATAAAAGATGTCCAATCAATTCCGTTATTAGTTTCACGCTACCATAATATCTGAAATCTCGAAATTTATATCCCCAAAGAAACTTTGGAATGATCCTTTTATTCCCTTGCTCCAATATGTCGGAATTCAGAAGACAAATTTCTTTTCAAAATCAAATCTCCTGTCGACGGATGGCGCACGAGTTGAACTCGAGCCAATATTATATTTAAATCTGTAAAAGTTTCCCGAGATATCGTGGGGAACACTCTACTTTCTTACTTAGAGGACGATGTCTTTGAGTTGATTTTGGAGATGTGATGCCACCTTACAATGTAATTTGAGGCATCTCGACAGCCGAATGGATATCTCGTGTTTGATGCGAGGATCGCGGATCTATACCCGATTATTGACGTGAAATAGTGCTATTAAAATTTTTGTGTGCCTCTTGTAAAAAGTGATCATCAAAAATCGTCTCTAAAAAGGCAACTTTTCAGTGCAGCGGAAATTATGTTTAAAAAAATTTAAAATGAGAAATATTTACTATTTAATTATTTATTCATTACCTATTAAATCTGAGTGTAGTATTATTTTAGTTTCATATTTACAGATCTTCCTTTTAATTTTTTTTAAACACTGCATAGTTGACAATGAAATGTTGTCATTTTGTGATGTATCACTTTTCGCATGAGGCACATAATTATCAAAAATATATGCGACTTGCCCCCCTAGGCTAGTGCCAAACGCTCCGTGTCGATTCGTTAGCGTTTGTCAATAGTAAATTAGTAGATAACTTTACTATACTTGGCGAATGCTTAATCTAAACTAGAGCTAAATTGTTTACTTTGTCTGTCATCCGTTTACCTGTAAGAATGATTTTACAGGTTCATAAATCACACCCCTGATCTCCAACATAGTTATTTACTTATACGTGTATAATATACGTTTTAATAAATAACGTTTTTAGGTACATACGTACATATTATCACGACTTTTATCCCCGAAGGGTAAGTCAGAGACTAGGCAATGCGGACTGCAAAAGCAGTCCTCTGCCATAGTCCATTTTTCACCAAAGCGACTGCACATGTGCTCGCGTAGCGGTGAAAGAACACTATCACCCCATCTCTTCCCTTGGGTGTCGTAAAAGGCGACTAACGGGCTAAAGACTGCACATACATCTAACAGCATAAAGCGGCGATGGGCTCACTAGTCCTGTCACGCTGGTTAGGTAGGTACCTATATATATTTTAGTTACCATCCCACTGGACTTCCAACATTTTTGTAAAAACCTTTCAGGGCTCTTAATAATTCAATGTTTCATTTCGTAAGTAGTTACCCCTCGTTGTTTGAATTGTCACAACTTGTCAAAAACTTTATTTATGTTCTCTTTGCAAATGATCTTTTATTACAAAAACATTGGTAACGGAGTGAGTTTCAAATAAACTTAGTGAAGAAATTGCAATTATATTTTGCGCTAGAGACATTATTTCATTCTAATTTTTTATTGATTAAAAATATTCTACGTAATGTAATTAGATAAATGTGAGATATATTGTACCAAATTATTTGTTTTTTTTTAGAAGAATGTCGGTTGAATTTGCATCGCTGGTAAAATATTGCTGAAAATCATGCTTTCATTTCATTTGAATATACTGATTTATTAACATAATTATATTACACATTTTATGTTTTAAGCTAAGTAATTAAACTACTCAATAAATTAATAATAATAAATCACATAAAAATGCATTTTTTTTCTATCACTCATATTAAGTCACTTAGGGCAAGTCCAGGAGGGCTAGAGCGTCATAAGATTTCACTTACTTCTGTAGGTACTCTTAAACTTGTACTTCGCTATTACTTAGGAGCTCAGCTGTCGCAATACCATACACAATGCAAATTCAATTGTTAGCAACCTTTAGGAGTCTAACGGCGACTAATAGACTATAGACTGCACATACATCCAACAGCATAGAGCGGCGATGGGCTCACCACCTCGCACGCTGAGCACTTGTGCAGTCGATATTTTTGGTGAGAAGTGGACTATGGTAGAGAACTGCTTTTGCAGTCCACATTGCCTAGTCTCTGACTAACCCTTTGGGGATAATAGTCGTGACTATATGTATGTATGTATGTAATGTTTAGAAGTCTTCGAGACTAGGGGTTCAGGTGGAACGCAGCGCTACTTCGTTTGCCTAAAAAATAACAAAAACCTTATAGATGGCCAGTTGTAACAAAGCTGGCCTGAAAAACAAAAAGGGAATAAAGTGTCACCTATCACACTGTGTCTGGCGTTTGGCGAGAAAGTGAAAAATCGTGTTTGCAATTTTGATTTTGGTCATTCTCCTTTAAAATAAATTAAAAAAATTAACCGAATTTTATTGGATTTTGAGTGATATTATATTTGAGTATATTATATCCGTAGCTTAATGTTATATTGTGTTTGTGTGTGTTAGTTATATGTTTAATTAAGTTAAATTGGTAAATAAATCAGTGAAACGCCATTCCTCAAAATCTCTAAAAAGCCTACGCGAGGAATAAATAAAGACTCTAACCCATTGCTTAAAACAAGAAGCCATAAAATAATTCAATTTAAATTGGCCTGCAAAAATAAGTTTCACACTTTTAAAGTTTAGTTCTTTTTAAACTATAGAAGTAATAGATTTAAAACAAAATAACGTTTTGTAGCAATTTTTATCAGCTTCTTTTTTTTGTTTTACAAAATTAAACTCTTTTTCGAGTCCTTTTTGTTTCGAAAGTATATCTTGTGTACTTAAAAAGTTATTGCAATAATACAGGCCAGTGTATATTAATAAAAATCAATTACCAAAATGTTTGTACGCGCATCACCTTTTATCGGCTGTACATATTTGACTTTTTTTTTTGTTGTGTTCATAATTGTTAGGACAAGGCTGGTGTGAAATATATTTTTTTTAATTTGTCAATGTCAAGTCGCGGGCGGTCCGTTAGTTAAATATATTTTTATTTGAAAGTAAACAAGCAAGCACCGATAAATTATACAATAATCACGACTATTATCCCCGATGAGTTAGTTAGAGATTAGGCAATGAAGACAGCAAAAACAGTCTTCTTACATAGTCCACTTTTCACCAAATAGCGACTGTATAATCAGCGTGACAGGTGATGAGCCCATCGCCGCTCTATTTGCATACCGAAGACAGGGCTTAATGGGGGAAGATATCTAAAAACAAAATCAGTACCTACGTCAGCATCATACCATAATGCTGATAAAAAATCAAAACATTGATAAAATACTCATTATTCGACAAATCAAAACGTTTCATCATATTTTCATGTAAGTAATAAAAGGACAATGGCGAAATCATTGCTGAATGAATTCTTTAGCGTCTATAAATTTCACTATATAACTACGGATGAAATAAATCCGTAAGATTGTTGAAACCATAGGAAAAACCTGTCTAAATTTCTTAATAAAAACAAGTCTAAAAGACACGTAAATTACTAGTTAGTGCTGTTCTGTCTTAGAGCATTATGACATTGCTTTATGTGTTCTGTATAAGGCAATGAAGACGTTTTTATTTATTTTTTCTTTTAAATAATGGTTTCGTGCGGTCAGCACATTTAGCCAGTATATTAAAGTGAATATTTTCTTTGCATAAAGTCTCAATAAAGTAGATAATAATGAGTGATAATTAACGTTTAATGGTAAATGATATTCCCCCAAACTTCTTGAGACTAAATAAAGCTATGGGACTTTATTGAGATCTCACACGGATTTATTGCGAGAATTTGAAAAGTGATGTTGCACTGTTTTGTTTTATTTGCCAACACTCATGCACGTGTTCATTTCACATTAATATTCGACAAAACACAAATTATAGAAAATAAAACAAAACTGCAGACATGATGGTTCACTTTCTCGCTAAGAAGTCCACGTTTTTATTTTTAATTTGGCAAAACGTATATTTTAATAATTTATTTCTTAAAGAAACAGACTAAGGTCAGAAACCATACTGCCTAGTCATTAGTTAGTTAAAATCACATTGTAATTATTATAAGACTATATTTTCCAACTGCTGGGAAAGGCCCCTCCCCTCATTCCACTTTTCGCGGTCTGTTGCTTGTGCTGGCCAATCCTTGAATGGATAACACATGCAACTAGGTAGGTAAGTACTTGTTTTATCCAATTATGATGGACTTAACCTCCAAAACTTTGAATTGAAATATCTTTAATTGTAGATTTACTAGAGAAGTAAAACAAAGAGTAGGTATAGAGTTTGTAATCCTGAACAACATGGGTTGTTCAGGATTACAAACTCTATACCAACATATTTTTTTCTTTTATAGACGTTAAAAAAATAGTTGACAAAGTTTGTATGGGAGTTCGTCAATGTCTTTTGTGTAAGTACTACTTTTGTAAATGAAAATATAATAAGACATTAACGGGACCTAACATAATTAATTTTGTAAGTAAGTACATATCTGCTTAATGCTTGACGTTTCGACTGCGATGCTGCAGCCGTGGTCACAATTAAGAGTTCGCTTGCGTCAAGCAGTAGGTAGATATGTACATACAAAATTAATCGTGTTCAGTCCCATAAAATATAAGTATATCAATAATTTGAGAGTGAAAGGGGAAAACCTCAGTGAACGTACTTAGATCAGATCGGTGACGTACTCGTTAAAGGTCAGGTTAAGAGTACCCTAAACCGAAGAGCAGGTACGAAGAACGTCATGAGAGTAAGAAAAGCAAAGGATGTTTGTCAGGATCATGGCAGATGGAAAGCTGTGGTCATCATCATCATCATCAGCCTATAAACGTCCCACTGCTGGGCACAGGCCTCCCACGTGGACTTTAGCACGTGGGGATATTGGGCCATAACCCACCACGCCCAATGCGGGTTGGTGAGTTTTAACGACTGCAATCTTACGACAACAACCGGGACCAACAGCTTAACGTGCCTTCCGAAACACGGAGCTCCTCGACTAACAAATTTACAAATATTAACTAAAAACAATTCAAAACAAATCTGTTCTGTGTAAGAGGTGAGAGAGGTCTACAGGTCTTAACTTAGGTCGATATCTTTTCATTTTAAAATAAAATTTTCTTTAATTATTCCTGTCTTATATATGGATCACAAACAAAAAAATAAATAAATTTGTATTAGAGATCAACCACATAATTTTGTCACATGTTAAGGTGTGTGCATAATAATATTTGCAAGCAATCCAACCAATAGCAAACGCTCTTTTGTCCTATTTGTTCCTTACAATGATATCGTAAAGATCGATCTTTTTCATGGATTCGTCAATAGGTGTGTTTTTATTTTTAGCCATTTATGCGTTTCTGGTTTATTGCTTTTTGAATTGCAGGTGTTTTTTCGCTAAAGTATTGTGATGAGATACGTTATCCATAACAATAACCATATTTTTGGTACATGGTTGCATCTTTTCAGCAGTTAGTACTTTACTTTACTGTTTACTTTGCTTTACTGTACAATGTTTTTTTTTATAAAAGAAGGAGGCAAACGAGCAGGCGGGTCACCTGATGGAGAGCAATCACCGCCGCCCATGGACACTCGCAAAACCAGAGGAATCGCAGGCGCGTTGCCGTCCTTTAAAGATGGAATAGGGTTAAGGAAGGAATAGGAATTGTGAGAGGGGAGGGGGGAATGGGGCCTCCGGAACCCTCACTGGCCGGACGAAACACAACAGCACCAAGTGCCATTATTTTACGCCGGATATTCGTGAGAAGGTGGTATTACGCCGGGCGAGCCAGCCCAATGCGTGCTGCAACGCAGCGTGGCTCTACTACTCAGTCAGTGTCACTCATTTAGCGCCACCCAGGGGTCACGTGTAGGGTCTTCAAGGTAAACCTACGGACGCTAGTAACTTTAACCCCCAAAATAATGTGTGTGTGCATATGTGACGTATATGCACACACACATTCAAAACAAATTGTGGATGGGCGTGCCATCTTTTCGTGGTTTATCTCTACACGAAACCGGAAAACGAAACGTAGTAGAAGTACGTTCAGTTACCCAAACAAAGTGAAGATATTTGAGAACAAAGATATTTCTCAACAGTTTGTTGTGTCACGATGACAAGCAAGACGATTCCGTGCAACATTGTCACGTGCTAAAATGCTTTCTGGCTTTCTATTTTCCAGTTTGGGTGGTTGAATTTCTGGAAATGTTTCACTTGGAGCTGGGATAAGGCGATATAGTAGCTTACTGGGACTTTTGATATTAAGTTCGATCTATTTTAAACCGACATCAGAAAGCGGAGGTTATCAATTCCTGTCTATACAAATATTCCTTCTTTCTGAAGTCTGTTAAAAGTTCTTGTTAGATACTATAGCTAACGATAGAAAAAAAAAGATATTTATTTGGTATTTAATAGGTCAAGGATCATAAGACCGTCGGTGGTCGCGAAACATTTGATTTTTAATTGTGTCTGGTTTAACGGCGCTCAAGGAGTTGTTTACAAAATAACAAACCACTTATGATCACGACTATTATCCCCGAAGGGTTAGTCAGAGACTAAGCAATGAGGACGAGGACTAAGCAGCGTGGCAGGTGGTGAGCCCGGGTCTGATACTCTAGATCGAATGACGTTACCTCGAAGGTTATTACCTCGATGTCTCTACCTCGACGGTACACTTCACCGATAGCTTGTTACCTCGAAAGGTCAATACCTCGAAGGATCTCTTCCTCGACGGGTCTTTTCTACGATGGTTACATTTGATCGATTGGTTGTAACCTCGAAAAAATCATAAAAAGTACAATTATAATTCCCATGACTTTTAGAAGTCAAGCCCATCGCCGCTCTATGCTGTTGGATGTGTGCAGTCTTAGTCCGTTAGTCGCCTTTACGAAACCCAAGGGAAAAGTGGGGGGGTGTAGTAATTCTTTCACCGCTACGCGACATGGTTAAACCACAAAATAACAAAAATACAAACCTATTAAAAAATAATATACAGTTGTAACAAGTATTATAAAAAAATTATGTTTCCGAAAAACGCATAAGTCTAAAAGTATACAGTTAAGTACATGTGACGCCCTGAAAGGGCGCAGCAATATTAGTTAAATCATGTATTTTATGGTAACATTTATTATTTTGTTTACCGTTCCTACCCCTCATGGGCAGGACGCAGGAACTCAGGTCTCAAATTTAAGCATAACAGCGACTATAAACAGGGCGTGAAACGGCATTTATATTACATTTTGTGCACCGATTTGGATGATTATTTATTGAATTAAATAGTTTTTTGTTTTTGTGAAATTGTGGTCTTTTAAACGGAGCGTGAAACGGTATTTAAGCAGGCCGTCATGAATGGGTGCGCTTGTTACCGTGCTTGTTCCACGGTGGGGAGCGCTCTCATTATTTTGGACTGCATCGGCTCCTTATCATCAGGCAGGATGTAGTCACTATGACTTGTCACATTAAAAAAAAGTTTTCTGGAAAGGTGGTCTTATAGAAATTTTAACATATATGTTATGTCTTTGAATGATTGGTGATCATGAAAATATTCCTTTGATGCGTGGTTAAATCTCCGCCCTTTTTATGCTTCTACTTCTCTTCTTCTTCTTCGTAGTTGTCAACATAATTTTTTTAGATAGATTTCTCAACAATGATTGATTTCTTATGAATTTCACTATGCCATGTAGTCGAAATGGTGTGGCGTATTCATAGTCAGTCACGCGAACTTCTAATAACAAGAAGCTTCAAGAAAATCCGCAACAAGGGCAATTTCTTTTGTCCCTTTCTACTACAGCGTCAAATATTAGCTTCAAATATTGGCGTCAAATATTGGTAAGTGCTTTTTCATCATAGAAGCACACTTTGCATTACGTATAGGTAACAAAGTTGAGTGAAGAAATACTATACCTTGATCTACCTTGGATGGATGTTTAAACGACATCTTTCTACCGATTACTTAAGAAATGTTTTATAATAATTTATTGTTTCGTTTTTGTTTGTTTTCATATGCTGTAATCGTTTTTTAATAGAGACCATTACTGAATAAATTTACTGAAGTTTATTTTAATTACAGATTCAGTTTCGTAACTTTGAGAAGTTTTGAACAGAAGTCATGAGTGTTAGAGGCTATGGTGCCTACACAATATAGTGTTGTAGAAATATAAAAAAAATGTTAGATAGATAGATAACTCTTTTATTGCAACAGTTTACTTAAACAAATACATACAAAACAAGAAAATAGGTAAAATACATAGTCACAATTTGGCGGTCTTATCGCTATGAAGCGATTTGTTCCAGACCACCAGTCGGATTGAGAGATCATATAAACTCGTTGGTATTTACAAAACTGTTTGTTTATTATATCCATAGTTTATATGCACTGCATACACGGTTATAGCCTGCTACCATTAATTTTTTACACAAAATACATTTATACAGTTTTATTATGGGAAAGCTCACTATGTGCTGTTATACATAGTGGGATAGCCTGTGCCCAGCAGTGGGACATGTATAGGCAGATGATGATTACAGGAAAGCCCTTAACTTCTTCTGCAACAACACTGTTCTTCCATTATGCTTTAGTGTCAATTTAGAAACATTTACGGGCATGCGCAAAATAACATATAAATTTATATTGTAACGCAACATTTTAAAATAAGCTAAAAAATATCTACACGCCTGTTTGAAGCAACGGAAGACCGTAGGCTGGTAATTTTTTCGCTCAGCGGATAAGTCTAGCCATACAAAGATGCAATGCCGCCAGTCTTTTGGGTACCTTACCTCGAACAGGCGAGTTGGTTGATTTTTTTTATTTATAAGGAGGTAGTCTTGTCTTATTTATTTGTTATTTTTTTGTGTGTCATTAAGTTATGTGGTTTTCCTTTTAATGTTGTTTAATTAATTATATTACAAATAAGCTTAAAATATCTTCCATGTTTGTAGAAATTTGTGTCTTTCTGAACGCGACCTGAAAAAATATTTTTATGGATAACTGTTTATCTTCATAACTGACAACCCTTGCCTAACTGTGATTCACTGAAAGCTTATATTTTCATGTTAACGACGCAGTCTGAAACCAGCCATTCAAGATAGCAAAGCACTTTGGAAGTATTTCTTATAATGAACTTGCCCACGTACGATCAGATTTTTAAAGGAATCGACACTATATTTTGGCTATCAGGACTCCCCCTTGACGATCCAAAAATACAGATGAGGTTTCACGTCGCCTGTCTAAGTCTGATAATCACTGTGGTCGGGGAGATATTCTTTTTCTTTTCAAAAATATCAACCGAGAATATTCTTGAGCTAACCGATTTAGCGCCATGCCTTTGTATTGGTGCATTATCCTTTTTCAAAGGAGTGTTCTTAGCTGGAAAATTAAAAAAGATATTCCAACTCAAAGCGTGTTTGAGAGATCTGTACGAGGTGTTAATGAATAGTGAATACAAAAGAAAACTGATGCAGCGCGAAATCGTGAAAGTCAACACCCTCGTCAAATATTATTTTATTTTGAACGCCGCCCTGATAACTGTTTACAATTTTTCGACTCCAATCTTCATGGTATACTATTATGTGTGGAAGGGCACTGTCAAATTCTTGGTGCCGTATGCGGTTATATTTCCATTTCCAATAGATAATTGGCCGGCGTGGACTGTCGTTTACACCCAATCCATTTTTAGTGGTAAGTACTATAAAAAAGGGTGTCATGGTGGAAGAAAAGAGAGTGGTGGTTCAGATACTGTTATGTGCTAAAAAAAAAGTATTATGGGATCAGGCCATGAAGCAAAAGAAGTTTCATATCACAAAACCATGGCCTGAATTCTGCAGAGCCATGCGATTCTCTAAGCGACACATAGACGCTGCGCGCATGGCTGTGATCTGCTGTCTCTTTCCAATTCTACGAATATGGAAGAGACAGAGTCATTACTCAGCGCTGCGGCAGCCGCTGCTACCAACGCTTTAGCTTAGAGAATCGCACGGCTGTTTTAAAACGAACACAACCGTGTCTCAGTTGCTTGAAATTGTCACGTTTCCGTCAACCCGCACCTGTCATAGTAATCACCTGTCATAAAGACAATTTATCTTTCTCTTAGAAATTGTTTGACAGTAGAGTGTGACGACGTCACTATTTTGTTCCTTTTATTGACTAATCATTCTAAGGTTACAGAATTACAGATATTTTTGTTTAGGTCAAAACAAAAATGGCTTTTGTTTTTGTTTTTGAGAACTGTTACATGATGTCTGTGCAATGTGTGTGACAATTGTTATTTATTCAGTTATAATGTCATTTTATTTTATCTCGTAGGTACTTGATGTAAGTGTCCAGATATCATCTACTAACTAAAGAGTTTTGTTATGTTATTGTATTTGATAGTACCGATGTGTCCGTAAGAGATTGTGTCTATTTGCAACTGTGTCTCGTTGGGAATGTGTCCCATTGAAATTGTGTCTGGATAAAACTAAATCCTTTCAAGGTATTTAGGAATAAGTAAATGCTTTAATTTTAAAAATATTTTTTTAACCCTGTCGCGTAGCAGTGAAAGAGCACTATCACCCCCTCACTCACTCACGGACTTAAGACTGCACATACATCCAACAGCATAGAGCGGCGATGGGCTCACCACCTGTCACTCCAAGCACATGTGCAGTCGCCATTTGGTGAATAGTGGACTATGGCAGAGGACTGCTTCCTCATTGCCTAGTCTCTGACTAACCCTTCGGGGATAATAGTCGTGATTATGAATGTTTTTTTTTTAAACCAGCCTTTCATAGTCTTAATGATGGGCACAGGCCTTCCCACCTGGACAACAACACACATACAACACATGGGAAGGTTGGACCAATGATATTAGAATAAAAAGAGGTAGATAGGTTATGTCAGTACTAAATGTGATGTCAATAATGGACCAAAGCATTACGATGTTAACATCCCATGAATTTTATTAGTCTGAATTGTGTTGTTTCTACAGCGTCGTATTACACAAGACGGCATTTTTAAACTAATTTAAGGAAACGAATATACGCGAACTGACACTGTCAACCACACACCGCTGTCAACGCTTTTCAGAGACTACGCTAAGGTAAGCCAATTAGCATAGTTGTCTGTTGCCAGTTTTTGGCACATGTAACGCATCTACCTCTTTTTATTGTGACATCATTGGGTTGGACCGTAACCCACCACGCTGGCCCAATGTGGGTTGGTGGGTTTTAACATTGACCTAGAAGTATAGTCAAGAACGTTCATGCAAACAAACTATTTGTTCAAATTCTGGAATGAGAGACCTAAAGTCGCTGCAGCCGCTGCAGCCCTTAATAATTTATGTCGTCTAATCAACATACAGACTTCGCAGCGCCGCAGCGCCAGATCGGTCAAAGACAACGTAGTATTTATCAAGATGGCGTCCCAAATAGATTGACAATAACAATAATTGAAAAAAATCTTTTCTTTTCTAATAATACGATCTATCTACAAAATAATGACTTGAATAACAATTAATTTCACTTACTTGACAACTGAATTGTAGTAAACGTCTAGGTTTACACTTTGTAAAGAAATCGCCGCTCCGCTCGCGCTAATGCCAAAGCCACACTAAAGCAAGGTGCCGAGTCGACTCCGCTGATGAGTGGAACACCGTGCTTGTTCGGAACGACCTATCTAGTGTAACGTATATATCGCTGGGTTTTAACGACTGCTATCTTACGACAACAACCAGGAACAGTGATTTTACGTGCCTTCCGAAGCAAGGAAGAGCTGGAAATGTTTTTAATTGGGTCACCTATCCAGTGACACGGCTTTACTTGACGACGATCCCATACCGATCTGCTTAACCGCAGCGGTCGAGCTTCTAACTCACGCGTTGCTGAACCATAAACCGTATTCTCAATATATCATTATACATAGATTAACGACTTTTATCCCCAAAGGGTTAACCAGAAACTAAGCAATGAGGACCGCAGAAGTAGTCCACTGCCATAGTCCACGTTTCACCAAATTACAACTCCACATGCGTTGCCGCTTTATGCTGTTGGAACTTGAATGTATAACCTTTATCCGTTAGTCGCCTTTTACGACACCCAAGGGAAGAGAGGGGTTGGTAGTATTTTTTTATTTAGCCGTATTACCACACGGCTTAAAACATTATGCATGAATGTTTATGTTTTTCAAATTGTTTAAAAATACCGTTTTTTAAGGTTTTATTTGCATCATGTTTATCACGATGTCTGATGCCCTTTTTTGTGTGTTGACTTCGCAAGTCTGCAATAACTTTTACATGATCAGCGATGAGCTAAAGCAAATGAAAGGCAACAACATGGTCGTCTTAAGCAGACTGGTTGGGGAACATCAGTATATTTTAAAGTAAGTAGATCAATGATATTTAATAAAAGGTCATTGAAGTAGATTATCAATATCTGCATTAAGACGATCCGATTCTGGGCTAATAAGTAAAAGCAACTGGTAGTTAAGACATTTTTGAAAATAAAACAGAAGTAGTTTTGTGATTTGCAAGAACAAGTTAGATTGTGACGTTATTAGGTATGTAGTTGTAAGTTCTTCTTTTTTATATTTTTGTAAAATGCAAACAAAATATCGTCGCTAAAACCGTTTAAATTATAACAATTTTGCCCTCAAACATATTTTAAAACTTTCCTCCTTTTGTTTACAGGTTGTCTGAAGATTTGGAGGACATTTTTAAATTGACGAATTTATTTAATTATCTTGTCGGTTCTCTGGAAATTTGCGCTTTAGGATTTAGTATAACAGTGAGTTTTTATTCCTTTTTTTATAAAAACTCTATGATTATGTAAATAATGATGGTTTTTACTGACGTAAGTTTTTATTACATATTGCTTATAAGGGTGAACTACCGCTTTCACTAAAGAAAAGGCTAAGGGAGAGTATTCCCCCTATCCTTACCTACGATGCACAGACTTGGTCTTGGGCTGCTCAGCAAAAGTCCAGGCTCGGGGTATGCCAGCGAGCGATGGAGTGCAGTATTCTGGGAGTCAGATTAACATACCGCCTCAAAAACATAATACTGCGCTTCAAAACACAAATCGCTGATATTGGACGAAGATTCCGCCAGTCTGAAGTGGAACTGGGCCGGACACATCTGTCGTATGTCGGACGAGATGTGGGCGAAAACCACGACTATGTGGATGCCACGCGATGCTAGGAGACGACGTGGCAGGCCCAGAAGGAGATAGCGGGACGAGCTAGACTCCTACTGCAAAGACTGGTCACTAAGAGCCCTTAATCGCGAAGATTGGAAAAATGGAAGGGAGGCCTTTGCCCTGCAGTGGCTGAAATAATGGCTGAAATAATAATAATAATAATTGTTTTGTTACTTTTTATTTGCACATTAAAAAATTTGAAAATGTAATAAATCTAAAAATATACTTACAAATATTTTTCTTGTGTGTCCGACCCTAATTGTAATGTCATACGATTTCAGATTGGTAACTGGTCTCACATAGTGGGCTACATTCTATTTCTACTGTCCGTGTTGCTCCAAATTCTAATGATGAGCGTTTTCGGAGAAAACATTATCAATGAGGTAAAACTTTTTTATTGACATCAATAGGGCGTTGTAATAAAGAAACCTCATTACGTTATTCATTTGCAGAGTAGGAGAGTCGGCGAGGCCGCTTTCCTTTGTAAATGGCATGAAATGAACCAGCAGTCGAAGAAGACTATACTCATAATTATAATTAGGTAATAATTGGTGTGTCAATCATTTCCTCGATTGCTTTTATCGGAGAATTTGGTTTTGAAATAAGGCGATGAGATATTGGTCCGAATAAATGACAAGAATGTCATGTATATTAATAATGATATAAGAATATAAAATTAACTTACTGTCATATTTATTTATTCATCAAATGGAACGGAACTTAATAAATTAAACTCTGTTTCAGGGCTCACAAGCAGCAAAAGTTAACCGCATATAAATTTTCGGCAATTTCTTACGGAAGTTTCACAAAGGTAACTTTTAAGTAATTACCTACTTCTTTTTAAAAATAATGAGATTTAAATTACTTCTAAAATTTAATTTAAATATCTAACGATATTGAGACTACTGTATTTTATTGCGTTATCTTTTACGTAACCCGTCGGAAAATAAGCTTGCCATAATATTTTAGTAAGGCTATATAATTAACGTTATATGTCTCTGTAAGGTACCGAGGATACATTAATTGCGCTTATATAAATCATCGCAAGTTTTCAGATTTATTAAATTAAATATATTTTTTGGAAGAGTGAAAGTGGTAGGACAAGCCAGGCTGAATAATAACAATAATTAAAATGACTCTCATTACGCTGAATAAACATATGACTATACTTTGTGAAATACAGCCATAATGAGTAGTAGTAAGTCATAATTGTGGTTAAATAACCGCGGTGTGGTTTGGTAATTAAATAAGGTACCAATTTTTTTTCTTAAAAGTCGCTAACTGAGAGCGTTTTGATGACAGTTCCTTGCGTATATTTGAGTAATATTTAGATTTGCTGATATAAAGTTTTATCACACATACCTACCCACAAAACAATAATTGACGTAACAAATTCTTTATCATTAACGTAAACGCACGTGTTATAATTATCTCATTCTTATCGACACGCAGGTATATTTTTTTTAAATACTTGGCAAACGAATCACAATGATTAAGTCATTATGCAGTGTAGGTGACATTTAAAATTCTTTGTTATTGTCATTGTTTATTTAATAATTATGTAGAGTTAATGGCGATGGAAGCACCACCTGTCTTAGCACATGTGCTGTCGCTATTTGGTGATACTATGGTAGACGACTGCTTTTGCTGTCCTCATTGCCTAGTCTCTGACTAACCCTTCGGGGATAATAGTCGTGATTATATGTATGTAGTTATTATTAACGTAAATAATAAGTGCCGACGCGACGGCTGAGCAAAGGCCTCCATTATTGATATAAAGACATCTCTGACTGATTACGTTTTCCAAACGCATGCTGGTCACCTCAAACCTGGGCTTTGTATAATAACAAACATACATATATACATAATTATAATCACGACTATTATCCCCGAAGGTTTAGTCAGAGACTAGGCAATGAGGACCGCAAAAGCAGTCCTCTGCCATAGTCCACTTTTCACCAAATAGCGACTGCACATGTGCTCAGCGTGACAAGTGGTGAGCCCATCGCCGCTTTATTCTGTTAGATGTAGGTGCAGTCTTTAGTCCGTTAGTCGCCTTTTACGACATCCAAGGGAAGAGACGGGGTGGTAGTATTCTTTCACCGCTATATACGCGACACGGTATAATAACAATCCAAAACAAACAGCCCAGAAATTGATCTCGTGAAGTAAGAAAGATTTACCCGTTTCATAAGTTGATTTTAAAAACCTAATTAGAAACCAAAATTAGGACTCTTAGACAACCCTACCAATGGTAACGACTCGGGCTGCCTATGACTTTTATAGTGAACCCTAATTAAACAAAGTGGTTTCGAAAGCCGTGTACAATAACTACAAATCGGCTACTGCTGCTCTATACTACTACTAGCGGCCGCTCGCGGTTTCAACCGCGTGGTTCCCGTTCATATGGGAATATCGGGATAAAAAGTATCCTATGTGTTAATTCAGCTTATAACCTATCTGTTTGCCGAATTTAATCCAAATCCATTCAGTAGTTTTTACGTGAAAGAGTAACAAACATCCATCTATACTTACAAACTTTCGCGTTTATAATATTAGTAGGATCTACCTACTGCACACATAATATTTATTTTACAATATGTTAATATTAAATACATTGTCATTATTTCAGATAATAAGCACGTCGTGGTCCTACTTCACTATTCTGAAAACAGTTTATAAGCCGTCAGAAATATAAAGTTACGCTGAGAATATTTCTATCTTCAAAATTATTTGAATTATAATTTTAGAATGAGTCAAAAAGGTCACAACTCAGAAAATACGAGAATAAAAAATAGCTAAGTATTCTATATAATACTGCAAATTGTAAAGTTTAACCTAACTGTCACACTGCAGGGCAAAATCCTCCAACATTGAATTACCCACCTATTATTATTACCATTATTATTGATGGCGCGCGCGCACTGTGCCATTTCAGTGCGTCGCATCCAAAGGTAAATATGCAAACAATAGGTTTTTACTGTCCTATCATTATTACTTTACTCCAGTTTTGCCTCCAGTAAGTGAATGAGCGGTATACAGTTAAACTTAAATTAGTTTTGTATACCGGCTTAACAACTGATTGATGTTATTTTTATATATATTTCTAGCTGCCACTCGCGGTTTCACCCGCGTGGTTCCCTTTCCTGTGGGAATATCGGGATTAAGTAGTCGGGAGAAAGTATCCTATGTGTTGATCCAGGGTGTCAGCTCACTCCATACCAAATTTTATCAAAATCGCTTTAGCCGTTTAGACGTGAAGAAGTAACAAACAGACCCACTCACGAACTCTCGCCTTTATAATATCAGTGTGATGTGATAGTGTGATAATGTATGTATGTATATTCTATATATTGTATGTATGTATGTTTATAAATTAATATATTTTCATTTTTTGTCCATCATATTATCTATTTATTAAAACTTGCGCACTTCCTCTATCTCCTTCTTAGGTTCCATTAACCAAAGGTTGTTTGGAAGAGATCGTTCTCAGCGATAAGACCGCCTTTGTACATACTAGTTTTAAGTTTATGTCATGTGTGACTGTTTCTCGTGTATGTGCAATAAAGAGTTTATCTATCTATCTATCTGATTGTATATCTTATTTAGATAAATAAATTTAAAAAAAACTATGGGCGAAAAGTAGTCCACCTAAATGTATCTAAGCTGCTTTTGTTGCAATATTGGTCAGAAAGTGTTAATTTTTATCTATGTTAGCTGCACCATTAAATAAAGAAAACAATAGTAAGTGTTTTATTTGCTGGTTACAAGACACCGAAATAAGACGTAGGATAAAATGTTTACTAGAAAAAAAATCAACCAGTCTCAGGAAGCTCGAGTGGGATTTGAACCCACGACCTTTGGATTGCCGGTCCTACCTCTAACCGCTGAGCTACCGAGACCCCAGAAGACTCGTTGATTTTTTGCTAGTAGTTTGATTTACGCTGCATGCTGCATGCTGCATTTTTTCTAGTAAACATCTTTTCCTATCTATAGCATTGTGAATGCAAAATTTCTATAATAAGAATATGACTTTAAGGATATGACCACATAACACCGCGTCGCGTAGCGGTAACAGAATACTACCTACCACCCCCTCTCGTCCCTTACGGACTAAAGACTGCACATACATCCAACAGCACAGAGCGGTGATGGGCTCACCACCTGTCACGCTGAGCACATGTGCAGTCACTATTTGGTGCTTTATCGGTCTTAATTGCTCAGTCTCTGACTAACCCTTCGGAGATAATTTAATCGTGATTATAATCGTATGTATGAACCACAGAACAGACAAAACCTTTCTGTTATGTTCTGTGAGTATATGACCCTTTTTTTGAGGATATGAATACTCTACGTTGGAGACTTCTGAGATATTTTAAAACATTTTCTAATTAAAAGTAGTGTTTTATAAAAATATGTTTTGGTTTTTTTGTACCTAACCCATCTATTAAGAGACCCCCCCCCCCCCCCCACACTGGCGTCTTTCGAGCGTCAGCGTCATGCCGGCGTATATGAGGCGCGCGGCGTCGCGTCGACGCCGCGCGAGCTCTGCACTGACGCCGCGTGTACGCCGGCTCGACGCCGCGCCGACGTCGAAAGACGCCAGTGTGGGGGGTCTCTTAGGTACGTCGTATCTTACTTAGTACTGTACATACAAACAAGTTACTATCGAGTTTACCTTTTGAACTTTATATTTCATACTACCCACACGCTTCGCTTACAAAACACCAATGTTTACGCCTACCTAAAACACAGTTCCTTCGAGTTACAATTTGCGACGAAGGTTATATTAAGGCACCTATTTCACAAACAACCGCTGCAGTACATTTATTATGACTGTTGAACTGAAGTTGGGGCCCCCGAAATTATTGTTTCACCGAAACAATGAGCAATTAACTGTTATTAAGCTCACCTGTGACGCAGTTAAACATTGCCGAAGGCATCTATTTCGTGGTAACGTTTGGGAGAGAGGGGGAAGGACCTTTCCCAAAGCCATTTCGTTATTAAGGGTTCGCTTACACCATTTTACATCGAGATCGATCGGGCTTATGATGTCATTCTGTCATTATCAACTCAATGTAGATTTATACATTTTACACAACGACGAGCATGCATGAATAACGTTATGAGAGTAAATAAAGAAATGTCAAGATAATGATAATGTCAGGATCGATGCATGGAAAGTTGTGGTCTACCCCTTTTTAGTTTATAAGGCAATCGAGCAGGCGGGTCACATGATTGAGACTAATCACCGCCGCCCATGGACACCCGTAAAACCAGAGGAATCGCAGGCGCGTTGCCGTCCCTTAAGGAAGGAATAGGGTTAAGGAAGGAATAGGAATTGTGAGAGGGGGGGGGGGGGGGGGAATGGGCCTCCGGAACCCTCACTGGCCGGACGAAACACAACAGCATAAAGTGCCATTATTTCACGCCGGATATTCGTGAAAGGGTGGTATTACGCCAGGCGAGCCGGCCTAATGCGTGCTGCAACGCAGTGTGGCTCTATCACTCAGACACCTTCGGGAAACAGGCGTAACGTATTTATGTATCTATGTGTGTAAACTTTACGCATTTTCACTGTACAGATCAATCTGCTACAATTTGAAAAAAAAATGATAGACATACACACATACATATAATAACGACTATGATCTACGATCATTCTCTACCTTTCATCCCAAAAATCGATAAATTACTTATAAGTTTTAGCCGTTTGTGTCGCTAGGGGAGAGACACTTGCCCGCCATTTTTGTCTCGTACCAGGATACGTTTGTTTACACAGAATTCTATCGCCACGGCTTATATTTCGGTTCGACGCGATTCTGTTTCGGCGGGTTTACTATTGTTTAACAAAAACCGTATGACAAAAGATCATTTTACAAACAACGTTTGAAAAACTAATCATTTGACAAACTTTCTTTTCGCAAACATATTATACTTTAAAAATAATCATTTGACATAATACAGTTTCGCAAATGTTTTACTTAGGAAATATTTCTACTGTTAAAATATTATTTTAATAATATACACTTGACTAAATAATTCGTTTGACAAATGATGGTTTTAGAAAAAGTATGGTATATTAGGTATAATATATTATATAAGTAAGGATGTAAGCAATTTCTAACCCATCAAGTGACCTACAGGAATATAGGGCAGCTAATATTTCTGTTGTCTAATAAAAAAATAACCTTGAAATTTAAGACAATCGCGAAGCGCAGCGTAGCGATTGTCTAAAATTTCTAACCTATCACATGACCTACAGGAGTAGGGCAGCTAGTATTTGTTAAATGTTATTTATGCTTTACGTTGTTTTGCCAACTAACATGTTTAAAAAATAATCAATTTGTGAAATAATGTTTTAGCATAATGAATTTTTTTTAGTAAATATATCGTCTAATGAGTAGTTTATGAAACAATAGTTTGTAAAATGATAAATTTATCAAGTATAATTTTGACAAAGGTTATTTTTCAAAAAAAAAATTGTTATTTGTTTTTTGTCAAATGATTGGACACCGTTTCGGCGTGCAGTGGTACTGGGGGTAGCGATGCGCGTTTGTCTGGCACAGACTAGTTAGTTAGATTAGTTGTTAAGTCTTAACTACAAGTAAGTTAACGTCATTATGTGCCTGTAAACGTTTACATTGAATAAATAATTTAACTTTGACTTTGACTATTATCCCCGAAGGGTTAGTCAGAGACTAGGCAATAAGCAGTCCTCTGCCATAGTCCACTTTTCACCAAGCAGCGACTGCACATGTGCTCAGCGTGATAGGTGGTGAGCCTAACGCCACTCTATGCTGTTAGATGTATGTGCAGTCTTTAGTCCGTTACTCGCTTTTTACGACACCCAAAGGAAGAGAGGGGTGGTAGTATTCTTTCACCTCTACGCGACACGGTTATTATAGGTACATTCTTCTTCTTCTTCTTATCCGCTACACTCTTGACAGAGCGGTCGTGGTCGTCATGTAGTAGCGATTTGGGCAGATGTTATTCGCCTCACGACAGCGCGCCACTTTTCTCTGTTGGAGGTCATCCTGCTGCAGTCGTTTAATGGACCTCCCACGGCTGACTTAATTTGGTCCGTCCATCGCATGGGAGACCTTCCACGCGGCCTTGTGCCCTCCATTTTTCCCTGAACAACAAGACGTTCGATGGACTGATGGTCGCGTCGAGAGACGTGTCCGAAGAATGTGAGTATGCGAGACTGTACTACTGAAAATAGACGCTGCTCATTGCCGAGTTCTTGAAGTATCGAGACGTTAGTGCGAAACTCGGTCCACGATACTCCAAGCATTCTTCTCCAGCACCACAACTCTAAAGCATCTATTTTCATCTTTTCCACTTCTCGCAATGTCCACGTCTCTGCAGCGTACAGGAATATGGGGAAAATAAGCGTTCGTACGAGTCTGGTCTTAGTAGTTTTGGTTATATTTCTGTCCCTCCATATTTTCCTCATTTTGTCCATTGCTGTTCTTGTGATGGCCATACGTCGTTTAATCTCATCCATGCATCCACCATTATTTGTGATTAAAGTTCCGAGATATATGTAGGACTGGACCACGCTACAGTTCGCTATTTGTGTCACTTCCGGCGAGTTGTTGTTGGCGCGGTCAACGATCATCATCCTGGTCTTGTTGCGGTTAATCTTCAATCCAAACTTAAGGCTCACTCGCTCCATCTTCAGCAGCAGGTCTTGCATGGATTGTACGCTAGTAGCAAACAGAGTAGTGTCGTCTGCGTAACGTAAGTTTGCTATTTTATATCCACCAATTGTAACACCATCTGTCCAGTCCTCCAAAGTGATGCGCATTATTAGTTCAGTGTAGGTATTGAACAATAGTGGTGAGATAATGCACCCTTGGCGGACTCCAGCACTTGGATGGAAATTGCTCGATAATACGTTATCTGTGCGTATCGATGCTGTGCCCTCCTCATACAGACGTCTTAAAAGGTGTACAAGGTGTTTTGGTGTACCCATTTCTAGCAACGTCTTCCACAGAATTGGCCACTTCACGGAGTCGAATGCTTTGGAGAAATCAACAAAGCAAATGAATGTCGGCTTGTTGAATTCTCGCGCCTTTTCAACAATCTGGCGTACGATGAGTATCTGTTCCCGTGTACCTTTCCCCTTCACAAATCCGGCCTGTTCAGGAGCAATTTCTCCGGATAGGTAAGTCTTCAGCCGCTCATTCAGAATGTGTAACATAATTTTGCTTGCGTGTGAGATAAGAGCAATCAGGCGGTAGTTGTTACACTTCTTTGTTGAACCTTTTTTATGAAGGGGGGTGAAGATTGTGTGTGTCCATTCAGACGGCCAGACACCTGTCTGCCATACTTTATTGCAGATGGCGTGAAAGATGTGATCGCCACGATCTCCTAAAGCTTTGATAGTTTCGATGGGAATTGCATCTCTACCGGTTGCTTTATTGTTTTTCAGATGTCTTATGGCAGCTCTGACCTCCGATAAAAGAATGTCAGGTTCCAGATCCCCATCCGTTGGGTCTGTACTTGGAAATTGGCGTGAATCCGGATCTTGGAATAATGCTTGGCAGTAGTTTTTCCACGTTTCTGAAATTTTGTCCAACTCTGTTACAATTTCGTTGTCAACATCTTCAATAGCCCAGGTTTTCGAAGGAAGTGTCTTTGTTATAACACGAATTTTGTGGTAGAGGTCTCGTGACTCGTTCCGTCCAGCGTGCGCTTCTACATCTCCACATATCTTGCAAAGATATGCATTATGGTCCTTTCGACAGCCCGCCTGAATTTCGGCAGACAATTTATTCAGGTCCCTGATGTCCGATCCTTCTGCTTTTTTCCGACGCCTTTCCTCAACAAGTAATAAGGTGTTATCTGTCATCCAGTGTTGACGTTTTCGCACATTTGATCGTGAAGAAGATTCTGCTACTGTATTTTGGATGAGATGCTTAGCTTTGTTCCACAGGACTTCTGAAGTTGCTGTATCGTGGTTTACAGCTCTCCATTCTACCCAGTTACGTTCAAGAGCTGACTCAAACTGCACCTTATCGGTCACCTCAATTCGCTTTTGCCTGGTGATAGGCCTAGCAGCTCTCAGCTTTATTCTGAGCTTAGATATTAATAGCTGGTGATCGGAACCACAATCAGCGCCAGGTAATGTGTGAGAATTGTAGATGGAAGTACGCCAGCGCGATCGAATCAGAATGTAGTCGATCTGGTTGCGGTATCGACCCCCCGGTGATGTCCATGTGTACAATCTACGTGGGTGATGTTGGAAAAGACTGTTTGCTATCACCAATCTATTTTCATTCGCAAACTGCATCAATCGTTCACCTCTTTCGTTGCGTGTTCCAAGGCCGAAGTTTCCAACAGAGTCACTGTATTGGTGAGAGTTGGCTCCAATTTTTGCATTAAAATCGCCTAGGATTAAAAGTATCTCTCTGCTAGGTATTTTTGAAATGGTAGTTTGCAATTCGGCATAGAAGCTCTCGACAATTTGAGAATCAGCAGTGCTTGTTGGGGCATAGACCTGGACGAGATTTAAGTTCACTGGTGATGCTTTCAACTTTATGGAGATTATTCGGTTGCTAACTGGCTCGTAACCTAACACATTATTCTTGAGATGTTTTGGGACAAGAAATGCTACTCCGTTACGGCTGTTGTTATCATTTCCAGAAAAATAAATGGCATGAGCGTCGGTTAGAAAATGACCACCGTTCTTCCAGTGTGTTTCACTTAGTCCGCAGACACTCAAACCACACCGGGCCACTTCTCGTTCTAAGATGTCGAGTTTCCCTGTGGCTAGCAAGCCACGAACATTCCACGTACCTATCGTCTGGGTTTTTCGAAGCTTGACATCGTTTCCAGTAGCATTGTTTCCATGAGGAGCCTGGTCTCCTACTCCTACATGGCCAGTAGTCCATTTCACACCACGCGCCCCGGACGCGACGCGGCGCCGGTTGCTAAACGGATCGCATCGCAGTCGTGAATCCTCTTGTTGTACTAGCATGACGATTTTCTCGGGATGATAGTTGCAGTGGTTTCCCGTTGCCTTCTGCACCAGATATTTTAGGGACTACTTAGGTCCCCAGGCCACTGAAACCTCTTCTGATCAGTTGCCCAGTCAGGTGTATGGTTATACCGCCATTGCTCGGTCGCCAGTGCCTCGTCTGTTATCTAGCAGGGGGGACCGCGGTATTCGAGAGGATACCGCCGCAGTAGATGTAATAAATCACTGCGCGTGCAGGTGAGGTTGACAGTTGGGGTCGGAAAGATGTTAACTCCGTTCTCCCCCTTCCCACCCCTACATTATAATACTTTACTTACTTTATTATAATACTCATAGGTACATTATAATACTTTATTCAGGGGTTCATCAGACCCACCAAGCACGAGGTGTGAGTTTTACCTACCAGACACCCCAAGGGTTAAGAAAAAGCATATCATTCGCGATTAACATATTGAAAACAATTAAATAACAAGACCAACATTATCTTTGATAAAGTGGAAAGTTTTAAGCGCTAATTACTAAAACCTAAATAAACGTAAATAGGTACTAATTGTATCTATTTGAGCTGTAATGAGTTAAAACAACATGTCGCACTTAGAGACATTTAACGTTAATGACCTCCTAAAAGAATCAAAAATATCCATGACCTTACTTATAAACGATACTTAAATTGAATATTTACTTGAGATTTGACATGAGAATGAATGTTAAATTTAAGTACAGTGGGTGTAATTTTAAAAATATGAGTATGAATTTGAATAATAATGAGTCTACTTACTAACTTTGAGTGGGCAATATGTTTAAGATTGTAGATTGAGACAGATTGCCGCTTTAAATCTTATACTATGATAAGTGATATCAATATCTGTTTGCCAGTTTTAACCTTATTCCTGTCCCATGAATCATAGTAAGACCGGACGTGGTGGATATTCTTGGGAGGGGAACACCCTAAAACTTCGAAAAACTTAATTCCGAATTTGAATATTCCGAATTTCAAAAAATTATTTAAAATCAAGAACGTCAATATTCCGAATATAATAAATACGATGTTAAATTTTCCGATCTTCATAAGTCCGAACAAACAAAAACCTGAAATATTACTACGAAAAACGGAATTCCGATTTTCATATTTCCGAAAATTCAAAAGTTATTGGCAGAAACAGCGATACATACGTTACACTAGATAGGCCCTCCCTTACACGCACAATGTTCCACTCATCTGCAGAGTCGACTCGACACCTTGCTTTAGTGTGGCTTTGCCATTCGCGCATGCGGAGCGGCAAAAATATTTTTTTATTTCTTTTCAAAGTGTACATCTAGGCGTTTACTATAATTCAGTTGTCAAGTTAGTGAAATTAATTGTTATTCAAGTTATTATTATATTAATTAAAACCATCTGCGAAAATAAACTCGGACCTGGGACCGCCCCAAAGCCGTGATGGAAGCCATGCCTGTTGCATGTTCGGATTATTGTTGAGTCGGAATTTTAATTATTAGGAATATTGAAATTCGTAATTTTGATTTTCGTAATTGTAAACGTTCGGGATTTTTTTATTTTCGGATTTGTAAAACAAGGATTTATGATAATATATCGGAATTGTGATATTCGGAAGTCTGAGCCATTCGGAATTATAAAATACGGAGTTTTGAAATTCGTGATTATGAGTTTCGGAATTAAGTTTTTCGTATTTATGTAGTGTACCCTCTTGGGAGAGGCCTTTCTCCATCAGTGGATGTCTTTCGGTTGATAATGAATGATGATCACGATGATCCTATGTACAACATACATAGGTACCTTTTTATCAAGTCGGGTAAACTGTGTTTCGTATTTTCAATGCATTTCCCGGGTTTGTGATCGCCAACCCGCTTTTGGCAATGTAGGGCTTAATTTATATTTCGTCGTCATTCTGCCATAACCAGTTAAATGCACATTAATGCTATTTGAGATTAATCAAATTGAAAGTTTACTGTAATTTTTTTTGTTAAATACTAGCTTTCATTAATATTTTTGGCTTTTTTCCGATGCATTATTTATCCTTCTGTAGAAGTCAAGACTAGTTGATTCGATTATCCTTATAGAAACGTATAAAAATTAAGAAATTTCTTCGAGAGGAGTGCATTCAATCACTTTTAGCTTGCAATTAACAAAAATAGTTATATGATAAATTTAAGTCTATCAATTTGTAATAATGCATAGAAGCAGATCGACGGTCCTTAGGTATAATCCCATAGGTGAAAATCGCAAATTTTTAAGGAGAGCGGTTTGAAAGTGTCTTTATCAGTAACTTTAAAAGTATACAAGCTGTGATTACCAAATCAGGCAAGTAAATAGTAGGTTAAGTTAAGAATGTACTGAATGTTATATTAACACGATTTATTATTTTACACTTACTGAACTTTACGTCGGAACATACAAATCATTTAACAAATCAAATGGCACTTACTGAATTTTACATATGGAGTTGCTCAACGTCAAATTTTGTATATTGTATTTAATGATTTAGTTTTCGGAAAACTTATTCATTTAATTTAAGATAGGGTATTAGACAATTAAAATAAATTGTAACTTAGGTATATGTTAAAATTAACTTTTATTAATTTACATAATTAGTTCCAAATCACTTATACATTTAACGCAACTGACACTAGGGTACTTACACGAGAGGCCCCTCGCGCAGTGACACTCCGACGTATCATTCCAGTTGTGGCAATTCAGACATACTACGGCGGAGAATTTAATTTAAATTGCAGTTATAGTATTTGACATACTTCGAAATCTAGATAATTATTGAACTTTTTCACTTGTTTGTTACATAGACCGATAGAGTTAAATCAGTAGAAGACAATTAAACAAAAAACTGAAAATCACGGATGTGCCACATCTGGGATTATACTTAGGGACCGTCGAGATATCCATTTTACCACAATATATTATGAAAATGTTGTGTCTATTGAATGTTATCAGAAGAACATAAAAATAGTGTTAGACATAATTTTAGTCAGTTTTGCCTGACAAAAAAATTAAGGATTTTTCATTTATTATTTTTATATTCATACATTTTTATTACATTTTATATACATTTTTCTGGACACGTTAATATCCGAAACTATTGAACGGATTTGTATGAAATTCGGTTAGTAGATAGATAAGGCAAAGGTTTAACGCATAGGCTGCTTTGCACTACACTGCTAGACATTGCTATTGAGCTAATGAGCTTGATTAAAAGAACAATGTAAATAATTACCTAGTGATTAAGTATTTAGTCGCTTTTGGCTGAAGAGACTTTATATAATAGAACCCGTAGTAACTTTAGCCAAAAGTAATTAAATGCATACGAGTATAACCATTTTTTTCACAAAATCATTATTTTTTATCTTGTATGTTAAGGGCACGGGCCAAAATGAGTTAAAGTTAATAATTTAATTTTTGCTGACGTATGTTATTAAAGTTTTCAATAAGTAAATAATTTTCCAAAACTGGCTAACGGCATTTGAAATACTTTTGCAGAATAAATCGTCTGTGGACCTGCTCCAGTGCGTAAATGAGAAAATCAATTAAACGTGTTTAATAATATCTAGCAAGCGTAATATCGTTAAACAAATTTAATCGTTATTGTCTGGCGACTTTTTACAGAAATGGATGAATTAGCCATTATTTGCACAGAGTAACTCTGCAACTATGGGTTTCTGCTTTTAACCGATATTGGCAGACGACAGATCTGAAAAAACTGAATCGATTGGTATATTTAACTCATAATTACCAAAATTGCAGATAATCGGTTTTGGCAGAATGACGGCGATTTATAAAATAAAAAACACCACGTTACATACAATAATAAAGATCATTAATTACATGACAATATACTTACATATAGACAATAATACTTACATTATACAAGTCATAATGATAATGACGTTTGTATGTTTCTGTCTTATCAATAATTAGCATAACAATGAATCCGATTATACGCATGTAAACAGGAATGTTTTCAACGTTTCCTTATACTTACACATTCTATTCCGGAATGCAAGATCTTAGAAACCAATGTTTTCATGTTTAAAAACATAATACTGTGAGATTGGTTACAGTGTAGTGTACTGTGAGATATACTGTAGCTGATAGAAAGTTTTGCTAAATATTATTAATAAAACAAAACACTGATGAATGTTTTATTATTCATAATTATTAGGAAGAAAGGAGGAGCTCGATTACGGAGTCCAAAGTTTGTGTCGCGATCTTGTAACTTAATCAACTTTCGCGTTGCTGTGTCACCGGATGGGTAACCAAATTGCAATAGCTTAATTATAGGTTGTTGCAAAAGCAGTCCACTTCCACAGTGCACTTTTCACTAAATAATAACGGCACATGTGCTCAGTGTTAGGGGGTGAGCCCATCGCCGCTCTATGCTGTTGGATGTATGATGCAGTCTTTAGTCCGTTAGTCGCCTTTTGCGACACCCAGGGGAAGATATGGGTTGGCAGTTAGGTATTCTTTAAATAATAAGCCGCCACCACAAACCTCTTTTAAAATGTTTACAATGGTATCTTAATGGCTTCATCCTGACCATTTTCCCATAGTCCAACAAAATCTTTTTTTTTTTGTGGAAACTTTGCTTATTTGTGTTCTATGTATATTATGAAATTGTATGGGTTATGTAATTGTTTGTCCCCAAATAAATAAATAAATAAAATCAGTTCCCAGAAATCGAGGACCAATTTGTACGTTATAATTATATGCTATGAAGGCTATTCGATCGTTTTGCACATAAGTCCCTCCGTAGTACGCTAAACAGAAATACATTGTACAGGTTGGCACGTTGATATTATTGTGAATGCAATTTCATTATGTACCTTCGCTTACATTTATATAAAACGTGCTGGTTGTCATTACTTGTGTTTGTCGTCTAACTACAAATTAACAGAATGTTCAATTTTTTAATATTTTTCGTTGTATGTGGTGTGGCTATTGGTAAGTAGAGTAGAAGTATTTTGTATAATATGTTACTTTTTCAAGATTAAAAAAAAACAGATAAAAACAAATGCATTATCTTTCAATATTATTTATACATATATCTATCTATTATCCCCGAAGGGTAAGTCACAGATTAGGCAATGAGGACCGCAAAAGCAGTACTCAACAATTGTCCACTTTTCACCAAATAGCGACTTTACATGTGCTCAGCGTGACAGCTGGTGAGCCCATGGCAGCTCTGTGCTGTTGGATGTATGTACAGTATTTAGTTAGTCGCCTTTTACGACACCCAAGGGAAGACAGGGGGTGGTAGTATTCTTCCACCGCTGCGAAACGGTTACACTCAATATCAATACAACATTATATTGAGTCACTCTTTCGTGAGAGTAAGTGAAGCAAAGGCCGGCAACGCGTCTGCGACTCCTCTGGTTTTGCGGGTGACCATGGGCGGCGGTGATTACTCTCCATCAGGTGACCCGCCTGCTCGTTTGCCTAATTCTACTATAAAAAAAGTGAAATATTGATTTTAAACATAGGTAAAAATTAAAAAAAATCCACAACAAAGTTATTCATCTTATAAGCAATTTATATTACCATTTAGCCTACTTCAAAAGCCATAAAATTTGATTTATTAGTACTATTACTACATTATGAGAGCATTTAATTTTATTATAACATTTTATACACACCTTTACAGAGTTCACATTCACATCAGCAGCCACAGCAGATAATAATACCACATTTGAACGCTTATATCCGCGGTTCCTCGAAGTGCCAACATATAGTGACAGTTATCAACTCGTCGATTTACAGGAAAAGGCAAATTCGGAGCTCGTGAATAGAATATTAAAAAGTGCTGATTTTAATAGATACTTGCTCTACACGAGGTAAGACTCTGTTTCCTATGCTGTTCATCATCAGTAGTCTTTACGCCAGGCTAAGGAGTTAGCATCGGAACAATGGGAACCAATAAGGTCGATTTTTCCATTAACAAAACTACGTCTATCTATTGTTAGTTTCTTTTACTACGTTACCGGTTTTAATTTTTACATAAAACTTGTCGATTTTGCATGACGCTCATAATTGATAACAGGAAGTCGTACGAGACAAAATCAGTAAGTAGTACTTGTTTTTATATCTTTAAAGATAATCTAACAATTCCTCAGATTATAAACAGGTACGAGAAGCTCTGAAATGCAAATGTTTGCTTTCACAGACGAAATTCCGATGATCCACAAAATGTGTTGATTGACGACTTAGCATCGATTCAGGCGTCGAACTTCAACCCCAGCGCAATTACTGTGGTGTTGATTCACGGGTGGCAGGGCTCGCCAAACCAGGAATTTGATGTTAGCGTTACAAGTGGTATGGCTTTCTATTTCAAAATCATGCATTTCATCATTATCCTTGTAAGCAGCTTCTCATTCAGATTAACTTATAGTAGAGGTTCCGAGTATACAACGACCTTCACCGAGCGGTTAATGGATGAAAAGTATTTTATATCAAATTTAATGTGTTAAAGCGAGTGGGTTGGCTGAAAAATTTCAGTCCAGTATATGATTAATTAAATATTTAAAAATATTTTTTTTTTAAATATTGCACTTGTTTTGATAATAGATAAATTACATAGGTACCAATCGAAAGTAAGTAAAGTAGTAAGTAGTAAAGTAAGCCTCTATAATATGTAAACGTTAGGTTGACTATTTTTTTCCTGTAGCATTGGGTAGGCAGGTGTAAACAGGCAAGTCAATATTTGTAATTTGCAACCGTCTGGTTAAATAAATAAAATTTATGTTTATATAAAGATAAGCTCATTACAAAAACACACACACCAAACCAGTGCAATGTAAAAAAAATAATATTCTTTTTATATTCAATTAATCATTAATGGTACTGGACTGAATTTTTTCAGCCAACCCACTCGCGATATATTATTTAACATATTAAATTTGATATAAAATACTTTTCATCCATTAACCTTCTCGGTGAAGGTCGTTCTATACTCGGATCTTAGACTATTAGACATTAAGGACATTACAACAAAAAGTAAATTTCGTGTTAAACGTTTGTCTTTGTCTAAATGTACTGGAGAAGAAGACCAGCATCTGCTTAGACAACAATCTGCTACAACATAAGACATTTATTGTAGTAGTGAAACTGTTTATGACTAAGCTGCCGTACATATGCTAAAAAAGGGTTAACCCTCGTTTGATTAATTTTGAGTTAATAATGCAAAGTGACAAAGCGCAAAATTCTTTACATTTTGATCTAGGTACCATACCCGTATCATTATTAGTTATAGAGATACAGCTTGTCGGTGAACAGTTAAGTGACACTATTTTTACGATTTACTTAATTAAAAATAAGCTAACCCACAATACTAGTCTGTAAGGGGGCTAAAGTATCATAATTAACGAAGACCAGATATTTTTGTATAAATTGCTTAACTATAAGAGGGTTATTCATTTATGCTAGACTTAAATTAAGTTATGGGACTTTAACCATGCTACCATGCATGCTAAAGGCTAGTACAGTTTAAGTTAATGTTCGTACAAAACTAAACTATAAATAGGTTAACATCAAAAACTTAATCACAAATCAGTTAAGATCCTTTAACCCTTCTTATGCCAAGTAAAATAAATTCATTTTATACACGTCATCCTTGGTTTAAAAAAGGTTAAGCCTCATTAATAGGCTAGAACTCAGTTATCTACAGTTGCATCTCGTGCCACGGACGCACACGGCGGTTGTCAATTATTGTCAAATCTAATTCTTTTAGATATTGTTCTATCTGTGATTTGGCCGGAGAGCCTACGAGCAGTGAATTTCGTCGCGTTTCCGCCAAAACACAATGTCTCGTAATATGGAAAGGTAAGTCATTTAGGTTTTTATTGTAGACATGATTTTACTTGTATATCTTGACCACGACCGCTGTACCGCTGCTGCCATACAAGTTAGTAGGTATGTACTTGCTGCCATACAAGTTATATATTATACAGCAGATAGACATATAGACGCTGCGCGCATGACTGTGATCTTAAATGTTACAGCCGTCACATCTTTCGCTGCAGTCACGGCTGTGGTCAAAGTTGAGGCTGTTTTATTTACAGAATACCAACTTTATACCTACAAGAAAGGTCAAAGAAGTGACTCCCTATCACGCCGCTTACAGCCGTGCGGAGCTTGTGTCGAACAGCGTTGAAAATATTGATAGGTACCCACATTTTCAACTACATTATAACATCTTCAGGATGAAACAAAACACTAATTTATCTAAAACTAAATTCTCGCGGGTGGAGCTGTGCACAAATTCTAGTAACCTTCCTAAAAACTATTACCGACGTTTATTCAAGAAGGTAATAAAATAGCATTTACAAGTCAAGTTATGATTGTTGATAGTTTTTATTATAATTATATTTAAAATAAATAATAATGTTTTAGTGAACAAAAGCCATGGCAAAGGAGAACAACAAAATTCTAACACTTCGATTTTAAAAACATTTTTTTGGGTCACCTGATGGAGAGTAATCACCGCCACCCATGGACACCCGCAAAACCAGAGGAATCGCAGACGCGTTGCCGTCCTTCATAGGGTTAAGGAAGGATTAGGAATTGTGTGAGGGGGGGGGGGGGCCTCCGAAACCCTCACTGGCCGGACGAACCACAACAGCACCAAGTGCCATTATTTCACGCTGGATATTCGTGAGAGGGTGGTATTACGTCGGGCAAGCCGGCCAAATGCGTGCTGCAACGCAGCGTGGCTCTAACACTCAAAATCATCTCACATCTCAAAATCCCAAGGAAAGTAATAATAATAGTATTGAAGAAGTCATACGTTGTTTGACAAGTTTTATTTATCTTTGTATTAATAACATGAATGGAGGATTTTCACAATATCTAAAATACCTACCTGTACCTATACTTAAATATGAAACGTCTTTTTTCTTCTAGATGACTTGATGGAAGAACTTTCTAATTGGTCTTTGGCAATTACGTTCAAGAAAACCATTCATGAGACTGTTAATTGGAAGTTAATCTTACTACGATAGCGGCGATTATTATGAACCTAATGAAGACTACTATGATTCAAGCTGTAGTTAAATAAGCAATTTACCAGAACACACAACATCTAATCCTGTGTATCAAATGAAAAGACGAATATTTTCTACAGAAAAACTTGATGATAAAAAATGGCAGTTACCTGTGAAACGTCACATATCCTCACTATCTGAAAACGAAGGTCCAGTAATTTCATATAATGACTGAATTAGTAACATTAGAAGATCATAAAGGTCCTACAAATGAATCATCTGACAGTGCTAATTACTTTCTACCTCCTAGAAAGAAGCCATGTCTGGAGGCTGTTGTAAGCGTCAATGTAATTGAAAAGGGTTGTTCGAGCAGTGATTCTGATAACGAAGAAAATTTTATCTTACCACAACAATCAAAATGTTGCAAAACTATAGTTGTCCATAAACCAAATAACTGTGTAATTAATATTTGATGCTTCACCCAAAAATGTTGTTGATTCGGGGGGAGTTGACAGCTTGAATCGCGATTCAAATATACCTACTTATGTTATCATGGCTTACAATTAATTTGCCAAATTCAATAAACAACAATAACTTTCAGGAGACAGGTACAAATAACAGCTATGAGTCAGAAATGTCTCTCAAAGTAAATAAGAAAGTTGTGAATCCAGCTACATGGAAAAAAAACGCAAGCAAGTTAGCGAGATTGCAACGATCTCCGTATCATTCTAAAGTGGCCAAAAATAAACCTGATGACGTAGGGAGTCGTATGCTCAAAGCTCATTGTTCACGTATATTTTACTTTTATGTCACCAAGAACATACTTATATCAGACGTTTACCATCGTTAAGAAGTAAAAACCATAAAGCTGCATTGAAACATAAAATTACAGTTCATTCATATAAATTGTCAACAGAAAGTCGTTTATTAATTTAACGTAAACAAAGTCCTTCATAAACTATATTATTTCAGGTATAAAGTCGAATTTAGGCAAAAAAAATATAATTTTATATTATTTAACGATTAAGAATGAGTCTAATTATTAAAAATATAAAAGGTAAGACTGTTTATCATAAGTAAGAATCATAAAACTGTTAACGTTGATTTTGTATTAAAATTTGACAAAAATATCTTTATTTTTTTTTTGCTCTCTTGAAAACCTGACTTTTTTAGATACGACCTTATGCTTTTCATGTCCAGAAGTATTTAGTTAGTAATGTTGTGTGATTACGTGAAATTTTATGGATCGAATTTTGATGATTATTATGCTAAGTACTCACAGATTTTTAATTTTATAATGTTTAATTTAAGCACTTTTAAAACAGAATTATTATACTTAAGCTTTTGCAAAATTTTAGTGATTTCATATTAAACGTTTTCGAGAATTTTAATAACTTTAAAATACGACGTGTAAGGTACTGTGACTACGATAAGGTAAAATTTTATGATGTTGTTTAATTTGTTGAAGAGAGCTTTAATTTTTTAAAATTTAAGTTTTATGTTTTTATTACACATTTTCTTTGAATTAATGGTTTTATTTTTACAACTTATCAATGATCTTTGCTAAACTATAACAGGGTTAACCACGAATAATATGTACATAACTTTATTTTAGCTAAGTAATGTCTTGTAAATTCTTGCTATACTTTTAAAAACATTTCCTTTTCTTAGTTAAATAAAGGTTACAATACCATAGCCATTATCTTATTTAGGATTGTGCTGCTGTTTTTCATATAGAAAGCTTAGTTATAAACCAGTTAAGAAGCTTAGCTGTCTTATAGCTAAGCATTTCTGAATAACTTTGAAGTAAATTATTGATTGTGACAGTTACCCGAAATTACTACGCTAAAAGTCAGTTACGGTATGGTTAACCCTGTTTTAGTGCCGTAATTATTTTAACTTTAAAAAAAAATACTTAGCTTAATTTAAAAAAAATATTTTTTGGAATGTTACTGACAATTTTTTAAAATGGCAATAATACCCTAAGGTAGAGTACAATATGTGCTATCTTTGTGTAAAATAACGTTTTCTCTATCTTTTATAGTTTTTTAGAGACATCATTTCCCACGTTTTTTGACGATATCTCAAAATCGACTACTTGGGGTTAACCCTTTTCTAGCTTAAGTACGGCAGTAAGTTACTCTATTAACTGTAAATGGCTAGCAGTTGCCACCATAAATTAAAACTTATTTACCGTAAAATGGGGTTAGATCCATAAGTAGCTGCTAAATGGGTGACAATAGCGTTCTAGTGTAACTACCTCCAGAATCATACAGTGTACATGTAGTGTTAATATTTATTATTTAAAGTGTTTCCGTAATTCAGTGTTGATGAGTTTCGTAGTGTCAGCCGTCAAAAATTAATCTTTGAAACCTTTCATAATTTAGATGATCGCAGCTTGCAACGATCAAAATAAAACTACTTTTTAAAATTTTAGTAAATTCATTTTAAAATATTTTTTTCTCATTTCTTCCTCCTATATATTTCACATGTATAATTTTTAATTCCTTCTAATAATATCCTATTCCTGTATTTCAGCTCTATTAGATAACAACGATGTGAACGTCATTGTAGTAGACTGGCGAAGGATATCATCCTTGGGTTACGCGAGTGCTGTGTTTGGAGTACCATCAGTTGGCAAGGATGTGGGCCGTTTTCTGACTTACCTAAACACCACTACTGGGGCACCTTTCAGCCAGATGCATCTGGTGGGGCATAGCTTGGGAGCACACGTTGCTGCTAATGCTGGACGACAGACTGGTGGAAAAGTTGCTCGCATTACTGGTATTTACTTGTGTAATAAGTTAGAATTTAGGATGCATCCGAATTTTCGTATGGATACTTCAAAACTCTTAACTAACTATATACTTTTGGGTCCCCAAGAACACAAAGCTCTGATGGGCATTCGGTCTCTCTGCTTTTGAAGTATTTCTGACTCGAACAAACTAGAGAATTTAAAGACATACTCACGTAATGCTGACTGCACAACTTCTGTATTTTAATTGGCCCCAATTTTTTGAGGGACAACCAAGTTTCTAGTTGCCCATGTCACCGATATTCTGTAAAGGCCATAGCAAAAACCTTTACACAAAATTACTTTTAATAATTTTAATTTTATTTTAGGCCTGGATCCCGCTGGTCCTCTGTGGTACTTGAACCCTTCCCGTCTGAAACCCGAAGATGCAGTATACGTGGAAGCCATTCATACCAATGGATTAGGTTTAGGGATCGGTCGTGAAGTGGCTGACGCAGACTTCTTCCCAAACGGGGGGTCATCTCAGCCCGGATGTAACAATGTTGGGTGCAATCACGCTCGCTCTTATCAGCTTTTCGCTTCTTCTGTCACGTACAATGCCCTTGTTGCCAGAAAATGTTTGAGTAATCTTCAAATGACGCTCAACTTGTGCAGAGGTAGCGAGTATCCAATGGGAAATAATGATATTCGAAAGTTCGGGTAAGTTTTTAAGATATATTATGCATGACAAAACGACTTATGTTATCAAGTCTACCAAGACTATCAACAATTGGTGTATTTCACCAGTTAGTAATTATGCGCCGTAAAGTGTATTTTCATCTTTGGCTTCAACGTCACTTGAGGTGAGATGAAATCTAAGTGCTTTCCCGTTTTGGAATACATTGGAGTTTGAATGTACTTGAATCATTATGAGTAAAACAATACTGTACCCGATCATGTCAAGGCAACTTTTTAACACATTTTTTAAGTCTGAGTACCATAGAAGGTAGTTTGGACCTGCGTGTTAAGGCATCTGTGCCTTGGAAAGCCCTTAGCCCAACTTTGCGACTTTTATTAACGTGTCTTGTTTCACTGTAGTTTCTCAGAAAAATTCTAATATTTCCAAAAGTTAATAATAAACAATTAATTTTTTCCTTTTATTTCAGGAAAGGAGTATATCGATTGAACACTGGCAGATATTATCCTTACACATTGACTTGAAATGTTGATCGGTCATTTGTATAACGTATTGTTATAATACCCTGTAGAACAAGATATGTGCATAATAAATGAATAATTATTTTTATTCCACTTCATCTTAGATTAAAACATTTGTTTTAATCTAAGTACTTCATCGTTATTATTCTCTTAAGTAATTTTATAGTAACTGACACACTCAGACACGTTAATTTACGTAAATTTATTAGTTAGTTTACCAATTATGTATGATCTTATACCTACGTGCAATGTACCTAGATCCTGTTTCGTATTTGATTATCATGTTTTTACTAAAAGTCTCTGGGCTCAGGCCTTCCCATATAAACAATTACACATTTGGAGCACTGGTTATTCCATCCTCCTCATCGTCGCGTCGTATTTCTTATGTCTCAGGGTTGTGTTGTGACCATCACCTATAGTCTCTCTTGTATTATTGTCACTAGCGGCATGCAGTGTGTGGTGGTGCAAATCTGATCGAATTAACGCATTGGGCTTCGGGCTGCGACCTCGTGACATTTTGCCGTCGACTTTCTGGTCTGGTCTGGTTTTTCGACTGGTTGAAAGTCTTGCCTTGGGGCTTTACCATCAACTCTTATAGTAGTATTACTTAAATCTTCAAATGCAATACTATGCAAATTCCCATACGAATTTTGCAAAGTAGGATTAAAGTAATACTTTTTTCAGTGTATTAAAATGTTAATAAGTATATTTAAGCGTTAATAAAACGCTAAAATATAAAACATTAATCTATAAACGCAGCTTCTTCCTTACCGAATGTTTAAATATTTGTAAAAATATTTCTTTCGGATCTCAGAGGTGAAAATTTCTAAGATTTAATGAAGCAATGTTGACTAAAAAAACATAAGCATCAAGCACTGACAAATTTCGACGGTTGAAAGCCAGACCTCGGTAGCCAAGTGGTTAAGGAAGCCGCCCGGAATGCGGAAGGTGCGTGGTTCAATTCCCGCCTGAGGTTGTCGTCTTTTTTCAGTGTTTTAAAATTTTACTAAAGTAATACTGCTTTAAGAGGTGACAGTAGGTCCCCTGACCCTGGGCTGTTGTAATATTGTTACGTGCGTCGGATGTGCTTTTCATTTATCATATCCCGATTCTAAATGACACACTCGGTATATTATACCATGACCTCATACTCTTGGCTTGGTCACCGGGAAACTGTAATATAATTTCCTCGATCGTTTTACACAACGATGACTGGTGTACCGTTTTATCCATTATCAAGAATTTATTTGATTACCTTATCTTAGCAACAAATGAGCGTGAGCTATTGCAACGCATCCGAAGGAGGGTAGAAAAGTCTTGAATCGGAATCGAACTGGTCCCGAAGTATGTTCAAAAACTCTATAATAATAAAAAAACAGCTTTGACAGAGTGGTGGCCAAAATCTGGCCAAAGAAATCGGGGACGTTCGAGGGAACGCTGGGTTGATGACATCGTCAGGGTCGCTGCCAGCACCTGCATGAGATCGGCACATGACAGAGGAGACTGGCACATATTAAAGGAGGCCTATACCCAGCAGTGGGTGATTGCGGGCGGATATGATGATGATGATGATGAATAATAATAACAGTAGACACTCGCGCGGCGTGCTGGCGTGATTCTATCATAAGCATGGCGTGATTTGCGTGCCGACTCTGATTATCTCTTCAAAGTAATCAGCGCGATAAAGACACCAGCCTTGCCAGCTGTTTGACATAGCTTTATATCGACCGAGCCTATAAGGATACTACCATTTTTTGTGTAATTGTTTGATTGATTAATTCATTCTTAATTTTTATTTATTTTATTTTGTTTAGAACACCAACAGCACTCATACAATATATGGATACATTTATTTAAATCTACTTAGCCATGAACATGTATTCGCTTATGGAAAAAGGGATTAAGTATATTATATTTTTATTGGTTCACTTTGCAAAGTTGATTAACTCTTATTTTGATAAACGATCTCTGATTTACTTTAAATAATAAAAAAATCTTTGAATGATTTTACTTTTAGTTGAGATCATCAGAGAACTTTAGTTTACAGATTCAAAACTAACATTACCAGACTAGAAACGTTTCAACGTTAGGTTCAGGTCTTCCTAATAACGAGAAAATTCGGCTGCCCTATCACGCTGTTTCATTTTACAACAACAACAACCAACCAACAGCTTAAAGTGCCTTTCGAAGCACATTCGAATGTACAAGAGACTACAAAAAATATTATTTACTCAGAATATTAATTCATAACCAATGTCTCTGTAGTTTTGCATACTAGAGTTAGAAATATGACAAAATTTAGGATAAAATGTTTACTAGAAAAAAAATTAACCAGTCTCATTAAGCTCGAGTGGGATTCGAACTTCGAACACGACCTTTGGATTGCCGGTCCACTGCTCTAACCGCTGAGCTACCGAGACCCCAGAAGACTCGTTGAATTCTTCCTAGTAGTTTGGTTTACGCTGCAAGCCAGCGGCATTATATAAGGTGACTGCTAGAAACCGCAAGAAACTTCAAGAGCTGGTCAGATCAAGTGTTTTAAACATGGCAAAAACACAGACGTATATCTTTTATACGTCTGTGGGCAAAAATGACAAAAAACAAATTCGTGTTTTTTTCATTTTTAATTAAATAATTCTTTATGTGAATTTTAAATGGATAGTCTTTGAGTATCTAATGTATTTTAAAGCAAAAACATAGGAAAAATAAAATAAAAGCAATTAAAAATAACGATTATTTACAACGCGAGGGCAACGGCCGGCCGTCTGTTGACCCATCAACGGTACTTATCGCCCAGCTGACGTGAAAAAAACACGAATTCCTTTTTTGTAATTTTTGTCATGTTTAAAACATTTGACCCAGCCCTTGAAGTTTCTGGCGGTTTCTAGCAGTCACCTTATATAGAATTGTGAATGTAAAATTTCAACAATAAATGACATAACTTGTATGAAACAAGGGGTTAGGCGGTCAGGGAAAATTCCGGGCCCTCGCCGGTGTTGCGCTGTTGCGCGGTGCGGGGTCCGCGGTAATTCACTAGCGCCATTCACATTTTTATCAAAAAGTTAATAAAAATGTTTAGTTTTTTGGAAATTTAAAACAGTCAAGCAATCGAAAAGGTAAAATACCTATGTGTGTATGATTTTATAGGAATTATTATTGTAAAACACGGTCGTAATGTGTATTTTTATGAAATTATAGAGATTATTCAGGATTTTTTTCTATCGAGCAAAATGTATCCAATCGTGTTTTGGAAACAGTCATCCCCTCACACATACATACGTTCTGTAATACACATTTAAAAATTCAGTGCGAACTATCTAAAATATGTTTAATAACATCTAATAGAAAACAGCTAGTTTTCCGATTTCACCGCCTAAGCCCCCTTAAGTCAAATTTCTAAGTCCAAGTAAAGCACCAGAATCGGTCGAATGGTAAGAGTCTGCTGCCTATCTGCTAAGTTTAAAAAAAAACTCACATACATACCATATACTCACGACTATTATCCCCGAAGAGTTAGTCAGAGACTAGGCAATGAGGACCGCAAAAGCAGTCCTCTACCATAGTCCACTTTTCACCAAATAGCGACTGCACATGTGCTCAGCGTAACAGGTGGTGAGCCTATCGCCGCTCTAAGCTGTTGGATGTATGTGCAGTCTTTAGTCTGTTAGTCGCCTTTTACGACACCCAAGGGAAGAGAGGGGGTGGTAGTAATCTTTCATCGCTACTCGACACGGTTAAAAAAAAACTTGTCAGGAATAAACACATTTTTTGTTGGAATTCCACAAAAATCTTAGAGGTAAATCCAGTCATTTTATAAAAAGTTAGGAATAATAAAGATCTAAGTATCATAGATTGGATTTTTTCTTTATTAGATAGCTACTTATCGTACTACGAGTATCTACCTCCTTTTGCCTTATCGTTGTTATAAGTAAGAAATTCATTCATTTTAAATTGTAATATAATTTATGATTCTTGATTTATTAAAGCAAATCAAGAACCATAAATTTAATATGAACATAATTATGATTATTCATTCGATGAAGAAAATTGGTCTACGCATGAAGGAATAAGTGATTCATAAATTGTAGAAATTGATTTGACATCTAAAAAATTTTTTAAATAATATTGCGCGCGAGTCGTCATTGTTCACTGTGGCATATTATTATGCCATTACTAACAAAACTATGTAACTTGATAATGCAAACATGACTGTATTAGACTCTAAACACTCTGCAGGCCCAGAGGGCCTAGACATTGTGGCAAACGGGGCCTTAGGCGGTAAAAACGGAAAATTGGCTGTTTTCTATTAGCTGTTATTCAAAATATATTGGATATTTCGCACTGACAATGTGTATTTTTTTTTAAATTTGCAGAGCGTATGTGTGAGGAGATGAATAACGGCCAAAACACGATTGGAAATATTTGTCTCGAAAAAAAAAAAACCTGAAGTTACCTCTAAAATTTCATATAAATACACAACCGTGTTTTTCAATAAAATTCCTTTATAATCATAAACATATAGGTATTTACCCTTTCGACTTTTTGACTGATTTAGATATTCAAAAAACCAAACTATTTTATTAACTTTTTGATAAAAATGTGAATGGCGCTTACGAATTACCGCGGACCCCGCCCCGCGCAACACCCGCGAGGCCCTGCGCAACATCCAAATTTACGCTGACCGCCTAGCCCCCATTCGTACACTTGACTGTGCTATGAACTGTTCCAATTGCTAATGAAAAACACAGAAGCGCATTGAACAACGAATTACGGATAGTCACAGTGAGCATTTACCACTTGTCTAGAGGGGCAGGTCAGTTTCTGTAAGCAGATTCTTTGTGGTGTTTCTAGGTGGCACAAACTAATGCGATTGTAGAGCCTCCCCTCACTCGATGCAATACCTGCTGTAACGGTACAGAATGAATGGTATCCGTCCGTTAGTAAGGAATGTGTGGGAGTAGCACTAACATAAATATTAATGCGTAGCACCATTAATATAATAAGCATGAAAAAGGGAATAATAAACTAGTTCAGAATAATGGTCAATGGTCTAGCGCTTTATCTTTAGTTTGAATTTCGCGGGGACTGCTCTGCGCGTCCCTTGCGACATATGCGGCGTCTAGCGGAAGTTATTTATTTGAGCTTCGCATAAGGTTGCTAGTTTGACTTCTTTATTTTGAATTTCGCGGGGACTGCTCTGCGCGTCCCTTGCGACATAGGCGGCGTCTAGCGGAAGTCATTTATTTGGGCTTCGCGTAAGGTTGCTAGGTTGACTAGGACTTTATTTTTATTTTGAATTTCGCGGGGCTTTGGGGGTCGGCAAAGTGGTTCAGCTACGGGCGGACGCCATCTATGGTCGGAATACGGAACTTTTGATAATTTCCCAAAATATAGGATTATTGGCTTAAGTGGAGGATTATTAAGAGGGAATTGTTAATAGAAGGCTATATTTAGATATTCAAAGATGAAATATTGGCTGTCGGACGAGATTTGGTTAGATTATGGAAAAATTTTAGAATTGCGCGGCGAAAGCGGCAATGAGCGAGCGAGAGGTTGAGAAAAAGACAGAAAGAGAGGTCGGATGATAGCTCCACGTGGCGCGACGCGAAGGCGGGGGGCATCGGGGAAACGGCTAGCGATTGGTTGAAGGGAAGAAAAGTGGACTCGCGCGGGGAAATCTTAGGCGCGTGGCGCGAAAGTTAAGATGCTTGGGAAAAGGGCGGAAAATTAGCGGACATTCAATTTTGGGACGTTGGCGGTGCGGTCCAACTTAAGAGTGCGGTACTACTCATACGGGGAAAATAGTGTCCGAGCTTTGATAGTGCGCTAAGTGATATTCGAGCTGCGATATTAATTAAGATTTGTGAAATTGAAAGTGATTAATAAAGTAAAACTATTGCGGTCGCAACTCGAATCTGTTAACGGAATGAAGTATTCCGGGGTACATCGGCGGAAACGCGTAACGGTGGCAACGAAAACCTATGTACCTTTCAACAGACTTCGGTCTGGATGATCTTTGATTGTATTTAATAAGATCGGCGTTTTATATTATTACGCTAAACAACTTCGACGGAGTAATGGGGGAGAGACAGTTGTCTCCCTAGTGAAAGTTGAAGATAGGTCAGACACCATTTAGCTGGAGGTAGACACGTATGACCCAGTCCAATCTCGAGTCTACCTCCGTACATACAGTGTAGTGATAGGAAAATAACACACTGAGTATACTGGCTCGACTGATAGAACATTTAGGAGTTAGTTGCTTTCAGGGGCAATGCGACTCTCACCACACATCACGAATTTAAGTTAAATGTGGCTTGGCCTAGTTTGCAAGGTACACAAAAGGGACTGTTAGTTCGACAAAATATAGGCATTTTCAAGTGAGGAAAGTTGTAGGAATCTATAGGTAGGCGGATATATATATGGTTAGTTATTAATTCAGACTAATAAGGTAGGGATAATTAAGTTACGGCGCTAAATAAAATCATGATGAAGTGATGTGGGTCCTAGCTAGGCAAGTAATCTGTTACCGCAGGCCGGTAAAATTCTAATTGTTTTCCTAAAGTTGTTACCAATTAATTATTCATTTTAAATAATTAACAGAAGTATGATAATATTGTACCATCATTACTTTGGAGTACCTAAAAGTCTAGACTGGTTTCCTATTACAAGAAAAATACTAAAAAGTTATAGCAAATAAGCTTAGCCGTACTGTGATGTTTGATTTCTAATACTGAAATGACCAAACAGGCATTTTTTAGCTTTCCCTGGGATGCAATACGATCTCACATTGCTACACTCTTCAAGGTGTTAAAGTTTTACATCCGATACCTTAGCAAAAATAAGCTGATACAAACTGAACAACTAAAACCAGTTTAGAACCTAGGATAAGTCGTTGAAAGAAGACATTGCAAGCTATGAGCTTCTAATAATCTGAAACATAGAAATAATTGATTGATAACAACCAGCTAATTAGCCTGACAATGGTCTACTAATACCATTTGAATAGACCTCTTAAGATATGCAAGTACTTACTTCTAATAATATGAAACATAGAAATATTTGATGGGAACAATCTAATCAATCAGACTAATACCTAGTACAGTCTAATTTATACTTATTAAAGTGAGTAAAAGATAACTTCTAAATGAAATTGATTCAATGATTAACAGGGATAATTAACTACCTAATTTACTACCTACTAAGAGTATACTGACTATGATTTAGTAGTCTATCAAATTAACCACTCAGTCTGAGAGACAGAGGGTGGAAGTTAATGGAAAAATAATTAACTACATTCACTCCCTAAAAGTCAGGGATGTTGAATAAATTAAACATCTTTCAATAAACTTGAGATGTACTTATACTCTATAAGATCTGTATAATGAACACTAAGAGTAACCCAAAGTAATTTACTTCAAATGATAGTATTCTATTTCAGTTCACTTCCTAAAGTCAAGGATATTGAATGAATTAAACATCCTTTAATAAACTTAAGATGTGATAATCTGCCAATACAGCCAATCCAATATAGTTATATTGGAACTTTACAAGACCTGTATAATAAATACTAAGAGTAAATAAAAGTAGTTTTACCTGTATTAATAGCATTCTACTTTAGCCACCGCCTGAAGTGGCGTTTGATTAAATTATCCACCCTTTACGGAACTGAATATAAGTTATTGCATTGAATAATTAAGTTCTTAATGTGAGAAGGATATTTGGATGATAGCCAGCCTTGAGATAAACTCTATTGATTTATGTGGAATAATAAGAATTTAAATTGCTAACACATAGTTCATAATGTAAAATGAAATTAAATTTGAGGAGAGATGTAAATTCTCAGTTTAAAGAATTAAAGGCACAAGCTAATAATTAAAGTTAAAGCCAATGTGACGGAACTGTAATTAAACCATGAGATGTACAGTACGCTATGGAGCGGCGGTGGGGCTCATAAATTGCACCAGGCTTCTTATGTATCATGCTACTGATAATAAATAATAATACCTACAAGCTAAGCTATCATCTGATTACCTTTGAGTGGTTACAAATCTTCCCCGTAGCTGCAGTGAAGGATTTAGGTCACAGTTCAGACGGAGTCATTGCTAGGCTACACATATTTATGTTATGATTTATAGACTGGTAGGTAATTAGGTCAGGAGAAAATAATTTAACACAGGGATAAGCCAATTACTAAACTTTCACGAAAGAACTTGAGTTACTTAAATGCGGTTAACAACGGAGGGTTCACTAGACGATCTGGCCAAAATAGTAGTTATTATAATATTACATTGCTTGACTGAAATTCACTGCAAATAGAATTAAGCTATGCTAAGGTTTCATCATCATACAAACAATACGCACTAAACAAAAACTCCAGACACAACCATTAGATTGTAGATAAATTAGGTTAATTAGTTTTAAGAATTAGATAATAAGTTAAGTTAAGGTAAAAGCGGCGAGGATGTGTGTATGTATTATAAGGTAGCTAGGCATATAGGTGTGAAAGGCATTAGATATAGGTTTTGATTTAGGTGTAGCAATTTAATAAGAGGGGGGAGGTTACACTGCTCACTTGTCTTAGCTCTACTTCATGCACGATGGATGATTAATTTAGTCGAGGCCAACCAAATGCTGCTGAAGCGGCTGCTTTCTGGTCAGGTAGAATTAAACTGTTACTGACTCGAGAAGAAAGCTGTATCAAGATATTGTCAGGAGCTAGAAGCTTAGGAGTAGTATTTTAATACGATCCGACTGACGGTGAGCGGTCGCCGCAGCTTATAGACGCTAGCAACACCACCATAAATACTATTATACTACCTAGTCTTGCCATAAATTCTGTCCCTCATATAAAAGAAGTGAAATTTTAAAAGCATGTTTTTTATAAGTTTAACTGTGTAGATTACCACAAATATTTAAACTATTCAGAATGACCACCTTTGGCTTTTACACATTTCTTCAAATGTCCTGGCCATTCATCTATGGCCGCATGTACTACATCCAATGGTATTATAGGGTCGGTCTTCACTAAGTCTGCTTTTTACGATTTGATATTTCGATGAGGTTTAGAGCAGCAGGCTTTCTCTTGTAAAATATTCTATAAGTAATAATCCAAAGAATTACGATCAGAATTTGCAGTGTCCATTCTTCAATTTTGCAGGGTCCAACTGAAAGTTGAAAATCTTGACTTTTGTTTTCTTACATTTGTGTTAAGCAATTACTGCGATACGATTTTCTGTGGTTCCCCACTCCATGTTTACATAGCTATGTGTTAGATCGAAATGAATAGTATAAAACCTACTTAATATAATGATATCTAATAATAGTACTACCGTCATATTATTTATTTTAAAATACCCTCATTTAAGTTGGAACAGATCTTATGGCAAGACTAGGTAAATAGACCGATAGCGCTAGGTTTTGAGGTTTCAAAAATATTAAAGTTGTTTGTGTTTCACATATAGTTTCCGGACGTTTTGCCCAACCTAATATCTAATATATTAGTTTGTGACATCCTAGGTACTTGCATAGGTAGAAATTTAGGTATTTGTCGCTTCGATCCTTATTGGACGAAAAGAAAATTAGAGATGAAAATTTTACTGTCATGATAATAACGAAGTAGTAACTGATGTTCATAGGCAATTTGTGTCATTTCTGTCCACGAGAATCCTGATATTTAACCAGTACTTATAACGTCGCCCAACTAGCTCTGAAAGAAAATTACAATAGGTTAAATAGGTGTTACGCGTTTTAGAGTACTGATATCTGTTGTTCAAAATATTTTGTGTCGAATTCATCCACGACAATAATAGATATTTCATTTTTTTATTACAAAATACTGTAAAAACCTCAAAAGAAAGTGCAAGTTATTAGAGTTTAAGTGTTTATTTATTTATTTATTCATTCTTACAAACTTAATCTATTTTTACAGGCTAACCCAATGCAATAGATAAGCAATTTATTTAGGTATTATAACATAAAATGTACAGTGCTATCCTTGTGAATTCACTCAGAAAACAGTGGAACAGATCAATATTTTCAGTTATCTTATTAAGGGTGCAAAGTGTGCGCGCAAGCGGACACTCTTTGAGGAGGTTGGTCTTTGCGCGCGGCACCACCAGCAGCGGCGGTCTGCGGCGCCGCTCCACGTACCTATCCGGAACACACAGCCCTATGACGCCTAACACCACCGGATTGTGAAGCTTACCTCTGATTAATTTAAATATGTACAGTGCTAATGTTAAACTCCTACGCACGCATAGTTCGTTGATGTTTTTGATTATCATGGTGTAACAAAACACTATTCATAATTCGTGTCGTTTTTATCCACGAATTTTTATTATTTTAATAAAAACAGACTTCTAAGCACGTGTAGGGCGAGCGCGGGGAAGAGCGCGGGCGCGGGCGGCGGCGCCGGCGCGCGGCGGGCAAAATTCGAAGCGAATCGAAGCGTCATGCTCGCGCCCTAAGTCTAATATAAATACAAAATGTATGCTGTATGCAACGTCTCAAATCAGTTCCCCGTCCAGACCACGCATACAGCACGCCCCGTGCACGGCCCGGTCTAATATAATTCATCCCTCAATCTAAAATAATATTGACCCTTATGCTACGGCCACACTATCGCGCTAGTGCGAAGATTCGCGTTGTCGCGACACGTCTGGCCAAACACTTTGTCATAATAACGCGATGCATAATCGCGTTATGCTACGGCGTTTGGCCGTATCGCGGTAAAATTCTTGTTCCGTTGTCGCGATAAAGCTTGGCCACATCATAAAAAACTTTGCGACGACGTCGCGATAATTGTGAACTTTGTCGCGATAATGCATTTCAACTAGTGGTGGGTAATATATTCGAAACTATATATCGATATTTGATATCGGATTCCTAAACTATAGCTAACATATATTTTAATATCAGTGATATTGGTATCGATCATTTCTACGGACTATTAAAAATTCATGCAATATTGTGTTTTTTCCACTATATAGTTTCAGAAAGCATCGAATCGATATCGGATTTTGGTGCAATATAGGTACCTACTTATAAGTTTCTTTTCAATAAATTTAGATGACTCAGTCAGTTTACCTTGTTCTAAGTGAGTAAGTGCCTATTAATTAAGTGATAAGGATTTAGTTAAAAAGTTGAATTTTTCTGAAATAAATTTATGTAAGTACCTAATAATTTTATTCATTAAACTTTTACAAACACATTAGTTTGTTAAAAACTACCGATATGATAATTCAATAAACATTAGCGATACGGTACAATATTCTTGAATCGGATCTCGTACAATATTGATTAGTGATGTTAACGCACACCGCATTTCTGACGCGATACTTAGTGTTTACCAAAATATATAGTTTTAGCTATGCGATTCTCTAAGCGACACATAGACGCTGCGCGCATGACTGCGATATAAAAGAGACAGAGTCATAAAAAGCTAAATTCAGTATACATGTCCCAACTCGGGACACCGACCACCGTCTCCAGAGAAAGACAGCCTGATCTGGTACACCGACGGATCCAAAATGGAGTCAGGCACTGGAGCAGATATCTTTAGCATTGACTTTAAGCACAGTCAGAGTATGGGAAAGTTCGCTTCTGTTTTTCAGGCAGAAACTTTCGCAACTCTCCTGTGCGTTAAAAAGAATCTAGAACTCGCTCCCTAGAAGCGTAACGTATTCATCCTGAGCGACAGCCAAGCCGCGCCCAAGTCACTTATATCGCCTCGAATCTACTCCAGCCTTGTGCTTGAAACCACGAAAGCCTTAAACAAGCTAGGTAGGCACAACAGGGTGAGGTTGATCTGCGTACGGTGATTTTAACGTACCACATGGGAATCCAAGGCAATGAAATGGCAGATGCACTTGCTAGGGAGGGTTCAGGGACCCCATGTTATATTCTTTATTACACATAAACACAGTAACAAAAGTAGCAAGAGACATTGTGTGCAAAGGTGGACTTATCTCTAAAAGAGATCTCTTCCAGTCAACCCAGAGAGTGTGCGAGATAAATGTAATAGGAGTGACACAAAGTGCAACAAAAAAAAAGACGATTACCTAGACCTAAAACTAATACAAATACTTAAGTATATATACAAAATAAACAATCATACAAATAAAATAACAATAAAATATATATACTTAAAAATATATATATATATATATATATATATATATATATATATATATATATATATATATATTTATCTATACTTACATTATAATACTTATATGATCATGTTATACTGGTAGTCTAAGAAAGTGCTCTTTGAGCTTTAATTTGAACGAAATTATGGAAGGACAATCTTGAATAGATTTGGGGAGTCTATTCCATAGCTGTGCGGCTTTTACTGTGAATGAATGGTGGAAAAAGTTGGTTTGGTTTTGGTTGATGCACGACCGCCGCCCGCGGGAAGGAATGGGGAGATAGCGGAACCGGGAGCGAAGATAGGGAGGAGAGTTAGGGTCATTGAGAATTTTAAATAAGGTGCAAAGAATGTGCATATCACGGCGAAGACGAATTGGGAGCCACTTTAACTCTGCGCGAAAGTGTGACACGTGATCATACTTACGCAGGCCGTAGATGAAGCGAATGGCCAGGTTTTGCAGACGCTCGAGTTTATTGAGCTGTTCTTCAGTTACATCTAAGTAGCAGACGTCGGCGTAGTCGAGAAGAGGGAGCAGAAGAGATTGCGCAAGCATAATTTTAGTTATGAAAGGGAGAAAGTATTGATATCGTTTGAGGGAGTGAAAAGAGTAATGCATTTCATATATTGGTCCAGAGCCGTTTGTAGCACTAGCATCGAGTACCATCAACAAAGCCTTCAAGGACCACATCCAAAACAGGCATAGAGCCGAATGGAAAGAGCTACCTGGCATAAGACACTCAAAATCCTTCATAGGCGAAGGCAGGCCCAATTAATCACCGGTGCCCTGACTGGGCACTGTGCCATAAAACAAATGATCCACAAAATGCAATTAGCCACAGACAACCTGTGCAGAGCATGTGGAGGGGAAACGGAGTCCGTGCAGCACCTACCATGTGAATGCGACTCTTTTGCCATGAAAAGAATTAATCTTCTGGGATCGGCCTAACCGAAACCAGTAGATTTTAGGCTCTTCGCCCTCAAGGACTTTGCCAAGCTTATGGCAATTATCTTTACTGAGGAGACGGGGTTGCACAAATAGGCGTTTGACGGCCGGGTGGTTTAGTGGTCAGCGCTAAATGTTTGTGTGGTGAGCACGAGCATTTTGTGAGTGAGCCATGGATGATTATTAGTATTTATGTATGTTTGTGTATCCGTTATTCAGTCATCATAGTTCGGGTTATGCTTAGTTTGGGGCTGAATGATTGGTGTGACAGTTGTATTTTTTTTTGTGATTTGTGTCTTGGTGGTAACATAAAACCGGTTCTTATTCGTAATATTTTATTACGTCTAATACTTTATTGTTACTCTAATCTATAATGATCGAATCATAATAATTTCGATAGTCGTATTTGCAACACGTTCACAGAGTTCACACCTCTAGTTGTCTCGCAGTCAACTCCTCATAGGTCAACTAAAGTGTGCGAATAAAGTGTAGCTGCACGAACTTTATCGCGACAAAATTCTTCGATAAGCGGCAATTTACCGACAGCAGCGCGTTAACGCAATGATGCAAGTGTTTGGCCAGACGTGTTGCGACAAAGCGAATCTTCGCGCTAGCGCGATAGTGTAGCTGTAGCATTAACGCGCCGCTGTCGGTTAATTGCCGCACATCAAAGGATTTTGTCGCGATAAATTTCGTGCGGTTATAATTTCTATAGGTGTGAACGTGTTGCAAATACGACTATCGAAATCATTCGGTTTCGATAATTTATGAATTGATTTAGATCCGATAAAGTATTAGAAGTAATACAATATTACGAATTAGAACCGGTTTTATGGAACCTCCAAGACCCAAATACCAAAAAAAATCACAACTATCACACCAATCATTCAGCCCCAAACTAAGCATAGCCCGAACTATGGTGACTGAATAACGGATAAACAAACATACATAAATATTAATAAACTTCTATACATCGGTCACACATGCTCGTGCTCACCACACAAGCTTTTGTCGCTGACCGCTAGACTACCCGGCCATCAAACCGCCTTTTAAATATTAACTATTTTATCAATTTTTATAAAATAAAAATTAAAGCAAATGAATTCTCCGAAGAATTAAGTGGAAATTATAATTTTAAAATAAACAAAAATTAATTATCAAGATCACCTGAAGTATCAAAGTGACGACAAAACAAATAAAACCATAGACCAATCCACAGAGTAAAATAACTCGGTAATAGTTATTCCAACTTTTTTCCAAGTTTATTAGGAAGAAATTATAACTTTCCTATTCCCAATTTAAAAACACATTTTCAAAAGTTTTTATATGTAAGATAATAGTATATTGTAAATATTATATAAGTAAGTTTATTTCAGCGTTTTAACGCAAATAATTAAATATTACAATTAAACTAGTATTAAAAACTAGCAAACAAACAATATAAAAGTACTAACTTTGTCCGATTTTTGTGTATAGATAGTTAACATCCACCATCGTCTTTTATTTTCACCCTTGTATTTATTTTGTTCAAATAATAAAGATGCAGTAAATAATTATTTGCCGACATGTAATAAAGCGCAACCGCCTCTTCCATTTTTTCCGTTGAAATTAGAAGTGGGCGATACAAATCGTATATAGTTACTGAAACGTATAATTATTGTATCAATTTCGTCAAATCCGATATTGATGCGTTCTGAATCTATATATTTTGAAAAACACTATATCGCGTCAGGAATGTGGTGTGCGTTGAGATCACTATATTGTACGTGATCCGATTAAAGAATATTGTACCGTATCGCTTATATTTATTGAAATTATCATTGATCGGTAGTTTTTAACAAATAACTATGCTTGTAAATGTTTAATGAAATAAAATTATTATAGGTACCTACTTACCTACATTTTATTTTAGAGAAACTCAACTTACTTAACTAAATCATTATCTCTTAATTAATAAGCACCCACTCACTTAAAACGTGGGTAAACTGACTGAGTCGTCTAAATCTATTGAAAAGAAACTTATAAGTACCTATACTGCATCAAAATTCAATATCGATTCGAAGCGTTCTGAAACTAAATAGTGGAAAAAACACGATATTGCATGAACTTTTAATATTCCGTAGATATGGTCGATACCGTTATTAAAATATAATTATGTACCATAGTTTATTAATCCGATATCAAATATCGATATATGGCTTTGAATATATTACCCACCACTAGGTAGTTAAATTGCATTATCGCGACAAATTTCAAGATTATCGCGAACGTCGCGAAGTTTTTTTTGATGTGGCTAAGCTTTATCGCGACAACGGAACACGAATTTTTTATCGCGAAAACGGAACCAGTATTTTCGCCGTCTAGTGTGGCCGTAGCATTATAGCAAAGCATTGACCACATTGACCATTGCCATTCGTAGGTAATGGGATTGCAGACGCGCTTCGTTTAAAATTAGCACGTCATTATTGTAATCTCTATAGGTACACATTTGTTAATTACGTAGCGGAGATAAATAAGAGTCAATCAATACTTAATATGATAGGTATGTAATTTATATGAAAGAAATCATACCGAACGAACGTGAGTGCGTGCGTATGCCCCCCCGCCCGCTGTCGCCTGCCCGCGTCCGCCCGCGTCCGCCAGGCCGCAACAATTTGCTTTTGTGTTTTATTCATTAAATATCGTGCATGATAATGACACAAATTTACAAAGTCGATTTTTCATGCGTTTGTAGCATTTCAAGTGTTTGTAGCTTGAAAAAACAAAATAATAAAAAATCTTAAAATTGCGTGGCCTAATTTGGCACAAAATTATTTAATGGGCATATGAAAGTGATCTGAGATAGGAAATAGTTATTTTATGAATTGTAATTTTTTATTTGCACTGTTTTTACATACTGACCCTAAGTCAGTTTGCACGGGACGAAGATGACACAAACTGTGTTTGCACACTCCGCAGGCTATCATAGATATGATACCATAATTATTTTAAACTTTAAATTAATTTTTCCACTTCTGTTTGAATAAAAAGAATCAACCACAAAACATCGAATTGCTGAAAATGCAAGTGACAGATGTGACACAAAACGCAATAATAAGCTTCTTAGGTACGACTGTATCGAAAAGCATGAAAAAAAGTAACTTTAGAATTTTTTAAACTTATGCCCCAAAATAGCCTTGCGCTATTGGTCTAAAATGCGTAGATCAAATCTTATGAACCGTGTCCACCACGCGATTACATTTTCTTTTTATATGTGTTCACAATTTTTTAACATGAAATGAATAGTGTAAAACCTACTTAATATAATGATATCTAATACTAGTACTACCGTTATATTATTTATTTTAAAATACCCACATTTAAGTTGGGACAGACCTTATGGCAAGACTAGGTAAATGCGTAGATCAAATCTTATGAACCGTGTCCACCACGCGATTATTTTTTCTTTTTATATGTGTTCACAATATTCTAATATAGGTACCTACCTAACTATAAATAGTTAAGTTCGAAGAGAGACATAAGGCTTGGTGCGTTGCACTATCGTTTTGTGTGATAAATATTCGCTATCATAGTTTGGCAGCCAAGTTTAATCAATAGTACGTACATTTTACGCAAAATGATATCCGCGGAAGGATAAGATCTTAATACCACACATTATCTTTGTTGCGAATCGGGTTAGCCATTATATATAGGAGTGTGGTGCCCTTAGTTGACAAGTGGTTAATAGACCGTAAGGAATTCACAATGAAGTTCACATTAGCTTTTCTTGCGGTTGTAGCTGGTACGTCCGTCTCCTTACGTATTTTTCATTATATATAGTGATCCATTGTTGGGCATAATATGCTTCCCATTTAATTTGTTTAGTAGATTTTATCAAATAATAAATACTATTTTAACAAAACTATTACAATAGTTTGTCTTTAGTATCCCTTTATTGGTATTGTATAACTAATCAAGTCATCTAAACGATTGCTGGGATTCAGTTTAATCACCAAGGTTGTGAAATTCGGTTTGCTGATCAGAAACTCGGTCTTTGTTTGTAATAGTTAAAAATCTTGAAATATCTCGCTTAAATTTTCAAATATCTGTATCCCCTATTATTAGAGTGTGATGATGTGTAACAATGTTCAGTTTTAATTGTTGTACTTCTATTGCCTCATTTATTCTAGCCTCATGTACTTTTTCGTTAGTTCTATTTACATTTTCACTATTACCAAACTTTCTAGGCATACCTACCTATTACAATCTTCTTTCTCTTTCTCAATTTTCTTTCTCCTTTCTTTAGCTTGCACCGTCTCCGCGGTGCCAGTGGAGAACGGTGCACCGGCGGTGCCTCACCAGCGCTTCATCAAGTTTATCGATGAAGAAGGCATTCAGCAAACCATCGACTTGGAAGAGGAACCCGAAGACTTTGAAGATGACGTCAACCATTATTACTTGTTTACTAGGTAAGTAATTAATTATTATAAAATAAATAGCTCAATTGTTTATTCTTACTATGTTTTGTCTCTTTTAATGGTTTATGTGTACACGGCGTCATATCAACCTACCCTAAACTGTCAAATATCAGCACATCTGTGATCATAGGCTTTATGTTCCTTTACATTAAGGTGTTCGAGACATCTAGAATACCTTAATGTAGGACCTTATGGCATAAAGGTAGCTAAATGAAATATAAAATTAATGTCCACAGGGAAAACGCAGAAGTTGGACAAGAATTATTCAGCAATTCAGCTGATTCTATCCAAAGCTCCAACTTCAACTCCAAAGTGAACACTGTCGTGGTAGCTCACGGTTGGCTCGGTAACCAGGAGAGTGGAATTAACGCTGAAATCAGAGACGGTAATAAAACAAATTTGTAGTTGATAAGAGTGTAGTAGAGTGTAAATACGAGTACTCATAGAAAAATAAAAGCAAAAACAAAAACAAACTATAGATAAAATGATGTTAAATACTGATTATAATTTAAACTTTACTTTTTGCTGAAACTGTAGTGTTTTTCTACAATTTATCACATGAGTCAATTTTAAAACCAGTAACTACAATGATTCGTTTTTATTAAACCAGTCATAAATACCATTTAAAGTCAATAACACAATATCCAAATTTAAATGTAAAGGTATAACAGCCAACATACATAAAGAACGATCTCTTAAATTCTTTGGCTTTGCAGAGATCACAGATTGCCCCTTATTTTCGATTTGAATCACTTCGGCTCATTGTTTTTGTGTTTGTTTCTTTAGTACCCCAAAATTGTCTAGCATCTTACACTAATTGACCTTCGATTTCACGTCATTAAGCGATAAGGACTACGAGTATATACGCTTGCTTGAATCGTTCATCCTAGAAGACTTTTAGGTAGTATAGGCAATAATGCCTGGACAGACTCGGGACGTGCTTTTGCCCATCGTAATTATATCACTTACAATAAGACGCGGACTTTTAGTCCGTCGTGTTCGTTACGCGATATGACTGATCTATTTTGAGGCACAAAAAAGGGTAACGAGGACCGGCCCTCGTCTATTCTGATTTTAACTGTAGGCCAGTTTCTTGAATTACTCTAGACTTGCTCATCTGTGTTTGGAAATACAATTTTTTTCTAATTAATTATTACCAAAATGTGTAATTTCTTTCCAGCTCTCCTGAGCAAAGAAGATGTCAACGTCATCATTTTGGATTGGAGAAAACTAGCCATCCGTAATTACGTGACCGCCGCTCGTTGGGTGCCAGATGTTGGCAGTGAGTTAGGACGCTTCGTGGCATTCCTGAGCTCTGAAACTGGCATATCTTTGGACACTGTACATCTGGTCGGCTTCAGTTTGGGAGCCCATCTTGTCGGTAATGCAGGAAGGGAGCTCAGAGGACAGGTGGGCCGTATCACAGGTACGTGTTGATGACATTTGTAACAGTAATAATACAAATTAAGAAAAACTGTATTGAAGCTAGTTCAGAAATTATGTATGTAGAGCATGTGAAAACCCTATATTATTATGATTTGAACATTTAAAACAATGTTGTCTTTCGATTAACAGTAGAAACTAATAAATTAGATAGATTTTTTTCTGTAGTACATTCATATAATCACGACTATTATACCCGAAGTTTTAGTCAGAAACTAGGCAACGAGGACAGCAAAAGTAGTCCTCTACCATAGTCCACTTTTCACCAAATAGCATCTGCATAAGTTCTCAGCGTGACAGGTGGTGGGTATTTTTTTGAAATCAAATAATTATCATTATTGTTTAGGTTCTAAAGCAAAAGATAATGGTTTTTATTTCCTCAAATCATGCAAGCCGAGATAAATTGATCATATCGCGGTGATTAAGGTAAAATAATGTATTAACAATTTCTAATCTAACACACGCGTCATTATCTTCATGTTAATGATTGCAGATTTGTAGTTCAGGCCAGATTGTTTTGAACCGATAAAATCTGACATTGAAATATAAATCATTAATGACGTCAGTACTGTTGTTGTTTAGATTTATGATAATGAGATTACCACAAATCGTGAAATAGAAAAAATGTCGTTCCCATTAAAAATTCAGTAATTTTTTCATTTTTTACTAGTATGTTCTAAAGCAAAGCAAAAACCATTCTATTAGCACTTCATTATCCAGAAAAGTGATTCCCAAGACCAATTTTTAAGGTTAAATTGCTTATTATGAATTAGTGTAAGCAAGTGATAGAGGCGATACCGTTACACAATGATTTTGAAAGTTTAAATCCAATTGCAGCTTTGGACCCGGCTGGCCCTCTATGGAACCTCAACTCAAACAAGGTCAGCCCTTACGACGCCATCTACGTCGAAGGCATCCATACCGACGGCGCCTTGATTGACATCAACCTTGGCATCGGCTACGCCATTGGTGACAATGACTTCTTCCCCAACGGTGGCAACAGCCAGCCTGGCTGCTTCACCAGCAGCATTTGCTCCCACAACCGCGCCTGGAGGTTCTTTGCCGCCTCCGTCACCTACGACCATTTTGAAGCCAGGAAATGCTCCAACACCTTACAAGTCACGTTGAATACTTGCCGTGGTGACAGACTCAACATGGGCAACACCGATTTGAAGAAGAATGGGTCAGTATTTATTTGATTTATAAACCAGACATTTTAGTAATCGTCTGCTAATAATACTAAAGATGTTAATTTTGTGATTCTGAGCAGGTATACTGACAAAAATATATAGTGGTTTGATTAATTTCAATGGTTACTTAGGCCGTAGGTAATACATATCTATTATAAAACTTTCCATTTTCAGCAGATTTAAGTGTCATTATGTTATGTTTTGAAATCTTTTTGATTTTTTCGTGGATGAATTAATGTTATTAAGGTTAAACTAAAATACGAAGTTGATCAAGTTACATAAAATGCCTAATTATATTCTTATTCTGGTTTCAGATCTGGAAGTTACAGAGTTAACACCAGGAGGCGTTATCCCTACTAAACAACATCTTAATTAATTATTGAATGAACAAATTAATTATCTTTTCATAATAATGTAGAGTATGTACTTATGTGCTATGGTGCTTTGTTAACTTGGAAAGAGCTGATGCTGACGATGATGTATATATGTAAATTAAAATATTTAAGAAAAATAGAATTTCACTACCTGTTAAAATGGATAAGTAAAACTACACCTATGTTTTTAATTATATAATTCAATAAAGCAAAGCATTTAATTTCGCCTTTAATTTATACCTTTGATATTTTAAGAGATAACAACCTGTTCATATTCTATTCTATGTGTGCACACATGATCTACGATTCAATGTGTTCGTTACTCTTCATGAAAATTAAATACGATATATTCATTCGGCAGAAACAGAATCTGAAGGTTTGTAGACAGTTCTTAAAATTGTGAAGTAGGACCACGATGTGCTTATTATCTGAAACAATTAAGATATATTCTAAATTAATTAGGAAATTTTCACAATTACACAATTTTAAAAGCACTATTAAAAAAATTTATTTGAATAAAGAATTACTTAGGATTGAATCGATATTATTTTTTTTTTATAAAAGAGGGAGGCAAACGAGCAGGCGGGTCACCTGATGGAGAGTAATCACCGCCGCCCATGGACACCCGCAAAACCAGAGGAATCGCGGGCGCGTTGCCGGCCTATAAGGGAGGAATAGGTTTAAGGAAGGAATAGGAATGGGAGGAGGGGGGGGGGGGGCTCCGGAACCCTCACTGGTCGGACGAAACACAACAGCACCAAGTGCCATCATTTCACGCCGAATATTCGTGAGAGGGTGGTATTACGCCGGGCGAGCCGGCCCAATGCGTGCTGCAACGCAGCGTGGCTCTACCACTCAGTCAGTGTCACTCATTTAGCACCACCCAGGGATCACGTGTAGGGTCTCAAGGGTAAACCTACGGACGCGAGCAACTTTGACCCCCTAGTAAACCGTCAACCGTAACTTCAGCAATTTTTGTACAAAATACCTACAAATTTTAAAGAAAAACCATCCTCACTATATCACTCTTTCTTTTAGTGAAAACCGCATAAAAATCCATTGCGTAGTTTAGAAGAATAGTGCAGTGCCACAGACACAGGAAAAAGGTTTACTTTATAAAATGTAATGATTGCAGCAGTACCCACAACCGAGACCTTGATAATTTTAACTTCATTATCAGTAATTTCAGAAATGTAGGGTTAGCTAGCTAGCGTATCTAGCTGAGATCTAGACTTGATGTTTTAATTTCACGGCAGACTGTTACAGTCTCTATGGATTTGTTTGTGGCTTCGTTTACAAGGAAATAGTATAACGCCTCCACAGGGAACCACATCTCACCGATACATCGCCATTTGTTTATCGGTAAACCCGTAGCTATTATGGCGCTAGTTATCCTACTAGTAGTTTGTATGTATGGATATTTGTTACTCTTTCACGTAAAAACTACTGAATGGATTTGGATGGAATTCGGAATACAGATAGTTTATAACCTGGATTAACACATAGGATACTTTTTATCCCGATATTTCCACGGGAACGTATGGATGGATGTTTGTTACTCTTTCACGTAAAAACTACTGAATGGATTTGGATGGAATTCGGCATACAGATAGTTTATAACCTGGATTAACACATAGGATACTTTTTATCCCGATATTCCAACGGGAACGGGAGCCACGCGGGTGAAACCGCGAGCGGCCGCTTGTTTTTTATATTCTGTAATAAATTAGTTGATTCTTTGTTCATACAATTACATACATTATGCCTGCTTCCCGGAGGGGTAGCCAGGGAACACCAGCTTTCCATCATACGATCTTGACACATATCCTTAACTCCACTTACTCTCATAATACATACAGGGTGGCCCAAACGGCGACACTAAAATTTTTTTTTGGAGTCCCGTTATCTAAGTGTACCCGGAAATACCCCATGTATGTTCCGCAATTTTCGTAGTTTTCGAGACATGATTTTTTTTTAAATTTGAGAATTTTTAACTTGACCGTTAGACCGTCGTCGGACCACTGTCGGACCGTCGGAAATTATGCATATTTTTAATTGAAATTTGAAAAGATGCATAATTAAAAAAATAAAATATATTTAAGTCAGTCAAGTTGAAAGTTATTAAAATTAAAAAAAATCATAGCTCGAAAACTACAAAAAATTGCGGAACATACATGGGGTATTTTCCAGTACAACTTGATGTAAGGAATTAAAAAAAAAAAATTTGTGTCGCCGTTTGGGCTACCCTTTAAAATCACGACTATTATCCCCGAAGGGTTAGTCAAAGACTAGACAATGAGGACAGCAAAAGCAGTCCTCTACCATAGTCCACTTTTCACCAAATAGCGACTGCACATGTGCTCAGCGTGACAGGTGGTTAGCCCATTGCCGCTCTATGATTTTGAATGCATGTGCAGTCTTTAGTGCGTTAGTCGCCTTTTACGACACCCAAGGGAAGAGAGGGGGTTGTAGAATTTTTTCACCGCTACCTGACACGTTAATAACGTGTTAATAACGTTCTTCATACATGGTCGTTTTTCTTTGTTTAACAGTCCTTTATATCCTGTTGCTCGAAAATATGACCGACCTATGTCACTTTAACAATGTTTTATTAATTACATTTTGAGCTGTGAAAACCCATGACCGAAAAGCACTTAAAAGTTTCGTATGAATCCAAATAGTGGGTTTAATGATCACTCGATGTCGGTTCATCTTAACTTTCGTTTTTATATCCTATAACGGTATATCTTAACTAATGGGGCCTATTACATATCGACTGTGATAGTTGCTTAAAATGCCCATTTTCGCATTTTGTATGAATTTTTCAGTTGTTTTTGTCGTTTTTATCGAAATAGGATAATAAATTAATTATAAAATCTTTATTCCTCATAAAGTAAAAATTATTCTGGTGTAAATTTTGCTCAATAATATTATCGTAGATAAGAGAAATTCACAGTTAAAGCTATATTCGATTTTTTTTTGTTTTGAATAAGATTTTTTTTCTATAATGTATAAAATCAATGAAATCTAAAAATTCAGAGGCCGCTACAAACTATACGACTATATAAGAGACTAGCGGACCGCTCGCGACTACGTCCGCGTGGACCCCGTACCCCGTGACGAATTTTTGAAAATATTATAGCCTATGTCACCCGGAGATAGTGTAGCCTCCCAACGGTGAAAGAATTTTTCAAATCGGTTTAGTAGTTTGGGAGCCTATTCAATCCAAACAAACAAACAATCAAATCGTTCTTCTTTATAGTATTAGTATAGATAACATTTTTTTTATTTCATTTGTTTCGAACAGTAGTTACATCTAGAAGCTCAAAAAAGAGCTTTCGCGCGTTTTATGAAAATCTTTCTCTGCAATTTTGGGTTTAATTAAAAAGTTAAGCAATATTTACAAAAAGCGTGGCCACTATACGAACTATGCAAATAGCTATTCTACAGTATTCAATAAGCCAAAATTGTTAATGTATTTTTGTTTCTGAGATCGAGAACGCCAAAAATGTCCATTTTATGCAAAAATCAAAGTCAAGATGTAATAGGCCTCTTAAGATAACAACGTAAGAAATATTTTGAGCTTGTTCGAAGTCCAATTTGAATAAATAAAAATAAAGATAATTTTTACATGAAAAAGATCTATGTACTTAACTACTCCTAGGTCACTTAAGCCATTTCGCTCGCTGGTTCAATGCGAGATAATACTAATTAATTCTAACTAATAAGAAATAATGCAAGTCATTGTTTCTGAAGAACTAACCTTTGTAAAGCTCTCGTAGGATATTGTAGAAAAGTTCCATGCTGTCAATCTCTGATGTTTGTGTGACCTGAAAATTCGAAATAGAAGTAGCTCGTGTAATTACATTATACATAGATCATAAATACAACATACATATGATCACGACTATCATCCCCGAAGGATTAGTCAGAGACTAGGCAATGAGGACCGCAGAAGCAGTCCTCTGCCATAGTCCACTTTTCACCAAATTGTGATTTCCCATGTGCTCAGCGTGACAGGTGGTGAGCCCATCGCCGCTCTATGCTGTTGGATGTATGTGAAGTCTTTAGTCCATTAGTCGCCTTTTACGACACCCAAGAGAAGAGAGGGGGTGGTTGTATTCTTTTACCGCCACGCGACACGGTTGGAATTACTAAACGCATAGAAATTACCGCTGTGTGATGGCGATTCATTATGAAAATTATCTATCAACCCATCTCTTCCTTTGTGTGTCGTGAAAGGCGACTAACGGACTGCACATAAGCATGTGCAGTTGTTTTTTGGTGTAATGTGGACTTTGGCAGTTGACAGCTACTGCGGTCTTCGTTGCCTAGTCTGTAACTAATCATTATCCCCAAATGGTCGTGACTTCCATAAGTATGGAAATCAATCACCTGGTTATTTTTAACGTAACCGGATTGTAATAATAATGCTTCCGGATTTACTTGACATAAATGTTTCTAATAAGGTCCTACAACATTTTTGCTTTCATTTTCCAGGTGTTCTTAATAAAATTTTCTCCTTCTTTTGAAATATATAAAAATTTTGACTAAGAGTGCAGAATTTTAATTTAATAAAAAACCATCTAGTTGTTTTTGTTGTTGTTTTCACTTGTCTGTGTCCTTTTCTCTCGGTCGTTGTACCCTTTTATCAGCTCCGTTTAAACCTTATCTAAAAGTCATTCGCTTTAACAAATAATTTATTAAGTTTTGTTTTACACCAATACAACAGTTATAGGTGAGACAGTTAGTTCCAGTGATAAAGCATTCAGGTTAAGCTAGGAAAAATATTTATTTGATTTTCTTTCTTCGAGACATAAATGATAAAATAAAATATGTCAGTTAATGTACCTTGTAGTTGACCCATAACCATGTCGCGTAACGGTGAAAGAATACTACCCCCCCCCCCCCCTCTCTTCCCTTGGGTGTCGTAAAAGGCGACTAACAGACTAAAGACACAAACATCCAACAGCATAGAGCGGCGATAGGCTCAACACCTGTCACGCTGAGCACATGTACTGTCGCTATTTGGTGAGTAGTGGACTATGGTAGAGGACTGCTTTGCTGTCCTCATCGCCTGGTCTCTGACTAACCCTTCGGGGACAATAGTCGTGATTCTATGTATGTATGTAATATGTCAGGTTATGTATCTTGTAGTTGTAGTCGATGGCGCAGCGGCTAAGGCGTTCAGTTCGTGACCTTGCTAGTTAAGCAACATTCGCAATGTCGGGTCACTGGATGGGTGGCCATATTGAAAACTTATCGAGATCCTCCGTGCTTGGGATGGCACGTAAAGCTGTTGGTCTCGGTGGTTGTTGTAAGATGGCAGTCGTTAAAACCTACTAACACTTATTGGGCCAGCGTCTTGAGTTATGGCCCAATCTTCTAATGTTATTTGTCCTTGTAGGAAAGACTTTACCCAGCAGTGGGATGTTTATAGGCTGAGAATGATTATGAATGCTCTCTAACCAAATGGGTGAACCTCATTAGATCCCTTACTCAATCTAACCATGACCGACTGCTCACACAATGCCACTAACAGTGTCGAATGGAGACGAATAACGAGAGCCGTCATTCACCCAGATCCCCCATAACCACGACCACTCTGTCAAGAGTGCCAGACTGAAGAAGAAGAAGAAGAAGAGTAGAATATGAATGTACCTTGTCATAATGATGAGTAGCGATTTCTTAGATTTTTTATCCATATCATACCATTTGCTAAGAAATGCTGCCTCGCCGACTTTACGACTCTATAGGAGAAAATAAAATATATTTTTATGGGTTTTAATTTGTGTTTGTTCGTTAGTTTACAATATACCCTAGGTATATTATATATACTAGTATCACAGCGATAATAAAAGCTAAGTAAAGCATAGACCGGGGTGCAATTTTTGAAACGGTGACAATACTGTTCCCCACTTGTATTTGAAAGGAGAATGACCTTTTTTCTATGGGAGTTAGGCTAGTTTTTTAGCTAGCTTTTAAATGATTAGTAATCAATAGCAGCAATGCTCTGAATTATATAGAAAAAATTACATAACAATATCATGCGGGAGTTTAAAGCTATATTCATTTTTAGCTTCTTATTTTTTAGGTATTTTTAGGTTATGACCACTGTACTTTTTATATGAAATTATTTAAATGCTTAAGTATCTACCTATTTCCTTACTGATCTTACTTTAAGAAAAAGTTATAAAGAAATAAAAAAAGTTTTTAGATCATAGAATAGACTTAGTCTATTATCGTATGTTGACTAGGTATCAGTTCAGTTCTGCATTTATTTATCACTTGACTCTGCGTTCTATAGAAAACCTTTTTTAACAGTAATCATTATAATTTATGAGAACATTTTTGATGTATGAATGATTAAGACGCAATAGATATCGAATGGACTGGTTTGGTCATTCTCCTTTGAAAACAAGCATGTATAATTTTGACACTGAAAATTATCGAACCTTATCATCTAAATAAATAATTTGAAAGTAATTCAACAACTAATAAATTCCATTAATTTTTTTGTCATTTTTAGATCAGTGAGTTTAAAAAATAACACCAATAAATCTCTTATTCATAGACAGCAATAAAGCAAACTTTCTAGTGTTTCTGTGAAAGATTGTGTTTGACGTTGTTTTGTTAAATTAATTACCTCACGTATAATGTTTTCCCCGAAAATACTCATTAACAAAATTTGAAGAATAACGGACAGAAAGAACAAAACACAGCCGGGAACTTGAGTCCATTTACCCACCTGAAAGAGAAGATTTACAAACAAAAAAAATTGTTACGGTACAGGAGAGTTTTAAATTTATCATGTCTTCAATAGAAAACAATGTAAAAGCAAAGAATTAGTACAGTACCAGATCTAAAAAAGCTAAATCAAACAGGCAAAGCTCCTTCAAGGTAGTACTATTATTTATTCTGTGCTTCAAGTCACTATTCTATAAATTCTATTAGTCATTGCTATAAACTATAGAACTATCGGAATATCATACACCCTTAAACAAAATATAAAAATATCGGATAAAGAGTTACATTAATTTACAAAGCTTACCGTCAAATTAAACCCTAAAGCGCATATTTCCAGGGAACCTATCATTACATTGAGCAAATTGGGTATGCGGAATATCGCTTCCAGATCATCGGAAAATCTGTAACAGGAACAATTATTTCGACGAAGCTTAGAACGAAGCCGCACGGGATCGAGTTATTGTACTGGGGCCCTACCGTCATAATTTCTTAAAGCAGTATTACCTTCTTTAATCTTACTATGCAAAATTCGTATGGGAACTAAAGTAATGCTCCAAGAGTTAATGGTAAGGAAACACGCTTCGGGTTGCTGTGCCATAAAAAAAAGTCAAAGTCATTTATTAAATAATAAATAAATAAATCTTTCCTACTTCCTTTCCATTTATTGCAAATTACACAAGGAATTTATGGCAAGTGTTAATTAAAAAGTTATTGAAAACCTTTGACATGTTTGCACTTCCGATTTTAAAGTGTTTGAGGTCTCTCCATCCGACTGGTTGTCTGGAATAAATCGCTATATAGCGATAAGACCGCCAAATTGTGAGTGTGTATTGTACTTGTTTTTTAGGTTTTGTGTTTAATGTAAACTGTTACAATAAAAGTATTATCTAGATATCTAAATAGATAAATTGCATGTAATACATTTTATAGATAATACATGATAAGCATGAATACTATATAAATTAATGTACAACATAGGCAATTTAAATAGGTAAAGTAAAAATACTTACTTCAACACATTTTGATGTTTCAGAACCAACTCACTTAGGATGTGAGTGTTCGTCTCATCTAAATACTGAATCTCATTCGAAATAATTGCAAAATTATTACAAGTATGAAGAGTCAGCACATAATATATAGCATCCACAGTTGTAAAATAGATGACACACAGGTAACCTAGAAAAAATGTTACAGAAACCAAATGTGAATAATATTACCAACAAAGAGCAGAGCTAAAAGTAATAAAAGAAAATCAGAAACTAAGTGTAGCATTTATCACAGACATAAATCCATAGTAGTTGTTAATATGGGTACCCTGGTGTTTCAGAGGTTACTAAAGTTTTTTTTATACAAGAAGGAGGCAAACGAGCAAGCGGGTCACCTGATGGAGAGTAATCACCGCCGCAAATGGACACCCGCAAAACCAGAGGAATCGCAGACGCATTGCCGGCCTTATTACTGCCGCGTGTTACTGCCATCAAAAACATACTGTACATATGACAACATTAAAAAATGTGAGCAGTGATTAATAGGTATTATTGATTCAAAAGAAAACCCCAATCGAATATACTGCTTAAAATTCACGGTAACTTAATAAAATGCAAAAACATCTTTGAGTAATGTAAAGATTAAAATATTACCAATCGCCTGTGTGCTATGAATTATTAAAGCTAAAAGTAAATTAAATTAAAATTTAGAGGGTTAAAGTTACTCGTGTCCGTAGGTTTACCCTTGAGACCGTACACGTGACACCTGGGTGGTGCTAAATGAGTGACACGTGGTAGAGTCACGCTGCGCTGCAGCACGCATAGGGCCTTAAGTTAAAAAAAATCCGTCTTTAAAGGCCGGCAACGCGTCTGCGATTCCTCTGGTTTTGCGGGTGTCCATGGGTGGCGGTGATTGCTCTTCATCAGGTGACCCGCCTGCTCGTTTGCCTCCTTCTTTATAAAAAAAATAGATAAATTTACCACTGAATATTGTTTGAAAAAATATAAGGAACCACGTAGGCCACGTTTCTGTAGAAAATGGCACCACAACAGCGTACGGCAATTTAAAATTCACGTTTTCGGTCTTCAAATATGTGTAGAACATAATTATCGGTAAAGTAAAGTTGTAAACTGAGACCAAGACTACATTCAACAGGAAATAGTATCTCAAAAGACTCTTCATTATTATTATTTTTCTTTTGATAAGGTCTCTTGCTGTTTGCTTCTTGATGGTGATGAAATAGATTTCCTCCAAAGATTTGGTGAGAGCAAATATTTTCTCTCTTTTCGCAGCAACAGCTAAAATTTTTAGAGTCGACAAAATGCCAACGAATAGACATGGTATCAATTGCGTCAACTCTAAGAAATTCTGCGGCGAATATTTGACCACGAAAAATGCACCCTCCTCAATTATAGTAAGCACAATCCATAGAACGAGCAAATAAAATCTCAAATATATTTTTTTGTCATCGAATGGTATCCCTATTATCCATAGGTAGGTTTTTATTTGTTTTACAAGATCCTCGAATGGGGAAATATCCATTTTTAATTCGATTTTTTTTTGTTCTTGTCTTATTGTTTGCTGTTTACTGTAAGACTGCCACGTCAACAACTAAAATGGTTGGCCTGTACAAAGCAATTGCTATTTATTGGTGCCTTTAGGGGTGTCAAAAATGTGAAAGACTGACTACATTTTATTTGTTTTGTATTTCTTGATAATGGTGAGGTACCCTATCTGTCAGACAGTTTTTGCAGTAGATTGGTTTAATAAATATTATCGCTATTTTGTAATAACATACAATATTTGAAACGGAATAATGCAGAGAACATAATTAATAAATAGTTTTGTAAAAATAAAAAAAAACAACTGATTCCGGCATGCTATAAACATTTCATAGAATCAAAATTGACCACATAAGACTTTTTTGGGAAAACTCGTGAAAAGTTCACTTTACGAATGCAATTTTTAATTATCATTTAGTCATCCCGTTTCAGTCCGCTGCTAGCCTCTCCCAATGCATCTTTGGCTCTTCGTATCCAATTGCTACTACTAATTTTACGTAATCATCGCTCTACCTACCTAGCCGGAGGGCGTCATCCACTGCGTTTGCGTATTTCTGGTGTGAAGCCTCAAAATCACGTCTACCCAGCGGTTATTGGTTATGCGGATATTTCATGACCAGCGTAAAGCCACTTTAGTTTGATAATTCATTAAAGTCGGTAACTTGAAATAAATAAATGTTTTTGTTTTGAAGCAATCATTTAATTACTCGTACATGTGAAATGAAGCTTATAAGCTAAAGAGGAGCTCGATGGCGCAGCGGCTAGCGCGGTCGGCTTGCGATCTTGCCCGCTAAGCAACTTTCGCAATGCCGGGTCGCTAGAGGGGTAAATAAATTTAAAATATCTCGAGCACCTCCGTGCTTCGGAAGGCACGTTAAGCCCTTGGCCTCGGTTGTTGTCGTAAGATGACAGTCGTTAAAACCCACTAACCCGCATTGGGTCAGCGTAGTGGGTTATGGCCCAATATCCCCACGTGATATTGTTCATGTGGGTGGCTTATGTATGATAATGATGTTGATGATAAAGTTAATTAACTACTAATTTTATTAAGTTAATATTTGACTTTATTTTTCGATTGAGAACCCTTAACAACTATTTACCAGGTTCATAATTCATCACCACAAATTATGGTGCCAAATAGAAAAGACAAGAGCAGATACTGTGACGTGTTAATGAACGAGAACCTTCCTCTTATTAAAGATTCCTTTTACAGTACAAAGGAAATGTCGAAAAAGCCTTTAATATTCTCACCATATTCAGGTTTCATGGTAAAACGTTGTTTTCAACACCTAACTAATGTACGTAAGTACTTTGATTCTGATCTATTTTTAATTTAATTCTATTTGTCAAAGGAATCGTTAGTGTGCTTTACTGGTTAAGTATTAAATTTTATAAGTAGGTAATATATGATTTATTAGTAGTTCATTTGAGACAAGCTTTTTTACTTGGTTTGTTTGGGTGTTTTGTTTTATTATCACTTATAATGATCAAAGATTTATCAGATATATAAAGGAGCTCGATGGCGCAGCGGCTAGCGCGTTCGGCTTGCGATCTTGCTCGCTAAGCCACTTTCGCAATGCCGGGTCGCTTGATGGGTGACCAAATTAAAAACATCTCGAGCTCCTCCGTGCTTCGGAAGGCACGTTAAGCCGTTGGTCCCGGTTGTTGTCGTAAGATGACAGTTAACGTTAATATGTATTGTCGTATGATGACAGTTAACGATATTATGTTATTAACGTTAATAGGCTGATGATGAAGATATATAAAAATAAAAATGAGAGAGGTAAAGTTATTACGTCCATGAGTAAGAGTAATAAATAGAGAGAGAGAGAGAAGATGACTTTTTAAAGACTATTTTTTAAAGACTATTCCATAACGTTACGTTTAGGCTTCGGTGGCAGACTGGCAAATCGCTCATCCGTATACCAGTAGTTCCTGGGTTCAAATCCCAGGTCGCAAAAAAGTTATTATACTTATTAAAGAGTAATCACTAAACTCCGAAAAACTTATCACTTTAACTCCGAAACCCTTTTTAGTGAATATTTTGTTTACATTTAAATCATTCCACTTTGACTCCAAGATTTTTATAACAATAAGTTTTAAATAGATTTGTTGACTCTACCAAAATTATTTTGGAGTCAAATGGAATTGAAGTAAGTACATATTTCTACAAGTAAATTAAATGGCTAAAATCATTTTGGAGTCGAAGTGAAAACAATGTATGACGGTGAAGTTTTGTAAAATGGCTTTGGAGTCAAGTGGAATAGTCCCGTAAAAAGTGCGTTTGTGATTTAACGATGCATCGCTCGCATCGGATTGAGATCACTAACCTGCATGTTGCAAGCGTGTGATAAGCCAATTCCATTAACTGTAGCGAATGCTTCATTTTAATAAGTTATAAAGACTTTTTTTGCCCAGCAGGGGGGTAGTAAGTGTGTGCATTATTTTTTAACATTTTTTTAAATCGTTATAGTTTTAAATGAATAGTTGTGGTCATACATAGACATATCACGACTATTATCCCCGAAGAGTTAGTCAGAGACTAGGCAACGAGGACCGCAAAAGCAGTCCTCTGCCATAGTCCACGTTTCACCAAATAGCTACTGCACATGGTGCTCAGCGTGACAGGTGGTGAGCCCACCGCCGCTCTATTCTGATAAATGTATGTGCAGTCCTTAGTCCGTTAGTCGCCTTTTACGACACCCAAGGGAAGAGAGGGGGTGGTAGTATTCTTTCACCGCTACGCGATACGGTTATTTATGTATTAGTTGTAAATAAATATTTAGTAATTGTATAATTCGAGCGCAGCCCTAGTTTGTCATAATAGGTGGTTGTTCATTTTATAGGCTGTCTCGTAATGAATCCACACAACAATCTGGTTTGAAATAAATTTAAAGAAATGTACGATAAGGCTTAGTACACACCGCGTAACTATAAGCTATGATAATTTTGTACAGTATTAATAATTAATCTATTCTAACATAATAAACTTGCTGTTTGTGCAACTACTTATCCGATTAAATAAGTTATTATACCAATATTTGGCATTTACTATAATTATATTTATAGGTAAGACAGGACTTACTGAAATTCCGTCAGGATCATAGTGTGGACAGAGTTGCGGTCGATCGATAGTTTTTACATTTCTTATACAATATCTGACTGCAATATACTCATGTGGTACCTATTTAGAAGTCTAGTTGTCTATAATGCAATGTATCATCATCATCATTGGATAAGTTTTTACGTTTACGTTTTCCTGTGTGCTCATCATTACTCCAATATATATTCGACCTAATAATAGATTATATAGGCTGCTTATTAAACAGGCAATCAGTAGGTCATGGAAAAAATGTGTGTGAAGAAAAAAACCGGATGGAGTTAATTTTCTTTTTTATAAGCCCAAATTACATCTTTTGGAGAGTTTTGCATTAAGTATAACATTCACAATAGTTATCAAATGAAACCACACAAGCTCTATCTCTTTCCACCCGAGTGCAATGAACGAATGCACTGTTGACCCGAGATGACCTCCAAGACTAGCTACCAGCTAACTGCTACCTAGTGTATTATTCTGTGCTGCTACTTAGCATAGGTAGTAAGGTACCTAAATACCTACACATAATAAACATCGCCTCAGCCTGAATCTTTAGTTGTACTGATTACTTTCTCAAAAAAACGTGTAAGTACATTTAAGAAGGAGCTTTTAATTACTCTCTCCGCTTTATTCTTCTAAACCACGTAGGTAATGGTTATGCGGTTTTCACTTATGGAACGAGAGATAATAACTTAAGATGGTTTTTGTATATAATTTTGTAGGTATTTTACAAGTTAAATTTAAAAAAAAAAAAAATGAATTAATTTTTATGAAACATTGCATGAAAGAAAGTTTAAAACCTTAATAAATCAGCTAAATAAATATATTTTAAATTATTTAACCTCAAAATTTTTAGACATTTCGATTCCAAGACTGAGTCTTGGAATCGAAATGTCTAAAAATTTTGACAGCAGGTGCGATTTGGCGGGAATGGAAAAAAAATAATTTGCGGAAATGGAAAAAGAAATTTAAAAAAAATCGAACGCAGTTCATGTTAAATTTTGCGTTCACGATGCATAAAATGTACCACAGAACCGAAATAATCTACCTTGTTCATACTAAAGTAGTCTCCTCTCTAATTGTATCAAAACACGGTACAAAGTCAAGTGAAGAGCGCGTCCATATATGGCCGCTTGGGGTCTGACGGAATAGCGAGTTTTTTAGGTGCGACCATATTTGGTCGCTTGGGGCTTGAGTGGTCAAACTACTTTAGATCTCTGTATTTTACTTATCGAATCCACCCGATTCGACCAAACTGAAATAAGAGTTACTCCGAGATTAGTCTATACAAATATGGCGTTTAATGTAGGTATAAAACCTTATTCCAGTTTGGTCGAATCCACCCTTAAGCATGCAAAATGTCTTAAATACTGGCTCAGTGGTTTGTAAAATTTTGAACTTGTAAGTTTGTATGGGAAACCGAAATGAGTCCATTAAATCCAAAAAAAAAGCAGTTTTTTAATGTAAAAATGTTCCCTGAAGGTTGAATTTAAGCTGAAATACTGCGAAGCGACATAGGTAATCTAATACTTTTGAACAAAGGAACTTTTCCGGGAATCGATAGCGACAGGATGAAAAGGGGAATTAAATTAATCAATAATTTGAATCTTGCAAAGCTCAATTGAGTAATTACACGTGACCTTTCGTTCGCCCGGTATCCACGAGTTATTTTTCATTGTGCCGGACAAATTAAAAGAATAATGAATAATAAATAATTTAAAAAAAATTCAAATTATGTGTATTATATAAAAAATACATATGAAAAATCCAGTATACAGAAATACAGCGTGTTAGTTAACACGAGGGACATATTTAATCCTATGGTAGTTTATGCCTGGGCAAACATAAACAAATTAAAAATACTACTCGGAGATTCAGAAAAGTTTGGGCACCCTAGTGCTTTCGACTCATTTACGCGTATGGTATTTTGAATAAGTAGCTGTCGTGGTTGGTGTGACCCGTTTTTCCTTCATACTTGGTCATATTTGATCTTTTCCCGTGCTTAGTGTATACGATAATAATTATGCAAAAAATTAAGATTTTTTTTTAATGAATCGGATCGGGAATCGACTCGATCTAATGTCCTCCCTTAATATGTCTCTCGGTTTAACTAACGCGCTGTACCTATATATGAATATACATACCTACATTTATATATAAATATGTAAAAAGATGAATTAATGAACTTTTCAACTAGGTCTATGTTTTTCTCTATTACTTATCTATATCTATACACTTCTAGTAATAATACTTTTTTGTAATATTATAAAAAAAAAATTACTCATCGATTTATATAGTTAACAAAGAATAAAGTTTTCAGTCACAAAATTTATACAATCTAAATTTTTTATATAAAATTCGAAGCTATTACGTATTTTCATAGGTAAAAAATAATAAAAAATAGACTTTTCGGTAGAAAAGTCAGTATAATCATTTATTGACCTTGACGATTTGTTTTTTATTTTGTATTTTGGTCTGAAATCAATCATTTGTTACGTAAATGATCATGTAAATCTTAAATAATTTTGTTACGTGAGTGAAGGAAAAATTTATAAATCTAAGTTTAAAATTGATAATAATACAGGTATTTTATAAGGTACAGGTATTTTTAACCTGAAACTGTGATGGAATAGTACGAGGCCATCTCTTCTCTTAGGTATCGTAAAAGGCGACTAACGAACTGAAGACGAAGAAGAAGAAGAGATACATCAATCAGCAAAGAGCGGCGATGGGCTCACCACCTGTCACGCTGAGCACATGTACAGTCGCTATTTGGTGAAAAGTGCCTTAAATACATCATTTTGTTCCTTTGTGACACAATCTACTATTTAAAATGTTATTATTTGTGTTATTTGCAAATCGACGCTAAAGTGAATTTTAGCGATCTTATCAATCGATAAATGTGATAAGCGATTTCAAAATAATATGACAGCAATTTTGTTACGAGAATTTAGATAGTTTTTTTTATAAGTCGATAAAGTTGATTGATCGGTTATAAATTTCATAAGAGTGGAAATCTTCATATAGGCCTTTGCACAGCGATGGAACATTTAAGCTAGATTTACAATATTACCCATTTGAAATGGACAGTTGACAGAGTTTCGTATGAAAGTCGCCTCTCGTCTTTTAGTCCTCTCTCTCTAACCTCTGACTGACCCTTTGGGGATAATAGTCGTGAGTCTTTGTATGTACACACGGCGTCAGATCAATCTACCCAAAACTGTCAAATTTCTACAATCAATTTTGAACTTTATTGTTCGGTTCTAAGGATCAATATTCATTGGAGAAATTTGACAGTTTAGGGTAGGTTGATCTGACGCCGTGTGTACGTAGGTATAGTGATTCGGGTCATTAGACTGCTAAAGTAATGACAACCACTGCCAAGAGTGTAGTGACAAAGAAATAAATCAAAATAAAAACCATTTAAATATTGTGGACAAGTCTTTACGAGTGTTTTCTTTGGCATCTAACTAATTGATATATCAAAAGTAACCATACCCCTCGGAAACAAATTAAAACGCTCGCACCTGACTCGCAACTGTAATTACACAGTTAAATCGAAATAAGTTATTATTTTACGAATTTGGCTTCGGTACTAGACCAGTAGCTTGGAAAATATTAATTAAAATTAAAATATACGGTTGACTTGAGTTGACAGACGGAATACTTTTATTTTGCAGTTAAATAAAAAAGGTACTTTACGGATAACATGTTTACGGTACCTACGGTTATAAATGTTATGAGGATATTATATATTATATAATATAATATATAATATCCCCATAATTATTTGGATATAACTCATATATTATATATTATATGAGTTATATCCAAAATATAAGCTACCGTGTCGCGTAGCGGTGAAAGAATACTATACCACCCCCCTCTCTTCCCTTGGGTGTCGTAAAAGGCGACTAACGGACTAAAGACTGCACATACCTTCCAACAACATAGAGCAGCGATGGGCTCACCACCTATTATGCTGAGCACGTGAATGAAACGTGGATTAGGTCAGACGACTGATTTTGCGGTCCTCATTGCCTAGCCTCTAACTAACCCTTAAGGAATAATAGCCATAAGTGAATGTAATGATTGTAATTTTTAATTTATTTAATTCAGTCATATATCCATAGAATTTGTTAGTAACAATATACTTAAGAACTATGTTAGTAAAGTAGAATATAGGGCTACGTAATGTTGTTGCTAGTTATGTTTCAAAAAAAGTGTTGAAAAACGTGAGCCGCCTAAGTGTAAACTGTTTGTCAGTAAACAAATATAACTACATTAAATTAAATAAGCTATTTGTAGTAAAACAATTTAAAAAAAAACAATTAAAACTGCTTTAACGGGACCTAACAATCGTGTTAGGTCCCGTTAAAACAGTTTTAATGCAATGCAACGCGATAGATTAAAGTCTTAATAAAAAAATTGTTTACGCTCACACCAATTATCTAGCCCAAAATAAAGTATTATTAAGAAACTCGTTATTATGGTAAGATATCGGATAAATATACATAAACATAGAAAAAACACCCAGACCCAAAATCAATTTATTAACCCGACCGAGAATTGAACCCGGGACCTCAGAGATGGCGCGACGCCAGACCCGGCGTGCTAACGGAGGTCATTGAATTAATAACAATAAATTACCAAAACGCTCACCAACTAAACTGCATCCAGTCTGTTTAAAATGTAAATTTTACTCTCACAAGTACCTACCTCTCGCACTAGTTCCACATATTCTCAAAGCAGCTTTAAAAGCACTAATACGACATTTAAAGCAGTGAACTACGAAATACGTTACAAAAATGCATCGTTGCAAGGTATGAGCCCCGCATAACTGCTCGGATTTAATCGTCTGAGCAAACATACGGGCGGAGATCCCACCATCTCCTCGCTAAAATATGGCTAGCGATACTTCACGGACTTAGCGAGCACGCCTACTGTTATGCCGAGTAGAATCTTAAAACTATTCTTTAGCATTTTTAACTCCCGATTGAGGAAGTATTCTTTTTAAAGACATTGTTGTTGGGTTGAATTTTGCACGCTAATTAATTTTTTTTCCTTGCGAATTGCTATAATTTCACTTCCGTTTCATGGAGAGACTACGCAGTTTTCGTTTGCGATTACCTTAAAAGTGAGCCCTTTCTTGATACGGTAGGTAATAAAACCCTACCTACCTGCCTACCTAAATAAGTATAATCCCCAATTAATATAATGATCATGTCATAGGTGTCCTGTATTAATTTAATTTTTAAGTTTTTGCAAACTGAGAAATCGGCAGAGCAGGCGGCACTATTAAAAAATGTGTTTGAATACCTATATTGTAAACCGTGTCTCTATAGCAAATAAATATTTTATTTCATTTCTATATTCTAAACCTGACGTCCAGAATTGTACACTTTTAATTGTACCTACTTATTCTAATTCATATATTATTACCTTACATCACATTACAGAAATTGTTCATAAAATATAACACTGGATGTGACTAATATGTACACGTTATAAATAATGCCAAATAATGACTCCGTTTTCTGTTGTACCCTTAGAATAATAACAGTAACTAAAGCATAGAAGGAGTGCTATGGCATTTGAATGGGCACTCAGTTTGGTCACCATTCGAATTACATTTGTTTATGTCGCTTTTGAGTTTTGTATCATAAATGGTGAACTGTTTTTTTTCGCTAGACATTTGACGTTTTTGTCAACTTATTTTGTCTCTTTTCTTTCAATGTTTATGGCCCATTTGAAAAAATAGGACAACTATACGAGTCTCATTTGGACTCCTTCTATGCTTTAGTTATTCTTCTATGGTTGTAGCTAATAGTTTGACTGACAACCTAATACCTAGGAACTTTAAAAACAAAACCAAGGTCTTACAAAATAGCCCTTATAAACATTACAGGTCAAACTCTTAATAGCGCCCTTAAAAACGTAACAAAATACAGAAAATTTTGTCTATATCTATCCCTGATCAACCAATATTCATAATACTTTTTCTAATCTTCATAGTACCACGCAGTGCAGTATAATTTTCAGAGAAATTCAATTTCATAGAAAGACACGTAGCGGCGAGGCAAGGTGCCTAATGCTAGTGGAAGCTATTTTATGATGCCACTACAGCTATACGCTGTGTAGGGATGCGCCGCGCCGCTTTGACCGATTCAATGAATTTCCGCATTTAATTGTAAGGTAACATTGAAGCAATTATTTTTATTTACATTAAATGTTTATTACCTATACCAAAAAAGTATGATGGAATGATTTTATAAGTTTTTAGAAATTACACAAATACTAAGTATAAATTGAAAATTAAACGCACTAATACACTTCCAGTGATCTAGGAACGGGGGTGATTTGCTGGCAAAGGGATTCAAAACGTTGGTAAGTATATAAAATAACTTGGAAGGAATGTATATGAGTAAATCCGTATAGCGTAGACGGTATTATTGACGGTACAACAACTGTTAAAAATAGTTATTATTTATCTTAATTGTTCCCCGGTTAGCAGGTTAGTAAATTATTAAATTGAGTTATTAAATTAAAAATTAAATTTGTTTACGCTCACACCAATTATCTAGACCACGATGAGTATTCTTTTGAAACCTGTTAAAATAAACGGTAAAATAAACATAAATATAGAAAAAACATCATGACCCGAAATCAAATTTGACAAACCCGGGACCTCAGAGATGTCAGACCCGGCGTGCTAACCACTCGCCTACGAAGGTCGTAGTAGGTTAAAAGCGGTCCCCATTACCTGGTCTCTGACTGCCCTATAGGGATAATAGCCGGGAATCTAAGAACTATGTTAAACGTACGCATGCTCCTTAGTTTAGCACGGGAGCACTTTCTCAAATCTGTCCAGTAGTCTTAAACTGACAATAATATCACTTAGGTGTATATATGCTATATTATAATTATTATATAGAATATGTAATTATTTTGTTATTTAATTTTTGTGTATAATTTATGTATGTACCTAATATGGTTTATAAATTAATTGTTTTTTTTTATTTAATCAAGTACCTAGTCTCTAGATGTCATCGCCTATAAAAAAATCTGTACCTACATCTTCGCTGGTTGACTGGTAGAGAATGCCTTATGGCATTTATTCCGCCATTTGCTGTACTGTAAGAAATAAAGTCTAAATAAATAAACAAAACAATACTTTTGTAACTGAAATTGGTAAAGAAAGGTCTGCTTTTTTAATGAACGGTACGTGATAGGTTGTCTTGAGAAAAGAGAAATGACCGTTTGCAGCAAAGTCCTCAGTGGGGTGCCTCCCGAGGACCCTTTTTTTAATCACCTTTGTGGTCTAGTGACTAAGCCACCGGTTTCAGTCAGACCCAAAGGTCCCGGGTTTGACTCCCACCGGGGGTACATCTTTGTGTGCTCCGTTTGCTTGGTGGTAGGGCTCTTAAGTCCACATGGCTAGCTACCACCATTGTATTTAAGTCTGTCGTCATAACAGCCATGTTTTACAGCATTGTTGTGTTCCGACAGTTTGAGGTAAGATAGCCAGTTCCTCAGTGGTTGAGGATCCCGGGTGAAGCGCGCTTCCACTTTCGGCCTTATCGTCACTTACCATCAGGTGAGATGAAGGCTTACAAATAATCAGGATATAAATAATCCTGCCACTTACAGGGCTTAATAAAGCAGTTAAGTCCGAAAGAAGGTTCGCGGTGGGGTTGGCAGCAGTTTTCGCAGCAATGTCCCCAACATTTTTCGCAGCAGTGTTTGTTATATGGATTACATGGTCGCTCACATTCATTTGAGAAAACAGGCCACTCTTCTTCATCAAGCTCGGCTAAGAACTATCCTACTACTGGTACTTACTGACGTACACCCCTTTTTAACTAGGTAAAATGATTTATATAAACACCGAGGCCTGGGGAAAACTCGGGTCATGTGGGACTCTCCTACTTCTCCTCTGCCCAGTCAGAAAAACTGGACGGGGGATAGGAGACCACCCAGTCAGAAAACTGGTCGGGGAAAAGGGAGACCTGTTTCTATTTTTAAAATAAAATGTTTTATTGTGTAAATATTAATCTGGTAACAAATTAACTAAATGCATTATTTGTAAATGTCGTTACTACTACGGTGTGCAGTTTCTTGCGCCCATTCTTCTCCACAGCTAAAAGATGTCCTGAATTTTAGGTACTTATATAAAATTTATTGTTATAAAATTGGACTATTCGAAAATACTTATTTATTAAGTTCACTCGAAGAAAGAGATTATGATTATTACTCACTAAAAAAACTAGTACCATCCCTTCTTTGCCATGGGGATGGCTCAGAACCACGAACGCCGAGTTCTGTCCCTGTAAACTGACGCACACCCCTACTGTCGGATCTCATTGGAGGCCGCAAAGACGTCGGCTTATGCCGCGATAATCTGCGCGCAATATCAAGCGGCGCCGGGCGTGTAGGTATTATGCAAATGCTACTGATAACACTCACCAATCCAACTTATGTATAAACTGAAGCGCACGACGGTGGTTATAGAATACCTGCCGTAGGAGCTTGGGATAGGTCTTTCAAGTTAAGCAACCTACGGAAAGCCGGGTCACTCGGTGGATCATCATCATCATTTCCTTGCCCTTAACCCTATTTGGGGTTGGCGCAATATGTCTTTTTCCATTCGTCCTTATCAGCAGGCAGTTCCACGGTCACTCCTTTCTTCGCCATTATTATTATCATCTTTCACGCAGTCCATCCATCTTTTTCTCGGTCTACTTCGATGGATGTGTGGGGGAAATAGGATGTGACATAGTCATCCCGCCGCCGCCATTTTTTTTAAGTAGCAGTACCCTTCTACTTCACCTAGGTAGGTAGGTATATAACGGAAACAAAATAGGTACTTAATCAAACAAAAAATAAAGTTATGTGGTAACCAACCAGTATCAGTAATCCCAGATATTTAGATGTAAAGGTACATGGGAACAATGAAAACCAGTCTGTCTGAAGATCCGCTTAATAAGATAAATAAGTTATACAAAATGATTATATGCTACTTGTTCTACCATGGGTATATCCATACTTAAATTTACCTGAGAACTGGTTATGTTGAGTTGGGCAATGCACAAAAACACGTGTTTAGTTATTTTTTAATGTTCCTCATGGCAACCATTACTTATCTTAAAATATCTTGGAAATGTGACAGTGCGGCGCCTAGCGCGTTTGGCTTGCGATCCTGCTTGCTATGCAATGCCGGGTCGGTGGATGGATGACCAAATTAAAACATCTTGAGCTCCTCCGTGCTTCGGAAGGCACGTTAAGCCGTTGGTCCCGGTTGTTGTCGTACGATGACAGTCGTTAAAACCCACCAACCCGCATTGGGCCAGCGTGGTGGGTTATGGCCCAATATCCCCACGTGATATTGTCCACGTAAGATGCAATTTGCCCAGCAATGGGACGTTTATAAGCTGATGATGATGATTCTTGGTCTCGGTTGTTGTCAAAACTGGGCGCTGTGGCCCCCGGGTAAGTGTCGGGGAGTATGGCCTGAGTATCCCATGTGGGATGCCCTGAGCACCAGCAGTATGAATTTTATGTGATTTTTATTCCAAATTCAAATTTAAGACAAATTTCTTGCCTTGAACTACAGTGTTATGGAACCAGTTCTCGGCGGCGGTATTTCCGGACCGTAACAACTTAGGGATCTTCAAGAAACGAGCCTATTCCTTCCTTAAAGGCCGGCAACGCGTCTGCGATTCCTCTGGTTTTGCGAGTGTCTATGGGCGGCGGTGATTGCTCTCCTTCAGGTGACCCTCCAGCTATTTTGCTTCCTTCTTTTATAAAAAAAAATGATTGTATGTATAACCTGTGAGGAACCCTTAAACTCTCAGTCTTGGCAGTCTATAATGTTGACAGCAGGTGCGATTTTGTGGGAATTTAAATTTGCGAAATTGGAAAAAAAAAGTAAAAAAAAAATTGAACGCAGTGCAAGTGGAGCGGCGCGGCCATATATGGCCGCTTGGGGTCTGACGGAATAGCAAGTTTTTAGGTGCGGCCAGATATGGCCGCATGGGGCTTGAGGGGTTAAATCGGTTACTAACAAATTGATTTCTATTGTGTTTGGTCTTACGGCAGCTGACAGCATACCATTTGCCAGACTTGCCAATCAATGTGCTTCCGCCTGTCGCCATGTATGCTTGTAAAATATTTAATGAGTCCATCACAAAAGTTCCATTCCTAAAAATTTTCCTTGCAGTTCCTTACCAAACGCGTAAACATTTTGATCGGGCTATCAAAACTTCTAGCCTTATCTCCAGTTGAAAATAGAGAGAGCGCGTCATTGGAGCGCGCAAGAAAAGTTTTCTCGGCAGACATGTTAGACAGTCAAATAAAATATACATTAGTTTAAAACTTAGTTTAATAGTTTTCTATTTTGTAACTACCTACATACAAACGTAACGGCCGTTTTCCGTAAATAGTTTTTGACACTGATACCTCCTTATAATACCGACACGTACTCGCTAACTGAAAATCGAAACTTTTACAGGAGAGTCCATTGAAAGTTGAAATTAGTGTAGCGTCTTATTTACTGCAGTTATCGACTTAAAATAGGCACTTGGGCTTTTTATTGAATGTATTTTTGATTGTTTAACAGATCCATTGGAATTTCTAAACATATTTTAAGATAATGCACTTTTAGTTTTACTTCGGAACCGCATTGCCACTTTTATGTCAATGTGTCACATACGCAGTTTAACCGATTACCCGGGAAAAAAGTCAAACAAAAAAAAACTAAGTGGACCATAGAATGTTATGCATTTTAATTAATGCCCTTTCCTTTTTGTTAAGTGGCACATTAAGAGTTATACAGGGGATGACGTCCCTTTAAATCCTGCAAATAGTTGTATTTGAATGGATGATTGTCGGATGACGTCAAGGCGTAGGTACACCCAGGCACCTTATGCCTTGGGTGTAAGAGCTATAGCTAATATAAAAGCTAGAGCTAGCTTGTTTTGCAGGTGCCTTGTTCTTGCTTATAATGTAATAACATGTAGTAAATATAATGTAATTATCATTATAATACTTTAGAATAGTTTGAGATCGTTTATTTATTTCAACATTATTTTGCATTGAAGAGACACAAAAATTAAGAAAGTACAAATAAGTAATTTCCTATAATAACAAAGTTTAAACTTCAAAAAAACAAAATCATACCTTCATCAAAAAAATAAACCTACCATATAATGTACTGAAAACTTGTAAATAATGTATCAAAATCGTAATAGGTCAAGTATCATAAGACCGCCGGCGGTCGCGAAACAACTGATTTTCAATTGTGTCTAGTTTTACGGTGCTCAAGGGGTTAAACTTATAAAAATAGTATTTTTATTAAACTAGGTAACTAATAAACTAGAATTAGCTTGTCGCGCCGTAAAATCCGAAACGGAATTAATGTAATATTTGTAGCCACAACACTTCGCGTCTCCACTTAACAGTAACACTAATAAATTATGGTGAAGTTAGACATTCAAAATGCTTTCAACAGCTTAGAAAGGAACACGATTTTGACAGAAGTCAAGGAACGCGTACTCTCCCTTTATCCTTTTCTTCATGAGTGTTACTCAGCGTCATGCAACTTATATTTTGGTGATGTCCTATCCTGTCACAGTCGGGGACACAGCAGAATGATCCTTTGGGCCCTTTGATTTTTAGCTTGGCTATACACAAAGTGATTTTGCTATTGCGATACCTATCCATTAAACATTTGTACTTGGATGATGGGACTATAGGGGGCAATCCAGATGTTGTGGCCAAAAACATTCAGTCACTCCTTCCAAGGCTGGAGATGTGGGTCTTAAAATTAATAAGAGCAAGTGTGAATACTTAGTTGCAATGATAGTTCATCCACCAATATTTAAAATATCCTACCTGGCATAATACTTTTGGACAACACAAGTTTTACAATTTTTGGCGCTCAGGTCTTTTCAGAAGCAATACCTGATGTCTGGCTCGCCAACGATCAGGAGCTTTTGTCAAATTGCAGTCATTTGGACCGGTTGCAACCTCACATTGCTTTCACGACCTGTTACCTGTTGACCTTGTTATTTTTACGATCCTGTTTGTCAATCATCATCATCATATCATATCAGCCCGCAACCACCCACTGCTGGGTATAGGCCTCTTTTAATATGTGCCAGCCTCGTCTGTTCTAAACCTATCCCATTCATCCGTTTGTCGATGCCTAAATTAAATTATTTAATCAGAACGGCTCCGTGTGGCTTTGCCAACAGGAATCGGTTATCGACCACAACCGTAAAGAAACCCTGGAAAGCATCCTTAATGTGGATCTAAATGACAGGCAGCGGCATCAGGCATCCCTGCCAATAAGACACGGTGTACTTGGCATTCGTCGTTTACAGGACACGGCGTTACCGGCTTTCTTGGCTTCTATATATGCATGGAGCGCTGAGTCTGGTTACTCGCATAATCAATGTTAATGGAAAATATAATGGATTACAGGTGCCCTATGCAGGTGAGGCCTTGTCTGCTTGGTCGATTTTTTGTGCCGATAACCCCGAAATTCAACGAAATTGGGATGATGTCTAGTCTAAGTTGACCCGCCTTGAACTCATGGATGGCGCAAGCGCAGCAAATCTGGCTCGGCTTAGGGCGGTATCTCAGCCAGAATCGAGTGCTTGGTCGCATGCGTTCCCTTTTCTACAGTTGGGCACTTTTATAGACGATGATTCCTTACGAATAGCGGTAGGATTGGATTAAGGCTCGGTTGCAATATTTGTGAGCCGCATCGTTGTGTTTGCGGAGCTTAGGTTGAGGCCAATGGGCACCATGGATTGAGCTGCTCTAGATGCGCAGGCAGGTTTCCGAGACATCACTCGCTAAACGACATAATTCGGCGAGCTTTGATCACCGCTAATATTCCTTGCGCGTTGGAACCTCCGGGCTTGAGTCGCACGGACGGCAAGAGACCCGATGGCTTAGCTTTGGTTCCCTTGGAAAAGGGCCGATGCTTGTTGTGGGATGCGACGTGTTAGCAGCTTCGCAGCGTCCCATATTCCCAGCACAATGCGGACCGTTGGGTTTGCTGTTGAGACACACACTTTTGAAAAACACAGCCTGGTTAGTTATCCTGATATTCGGAATCAAGGACAGAAGGCACTCTTCTTAGATGTGTGTACATCTAAGAAGAGCGCCTTCCGTCTTCTTCCACCTTAGCATACATTTTGCTACTGTGAAAACGTAACTTGCCATGTAAATTTTAATTTTTTTTTAGTCTATCCCATAAACCGACGAGATTACGAAAATGAAGTAGTCGTATAACTCTGTAACTGACAGTTAAAAAGTGATGCGTAGGACGTGTCGATACGGTCCCAGGCTCGGACCAATTGGTCCGAGGTCCCAGGTATGGCTCAGATTAAACAGCACAGCACAGCACAGTACATGAAAGCTGTCAAATTTCTTTCTCTTGTCTTCGGAGTCATGGACTGTATGCTTGACTGTCGGTCGGCTTCGTTATATGTCTTTTTATACCCTACCGCCAGTACACGAAGCCCTAACAAAATAGAATATATAGATAGAATAAACAATAATATGTAAAAATTTCAATAATAATGATACCACGAGGTTGGTATCATTATTATTAAAATTTTTGCATTCACAATGTTATTTAGATATTTTTTTTCTAGTAAACATTTTAACTTTGTGGTACTGCGTAACTCCGCTGACGAGGGGTACCCCTGCTTCTGGTCTTGTATCGTTCGTTGCCACTTCACAATAATGTTCTCGTTAAATAAATATAATAAGCTAACAACTTATTCCGAATACAAACTATTATAACCAAAACCGTAAATACGCAAGCGGTCACCGACCCCAAAGACAAAAGAAAGAATTTTGACAGCTGTCCAACCTTCTTAAGGGCGAGGCAAAAGGATTCAGTTTACACAGCCTTAGCTGTGTACGAAACAACTCTATAGGTACAATTATTCATCATTTTGCGGAACTAAATTGCTGAGTTCTGGGTGCGATATTGTACGTTAAGCAACTGTCGCAATGATAGGTCACAGGTTGGGTGACCAAATTAAAGATATCTAGATATTCTTCATACTTCTTAGAACGATAAGTCGTGGTTTCTGTTTGTATTTCTCTCAGGTCTTAAGCGGTCGCATGAGACCGCACCTAAAAAAACACACTTGACTTTGTACCGTGTCTTCATAGACTTACAGACTACTTTAGAATGAACAAGTTTGATTATTTCGGTTCTGTGGTACATCTTATGCATCGTGATCGCAAAATATCGCAAAGTCTATGCTCGATTCTGTCAAATTTGTCGTTGACAGTTGCGCCAATTTTTGTGTCAAAAAATTTTCAAGACTGAGGGGTTAAAACCACCAACCACAAGGGCCAGCGTGGTAAGCTCTGACCTGATTTACCCACCGTGTACGAACGTCGTATTTGTTACGCATTTTGCTCATAAGCCAAATTCAATAAAATAAGACAAAAGTAAATGAGTTATTATTAAAATTTATTTGTGTTTTTATTAGTTACTTGTGACGATTTTCTTGTGATTTATAAACAGTTCTGAGAATTGAAAAGTAGGACCACGAAGTGCTTAATACCTGCAAAAGGTGACTCATTATTTATATTGATACTTTAGTGAGAATAATATTATTTCAGCTAATAAAATTTGCTTTTTGTCCACTACGGGATAGAGTTTGCTTTCATTTGATCTGATGGTAAATGACAATGAGGCCAAGAGTTTGAACGCACTTTACCCAGAATCTTAACTACCTACCGTGGAACAGACTATTCTTCTCTTAGAAGCCTTGTTCGCACTAGGCCTAGTGTTTTATCCATTATGTTACCACCCATGTTGTTTTAGCCCTATTCTGTTACCACACCTGTTGTTTAAGCCTCATCCTGTATCACCCATGTTATTTTAGCCCCATCCTGTACCACCCATGTCGTTTAAGCCCCTTCCTAAATTAGGCCTCCTTTATTTTTTCTCTTAATTCGCAATTCGCTAATTAATATTCTAAGTACTAGACTAGACTAAGGCTTGACTGCCAAAACACAACAAACAACAAATGTCAACAGATAGTTGATATGAAGATTAGAATGTTGTTAAAAAGTTACGGAAAATATATATCGACGCAAAAAAGCGGAAACTTTGTAACCCGCACCTAGGTCAAATTTTTTTTATTGCAGTTTCGGAATAAGAAAAAAATTCTACGTTGAATGGTTCGACTCCCATGTCTACACGACCAATAGAAAATTTTGTACAGCGTTTTAATCAACCCCTATTTTTTGAGGGATCACTTAAACGTTTGCTGTAAATAGCATAAAAAACGGCTTTTTTATAATTTTCATTTTTTCATTTAATCCTGGTAGTTACAGCGCTGTTGAAATTTTGAACGGTACGGGTTACGGCGTTTTTGCATATCATAAAATAATAACGCTCCACGTTTACTGCATTTATTAGTTAAGAAATTGTTAGTCGTCGTGGTTTACTACAGTTAACACAAGCATTGTAATATAGACAATTATCATTTACGCCAATTTAAAAAGTCAAAATTTTCAGAACTTTGGCATTTTCATGTGAATTAAACCGCCATTAAAACTCACGCCCACGCCTCAAACCGGCGGCTGCGGCCACTCGGTCACTACGCGACAGACGAAAGAGTGTGTTGTGTTTGCTGTAACCGATTTTCTCCGCGTAACTGGAGCCGTTTTGAAACGTAAATGGAACGAAATTTAGTTATTAGATTAAAATTAATGTTTAGAATCTGGATTTAGTATTAATAATTTTATTGGACCACTATTTTAATCTACAGGTATAAATATCTAGTAATACTAAAATTAAGATAATGTGTATAATATGTAGATACATTGCAGATAATAAAAGCAATAAAAAAGATAAAGAAAGACATTGAAATAAAAAAAAACAAAAACTGCTATACGGCAAGAAAAAAAGAAAAAGAAGCAAGTGGGTGAATCTTATACAAACAATAAAGGAGAATTAATTAGAGTAGAAGAGAAATCAATAGAATCTAATCTATATGGATAGAAAAAAAGTGTGGAATTGAGTGTGGAAAGATATTTCTTACCACACTAATTTCCACACTTTTTATATATGTATATTACCTGATTAAAAACGCTTATTTTTGAACTTTAAGAGTCACTAAAGAAGAATAGACTGGATACCTCAGTGTGCTGTAAAAAAATATATTAGATGGCCATCCAATACGATTACTTTATTAGTAAAGGCGAATGACGAAGAAAAGTTTGTCAAAAATATATTTTGAATACATTGGACGTAACTCAACGATTTAATAATGAAAATGGTACCATTTGAAAGGCTTTACTGTGAGCTTGAATTGATACAATATTTATTTAAATTATACTCATGTTTCAGGAGCTATACTTCTTCAAGTGAAGGAGTAAGGAAACAGACATGTTTTAAGTTCTAGATTTTGGCTACATTGACCCACTATAAAATCCCAAGGTACCTGTTTATTTTATTAGACGGCTGTTACATGTTGACTACAATACTCTCTCTCCGCTGAATTCCACAGAAAAAATGGATACCACACCTACAAACAGAAAGCAGCACAACTAATCGCCCTACAACAAGGGCTTAGCCAGGTAGCTACCACACGTCAGCTTCACATAAAAGGTAAAATGCGGTAGGCTCCTAACACAAGAAAAACACAAAAATAAACGCTGGCAAAAATACTTTGCAGAACTATTAAACGAAGAATTCCCACGAGATAGGGTGCCGGAGTTAGCTAGGGTTGCTGGTCCAATAGAACCAATAACACCTGAGGAAGTAAAATTTGCTATTCGTCGAATGAAGAACAAGTCGACTGGGCTAGATGTAAATCCGGTAGAACTCTGAAAAAAGTATTCGACACCGGCATAGTCTGGTTAGCAAACTTTTTGAAAAAAAGTTATAGAAGATCGCACAATGCCTGACATGTGAGAAAAAGCGATATCATACCTTTCTATAAAAATAAAGGCGACTACTAGAAAGGAACTACAGAGCCATAAAGCTAACGTCGTACTTCTTAAAAATCTGGGAAACGACTATCTCAGCTTATAAAGTTAACATACCAATGTGGCTTCTCAAGCGGCGTAGGAACCATAGATGCCATTCACCCTATTAAACTGCTCTTACAAAAGTATAAATCATCTGGAAAGGATTTCACTTCACTTTTATAGATCTAAAAAAAGCATTTGATAAAGTTTCAAAAGATCTTATATATGGACAGCGCTTCGAGCACACGTTCCCGAACAGTACATTGACATAGTAAAAGACATGTACGATAATGTAACCACAAGGGTACGTAGTCGTAGTAGACGAGTGCATCATAGTTCAACTTTAAGCCCACTTTTGCTTAATACGGTCATGAATTACGTCACTGAAGATCTGCAACTATGGTCACTACTATATGCCGATAATATAGTAATCGTGTCGGAATCTGCTGAAGACCTGCAAAACAAACTATCCCTGTGGAGCAACCGTTTGGAAAGCTGAGGCCTCAGAGTAAGCCGAACAAAAACGGAATACATGCACTGCAATTTCTCTGGCGTAAATGCGATCGTAACCCCACCACTAATAGATAATTTCCCTTTAATAAAGGCTCCAAATTCACTTACCTTGGTTCTGTAATAACAAGTGAAGCGAGTACCAACGAAGACATAGAAAACAGGATTCAAGTTAGGTGGCAAAAGTGGAGAGCACTGACTGGGGTACTTTATGACTCGCAAATGCCTGTTCGAGTAAAACTGAATATCTACAAGAGAACAGTTCGACCTGCCCTTCTGTATAGTGCGGAATACTGGCCGATGCACAAGCAAGAGGAGCTTATGATGCATTGTACAGAAATGCGAATGCTTAGGTGGGCTGGGGGCGTAACGCACATTCAAGGTTGCGCCAATACAAGAGAAGATGTGCGATAGTCGACTGCGATGGTTCCGCCATGTGATGCGCAGAGATGTCGAGCACATGACTAAGAGTGCGCTATATAACACTGCCGAGGGTAAGAGACACTGAGGTCGCTCCCCTACGACTTGGACAAGCACAATAAATAAGGATATGATGATAATGGGTGGAAGCCTAGATTTGATGCAAAATAGAGAGGAATGGCGCAAAATGATACGGAGAGCCAACCAAATGACCTGGGAAAAGGCTAGGATGATGATGAATTATTATTAGTACAGAATAGTTTTAGAAAGAAAGATAATTATAAAAAACAAAATTTCGACGTTTTGAACATAATGGCTATTGAAATATAAATATATAAATATAAAATATTATTTTAATTTATAGTAACTAAACATGTTATGGATTTACGGACAAAAAAAATTTGGTATAGAATAGGAGTACCGTAGTCCGCACTTACGAGAAGTGATGATTGTTTTGCTTAAATTGATTTTAAGTAGGTACAACTCAAGTGAAACTCCAGAAGTGATATTGTTTTGTTTATGCTGTTTTTCTTTGTTTTAATAAGTCTAAATGGCTAAATATTGTTAGTCTTGTATTATCTTTTGATTTCTGTTTAATATTTTTAATGTGATTTGCAGTGATTTTTATCCTAAATATTTTAAAAAGACATTAAATAAATGTAATTTCATACTTACATCGCTTAATTTTACTATACTTTCTAACTTTTAACAGTTATGATATTTTAATGCACCTGAATACAAAGATATACAGCGTTTAAGTCGAAATTAAGGCTATTGGAATATATTGTAATAAGTACTTACAGCAATTTGGCTTTATAGGAAAATACTTGATTTCGAGTCGCCCATACAATTATCTGTTTCATTTACAGCGTTTTATCGTAACAAAAAAAATGTGCTAATGCTGTAACCCACAGAAACATAGGTTAAAAGTAACTTCCAGAAGATTTCCGGTATTTATTTAGATAACAGCTCAAAAAATAAATTAGTGTTCAAAAAATGGCACTTGTAGGTTTAATAATAAAGAAGATATGATTTTTTTTCCGAAATGTCTAAAGTTTTTTGGCTCTGGTGGACATTTTACATTTTGTGGGTTACAGCAGTTCCGCTTTTTTGCGTCGATATGCAAATCGTATAGGTACTTTATTACTTACTTTTCTAAAACTACTGCGACTAATCGTAGAAAACATATAAGCTGTCAGCTGTTGGGGCTTTTGTGACCTGAAAGAGGATTTAGCTTGAAATTTATTTAAAACAGCATTGATTTGTAATTTGATTTCGTTTAAATTGTGCCAACATTATTGTAACCTTACACTGTAATGCTTGTTGCTATCACGAAGAAACAAAAGCTTATTCTCAGTTAAAGGCTTTCCAAAAATATGAATTGGTATGTAGTAAATTTAACTCAATTTTAGCTAACTAATAAAAATGTCTCTGAAGGCTTATATTGCATAAACTTTGACTTTGGTAAATTGAAATATTGAATAGTAATACTGATGATCTATAGCATTAAAGGCAAGTATGGTATTTACCTCAATAAAATGAATAAAATCAACTGCCTGTGTTTCACGTCCATGTCAAGCCAGGCACAGTGGTAAGCTGCATCACTGACCTCAGTACTCTAACAAGAAAGTGAAAATTACGACATTTTACAACAAATAACAACAACGTCGCAGAAACATAAAATTATATTCGAAATAGCAGAGACATCTTAAGAGATAGATTTAACAATATTTATCTTTTAACGAGTTACTTTGTTATTTTTATAGCTTGAGTATCAATAACGACAATAACCATTTTACAATTTAAAAATATATTATGTTCTAGCACATTATGTAGTTATCCTTACCATACTTTAAATGTAATTTGTTATAGTCAGACATATTATGTGGTGATTATCTTGTGATAATACTCGTAATTACCTTTTTCAAACAATTAGCTTATAAAAGCAATTAAAATTAGTAATGGTGGAGTACAATAATAATAGGGTATGTAACATCTTACCTCTGATAAAACATTTTCTCCGAAGAAACTCATCATTAATATTTGTAATAATACAGATGCCATAAATAGCAGATATCCTGGTATATCAGACCACTCTCCCGCCTGAAAAAATCAAACGTTTATTAAGAAAAACATTTAAATTAACCCTGATTGAAAGGTAAGGTAAGGTACAAAACGATATTATTGTTGTAGTCTGAGTAGAATCTTCAGTTTATTTGGAAGAAAAGCTACTATAAAAACCTAATTAATTAAATTTAATTACTGTTATACACATCCCAAGCGCACATATTTGCAATGACCCCAGTAGCATTGTGAAGAAATTAGGTAACACGAATATTTCATCCAAGTCCTCGGATAACCTGAAAAATACAACTATTAATCATCTATTCAGCATCGTGTTCACTTTACATAAACCATAGGTTTGAAAATATATTTAATTACACGTACATAAAACTATTGATTAATGGGAAAAATTGGCCCGATAAATTACTAAAATATTGTACAATTCTCTGGACAGTTACCTGATAACAAGCTGATGATACTGCACGCACTCAATGATGTTGTTACCATTATTGATATTTAAATTGCGTATTTCGTTGCTGATAATGTTAAAGTTAATGCAAATATGAGTGCACAAAATGAAATACAATGAATCAACAGTCGTCATCAATAAAACACCAATGAAACCTACAAAAAAATACAAATTTAAAAAATGTACACATTTTAAAATTTGAAGATTGTTTAAAATCAATTAGTAAACTACCGCATGTTATCGAATGAATATAAACTATAAACCACGGTAACCAAGCTTCTGTTGAGAATGGTACTACAACGGGTAAGGGTAAACTAAAAATCACTTTCCCAGTTGTTATATAGTAATACGGAATTATAACAAGAGTTGAAAAATTGTAAAAGCACACGAGTAGAAGATTTACGATGCTTGCGCATTCTGTTAGTAATTTTACAGTAACAACACTGCGACGAACAATACGTTTCTTCTCCTGATTTTTTTCAATATCATTATAGAGAATGTTAACACTTTTTCTTAGTTCGCTTATTTTTGATCTGTTAATAACAATTATTATTATTTTTAGAAATGCTAAAAAGCAGTAACAGAGGCAAGGCAAAAGTCCCATAATTGTAATAAAATTATCACTGGTCATGTTGATTACTAAATAACATATTTCTTCTAATGCAATAGGAATGAAAAACAATAGTATGCAGTAAAATCTGAAAGTGAATCCATTAGTTATTCCAAGTATCCGATAATTGAGTGTAACTGGTCTGAAAATTGATTCAAAAGTTGGTATGTCCATTTCGCCGATAACAACCAGTAAAGTAAAAACGTAATGTTGTCCGTAACAAATCGAAAGGAAATTGCCGAACAAAGCAATTTCACATGACGCGGAACGACGATATAGTGACAATTAAAATGCATTCATCGCTCCATGGAAATGTAAAGAACATGAAAATGATTGTATTGATTGTAGCCTGCTTCCATGAAATATCAAATAGATGACACATTTTTTAATTGTAAGCAAATATAATCACGCCTGTCTTTTTAACCCCCGACGCAAAAAGAGGGGTGTTATAAGTTTGACGTGTCTGTGTGTGTATCTGTTCGTGGCACCGTAGCTTTTGAACCGATTTGAGTGCGTATTTTTTATTTAAAAGTACTAGCGGTTTACTAGCGATGGTTCTTAGGGAATTCTTGGTCTCATGCTGCAGCCAGGATATCCAGCTCACAGTACACTTATAAAAAACAGCATTTGTTGTTTGGATTTGTTTTGATCAGTATTTAATTCTACATACAATGTAATGGTGGCAACACGCTGAGCTGATGCTGCAGCCAGGATATCCAGCACATTAGTAAACTCTTGAAAAAAAATAGTATCATATACATATATCGTGTTTCGACTCGTTTTGATCAGTATTGGATTCTACATGCAATGGAGCAATATAATAAGCTGATAATGCAGTCAGAATATCCAGCACACTAGTACTTACACTCTTGAAATAAAAATAGTAGCAGATAATATCGTCTTTGGATTCGTTTTGGTCAGTATAGAAAAAAATAATTTAAGTTAGCACCAAGGACAATTTAGTTATTGTGTAAATAGAGGGGTTTCAATTCAAAGCTAAAAATATAGGTATATATTTAATTTGCTGTGACCGATGACATTACCGTCGCCAATATTATTACAATTAGCCTCTTGAGAACCAGACACAATCGAAAATCAATTGTTTCGCGACTGCCGGTGGTCTTATGATCCTTGACCTATTAATATTTTTAAATATAGGTAATGACGTAAGTCTAACTTTAATTCTTATTTTTAACGTAATTCAAAATACAATCTTAAACACCACTAGGTAAGAAGTATCTATTATATATTTGTTTAATTTATTTAGACCAAAATTTTATTGAAATACCTAATGTTATTAGGTCTCCCGCTATTATATTTTTACTATTAAAACATGAAACGGGCAAATATGGAACATCTCCTGTGTCATTTGAATGTTGATTTAAAAAAATATATTAAAAGTATTTTTATAAAATACACTTCACTTCAGTATTAAATGAAAATGAATAAGTAGTACAAGAACTTTTTGAAAAAAAATATAGTTCGTGAAAGTGATTCCCCTTTTTGCTAGCCCCGTTTTATTGTAAAAAATAGAGATTGTAGTGCTAGAATGTGCGTAAATTAAAGAGTATTAAATTGTGTAGAAAATAGGTAAGTACGCACTTCGTCTTATCAAAGATCAAAATCATAGAGACACGATAAAGTAAGTTCCAAGTAAACGGGGCCTTGCCGAATTAGAACCATACTCCCCCATGATAGGTATTAACTTGGTGGTGAAAGTAATATAAGAAGTATATTTATTACGTGAGATAAATTAAGGCAATGGCTTGGCAAATGGGTAGACGATGACGCTATTCATGAGACTTTTTTTTACTGGTAATGGGCTTTTAGGAACAGATTATCAAAAACAACACGCTCATATAAAAAAAATATTGATTTATTTTAAAATGTATTCTTTTGAAAACCGCAGAATTCTGTTCGATTTTTCATTTCTTTACAAAATTTTCAATGAAGAAATTGATAGTTTGCTATTACTATAGAGGTTCCAAATTCGGGTTCCTAAGAGGAATCCTCGTACCCCCATAACTCCACTGTGTCTGCCATTCCGCAAATCAGTCTTGGGTTCCAACTCCCCAGTGCCGAGGTTGTGTAAGCTACTTAATAATTATAGTGACATCATTGATATTTTCGGCGACTCATTTTCTAAGCTCAAAAAGAACAAGCTGACTGATGCACTATATTGTCTTTATTACAAATTTGTGTTTTCCTTTCATGTTTTTTTTTGTTTTTCGTTTGTTTCTCACTTTAATGCATGTGGTGTTTACCTTTAAAGATTGTTGAACTAGGTTATAAGAATGCTAGTTGTAAATATTAAATGTAATAGTATAGCAAACACTGGTGAACCAAATAAATAAATAAATAAACAATATGACGTCCCTTTAAACCCTGCAAATAGTTGTATTTGAACGGATGATTGTACGTCAAGGCGTACACCCTGGCACCTTATGCCTTGGGTATAAAAGCTATAGCTAATATAAGAGCTAGAGCTAGCTTGTTTTGCAGGTGCCTTGTTCTTGCATATAATGTAATGACATATACTCGTAGTAAATATAATATAACTATCCATAATACTTTAGAAATGTTTTAGATCGTTTATTTATTTTAGCATTATTATGCATTTAAGAGGCACAAAAAATAAAATGAAGAAAGTACAAATAATTAATTTCCTATAATAACAAAGTTTAAACTTCAAGAAAACAAAAATAAACTTTCATCAATAAAATAAACCTACCATAAATGTAGGTATTGAAAACTTGTAAATATGGTATTAAAATCTTAAACTTATAAAAATAGTGTTTGTTAGCGATGCGAATGTTATTTATTTGTTTAATTTTATATTTTATTTTCATTTATTTTATTAACAGTAGCTATTTAAAATTAAGTTACGAAAATGTTTGCAATATGGTTGAAGTTTGTAAATAGGCCGCGCGACGGCGCGGCGCGGCGGTCGCTAATTTGATGTACTTGTATGCTTAGGAGGCGCGCGACGTACGAAGTGCGGGGTACGATCCTCTCTCCATTTTGAGACAGTACACACACAGCTCCACGTACGTCGCACGGCTCCTATGCTCACAATTAATTTTGCTTTGTCGAATTACCTACATTTTAAAAATATAAACTCTTTCGGTGTAAATTTGGATTTTCACTTGAAATACTTTCACCGTGACCCTTACAGTGTTTTTATTAAACTAGGTAAGTAATTAATCAGAATTGGCTTGTCGCGCCGTAAAATCCGAAACGTCATTATATTTGCAGCCACAACACTTCGCGTTTCCACATAAACACTGTTAAAATTATAGTGAAGTTAGACATTCAAAATGCTTTCAACAGCTAAGAAAGGAACACGATTTTCTTATTTTATTTATTTACTTATTTAAACTTTTGCAAGATTATAATATTATATAGCGGACTTAATGCCTGAGGCATTTTCTACCAGTCAACCTTATGGTGGTGCAGAGATAACATGGTAGGTGCATTTATTTTCGGTAACAAAAAGTGGAAGAGAGCATGAATATAATTTTTAACTTATAAATAACATACTAAAAATAAAAATACATAAACAAATTCACAAATACATAAATAATTATACAAATATATAAATATACCTACATACATAATATATATTAGATAGAACGTTACTGAGATGATTCTGCCATGGTTTTATCAAACAGGAGCATGTAGACTTTCTTTTTAAATGCATCACGACTCGTAGCCATCCTGATTTTGATAGAAGTCAAGGAACGCGTACCCTTCCTTTATCCTTTTCTTTATGAGTGTTACTCAGCGTCATGCAACTTATATTTTGGTGATGCTCCTGTCCTGCCACAGTCGGGAACACAGCAGGGTGATCCTTTGGGCCCTTTGATTTTTAGCTTGGCTATACACAAAGTGATTTCGCTATTACAATATCCATTAAACATTTGGTACTTGGATGAGAGGACTATAGGGGGTAGTCCGAATGTTGTGGTCAGAGACATCCAGTCGATCCTTCCCAGGCTGGAGATGTGGGTCTTAAAATCAGTAAGAGCAAGTGTGAATATTTAGTTGCAATGATAGTTCATACAGCAATATTCAAAATATCCTACCAGGCATAAAACTTTTGGACGACACAAGTTTTACAATTTTGGGCGCTCCGGTCTTTTCAGAAGCAATACCTGATGCCTGGCTCGTCAACAATCAGGAGCTTTTGTAAAATTCTAGTCATTTGGAGCGGTTACAACCTTACATTGCTTTGACGACCTGTTACCGGTTGACCTTGTTGTTTTTACGATCCTGTTTGCCGATCATCATCATCATATCATATCAGCCCGCAACCACCCACTGCTGGGTAAAGGCCTCCTTTAATATGTGCCAGTCTCGTCTGTTCCGTGCCGATTTCATCCGTTTGTCGATCACTAAATTAAATAATTCAGTCAGAACGGCTCCGTGTGGCTTTGCCAACAGGAAATGTCGGTTATCGACCACAACCTTAAAGAAACCCTGGAAAGCATCCTTAATGTGGATCGAAATGACAGGCAGCGGCATCAGGCATCCCTGCCAATAAGACACGGTGTACTTGGCATTCGTCGTTTACAGGACACGGCGTAACCGGCTTTCTTGGCTTCTATGCATGGGGCGCTGAGTCTGCTTTCTCACATACCCAATGTTAATGGAGAGAATAATTAAATATATAATGGATTACAGGTACCCTATGCAGGTGAAGCTTTCGCTGCTTGGTCGATTTTTTGTCCCGATCACTCCGAAATTCAACGAAATTGGGATGATATCTAGTCATCTAGTCTAAGTTAATCCGCGTTGAACTCATGGATGGCGCGACCGCAGCAAATCTGGCTCGGCTTAGGGCTGTATCTCAGCCAGAGTCGGGTGCTTGGTCGCATGCGTTCCCTTCTCTACAGTTTTGCACTTTTACAGACGATGATTCCTTACGAGTAGCGGTAGGATTGGATTAAGGCTTAGTTGCAATATTTGTGAGTCGCATCGTTGTGTTTGCGGAGCTTAGGTTGAGGCCAATGGGCACCATGGATTTAGCAGCTCAGATGCGCAGGCAGGTTCCCGAGACATCACTCATTAAACGACATAATTCGGCGAGCTTTGATCACCGCTAATATTCCTTGCGCGCTGGAACCTCCGAGCTTGAGTCGCACGGACGGCAAGAGACCCGATGGCTTAGCTTTGGTTCCCTTGGAAAAGGGCCGATGCTTGTTGTGGGATGCGACGTGTGTTAGCAGCTTCGCAGCGTCTCATATTCCCGGCACAATACGGACCGTTGGGTTTGCTGTTGAGACACAAACTGTTGAACAACACAGCCTGGTAAGTTATCCTGATATTCGGAATCAAGGACAGAAGGCACTCTTCTTAGATGTGTGTACATCTAAGAAGAGTGCCTTCCGTCTTCTTTCGCCTTTGCATACATTTTGCTATTGTAAAAACATAACTTGCCATGTATTTTTTTTTTAATCTATCCCAAAAACCGTCGTCAGAGATTACGAAAATAAAGTAGTCGTATAACTCTGTAATTGACAGTTAAATAGTGATGCGTAAGACGTGTCGATACGGTCCTAGGTATGGCTAAGGTTGAACAGCACAGCAGAGCACAGCACAGTACGTGAAAGCTGTCAAATTTCTTTCTCTTGTCTTCGATGTCACGGACTGCATGCGTGACTGTCGGTCGGCTCCGTTGTATGTCTTTTTACCGCCAGTACGCAAAGCCCTAACAAAATAGAATATGTAGATTTAATAAACTTCGTGGTATCATTATTATTGAAATTTATGCATTCGCAATGCTATTTAGATTTTTTTTTTCTAGTAAACATTTTAACCTCGTGGTACTGAGTAACTCCGCTGACGAGGGGTACCCCTGCTACTGGTCTTGCACCGTTCGTTGCCACTTTACAACAATGTTCACGATAAATAAATATAATATGCTAACAACTTATTCCGAATACAAACTATTATAACCAAAACCGTAAATGCGCACGCGGTCACCGACCCCAAAGACAAAAGAAAGAAATTTGACAGCTGTCCCATCTGCTTAAGAGCGAGGTAAAAGGATTCAGCTTTTTTTTTTTTTTAAAGCTGGCTGCTCCCGCTTTTTGGCAGGGTTTTGGTTTTCATTTTTGGTTTCTTTTCTGTCTTTTTTGGGCTTTTTTTAATAAAACTAGAGCTTGAAGAGCTCGACTCTCTTTTCTTTTTTTTTCTTTTATCTTTTCTTATCTTTTCTTTTTTTTTCTCTCTTTTTTCTCTCTTTTATTATTTTTATATACATAGATTCTTAATACTAATATACATTTTTTACTTATATTAATTTACAATTTATCTTATATACTAGTATAATTTTTCCTACTTTAAACATTATTTACTTTTACTTTAATTTCTAATTATTACCTTTTTTACTATCTAGTATTTTTACAATTACATTTGTTTCTTTTTTAATTTCTTTTATTTAGTATACATGTCTATATTTATACTTCTATTTTGAGAGTTTTCTTTCTCTAATTACAATTAATCCTTCTCTTCCATCCCTTTTTTTACACCTGCCACAATGTGGTCTTGCTTTTTAATACTTCTTACTACTAAATTCTATACGTCCTTGTTTCTCTTATTAACAATATTTACAATTTTTCCGGCATATTCCATGAAAACTTTCCTTTCTTTCTTATTACTAATAATCTCCTTCAGGGTATCTTTGCTTAGGTGTGTATCTAGTTTTTGTTGCAGAGTGTACCTAGTGTTAGTGTGTATTGGGCAATCGAGTAGGATGTGAAAGATGTCCTCGTCCATGGTCGGGTCACAGGCACACGAGGGGCTGTCCCTGCGCTTAAGCCTGTGCAGGTATGCACAGAATCCCCCGTGCCCTGTCAGGATTTGCGACGCCGTTCGGTCGATGGACATCTTCCTCACCGTGTTGTGTGCGTCCACCCCATTCGGAAAGAAGACCTTGGTGGTCGCGGCTGTGGCTTCGGTCCTATACCTGCAGTCCCACTGCTCGATCGTTTCCGCCCGTAAATGACGTTTAACGAACGAGATGGGGCTGCAGTCATAGTCCGCTCTGGTCTTCAGTTTGAGGGCGGCTTCCTTCGCTAATTCATCCGCTCTCTCGTTCCCTTTCACTCCGACGTGGGCCCGTATCCAATAGAGAGAGACTAGTTGGTGGTTGTCTCTCAGGAATTCAAGGTTACCCTGTATCGCCTTCGTGATTGGGTGCGAGGAGTCTGAATCCATCAGCGTCTGGAGAGCCGACCTCGAGTCGCTCAGGATAGCCGCTTTTTCGAATTTTTTGCTAATGATAATTTCGGTCGCTTGGAGGATAGCGTATAGCTCGGCTTGAAAGACCGTACAGTACGGTTTCAGTCTGAATTTTCGGGTACACGTCTCAACAGACCCCTCCCAACAGGTCAGGGCTGTTCCGACTTTCCCCTCCAGCTTACTATCGTCAGTGTAGATCTTAGGCAAGCCTTCTGCCACCTCGCTATCCTCTTCCGCGTTTTCCAAACAGGTAAATTTTGAATTTAGTATCCTACTGGGGTGCGTGTTCTCGATGTAGGGTACGCGCTGCTCAACCCTCCTGCCACTCAATACTGCCTGGGGTTTCCCGCGCTTTGCTTCAAAAAGCCGGGATGCTTCTTGGATCCAAAGATCCAGCGGAAGCAGCCCCGACAGTATTAAAGCAGCGTTGAGGGAAACTGTCCTATTGCACCTAATTATTTTCTGCGCGAAGCCTCTCAATACTACATCGAGGGCTTTCCTGGAGACTATCTTTTTCGCTTCCGCGGACCAGACGCTTGCTGCGTACAAGATCACAGGTTCGATTACTGCCTTGTATATTGTCCTGATTATTTCAGGATGTAGTCCCCAGGTAGCCCTCGCCGCTCTGCACACTCCCTTATATATCCCTATGGCTTTGTTACACACGTATTGAATATGTTTGTTAAATAAAAGATTATTATCTACAATTACCCCTAATATTTTGATGTCTTCAACAATCTCAATTACCGTCCCTCCCATCTCCAGACGCGGTGTGTCGAACTTGAGCTTTCTGGTTAAAACCATCACCTTGGTTTTATGTGGCGCAAAGTTTAGCTTGTTCGACACACCCCACTTCTGGACGCGGGTGAGAACGGAATTGGCTCTAACGGAGATCTCTCCGGCTGTGCTGCTCTCAATTATTAAAACGACATCATCTGCGAAGGCTTGACAGTATACATTGGCGACGGTGAGTTCATTTAGCAGGGGATCTAAAATAAGGTTCCAAAACAAGGGCCCGCCTATGGAACCTTGGACGCAGCCCTTGTTGGTATTCTTGCTAAATTGTTCCCCTGCGTACTTCACCGTCACCTTCCTATCTTCTAAATAACTGTCCACAAGCCTTCGCAGATTTATCGGAAATTCCTTATCCCTCAACTGACATTTTATTTGGGGCCACCACGCATTATCGAAGGCCCCCTCTATGTCCAGCGAAATCAGTACCATTATCTTCTTCTCGACCAGATTTTGTCTGATTCGCCGGACCATATCGTAGAGGGAGTCTTCGGTACCGCGCTGTGGCACAAACCCGTATTAGCTGGGATTCAGTTTGGGCAGCACATACCATCTAATTCGCTTTATTAAAAGTTTCTCTAAAATTTTCCCTAAAATTGCCAGGAGCCCTATCGGTCTGTAGGATTTGGGGTGCGTATAATCCTCTTTGTTGGGCTTTCTAAGCAAGATGATCGTTGCTATCTTCCAGGGCTTGGGGAAGTGGGAGATCTCAAGGCATTTATTGTAGATAGCTAGGGATAATTTGGAGTCGGTATTTATGGCTGCTGCGCATATGTCGGCTGTGAAGCCATCACTACCCGGAGCCTTTTTGGGATTAAACGAGGTCACCGCGTGATGAAGTTCAGCTTCCACGAACGGAGGGTCACAAAGATCATCTTTGTCACTCTCATTCGCTTCGGCTGCCCTTCTTCTCACGTCTTTGTGATCCTCGTTCTCCCCCAATTCGGTATCCTCCGGGTAAAAGCTCTCAGCCATAATGCGCACCGACTCCTTTGGGCTGGTGTTCTTGCCATCCCTAGCTATCGGCAGGTCTTCATATGCCTTCTTGGTTTTGCCTATTACCCTGTATATGCCCTCCCACATTGTTTCCCTCTCTTGCTTCTCACAGAAATCCTTCCAACTCTTGATCCTGGCCTTTTCCATTTGTTCTTGATACCTTTCTTTCGCTATATTGTACTGCTCGACGACATGTGCCAAACGTGTTGGCGCGGCCCATTTTATTCTCCTTTTCTTTCTATTCTTCTCTTTTTTCATTTCTTCTAACTCCTCGGACCACCACGCTAGCTTTATTTGTTTTTTCGTTTTTTTATTTTTCAATATCCTATCGCAAGTAGCCTCTATACTTTCTATATATTTCTCCACTTTTTCCTCTAATTCTCTCACTTCCTTTATCTTTTCTACTTCTTCTACATTTATCTTCCTCTTCTCAAATTCTACCCTGCATTCTTCCTTAAATTTGCTCCAATCTGTTTTGTTTGTCTTGTACTTCCTTGTTGTTTTCTTATCCTCTATCTCTTTTATCTCCTCTAAATTAATTTTGAAGGTTATGGCGTTATGGTCCGAGGTCGTCATACCCTCTTCTACTCTCCAGTCTTGAACTAATTTGGCCATGTCGTCTGAGCAGCACGCTACATCCACTGAGCTCTTATATCTTTTCCCTCCACGCCAGGTATCAAAAGTTGGAGTGATTCCCTCGTTCATTATCTCTAAGCCCAACTCTAAAAATAATCCTATCAGTTCTGCACCCCTAATATCACTCCTGTCACTACCCCACCACTCACTCCAGGCATTTACATCCCCTCCAACTATGAGCTTTCCGCAACCTAATTCCTCTACCATCTTTTTCAGGAGCCGCACGTAGGTTTCGATGTCCGTGTCCGGTTCGAAGTAATAGGATATTACTCCGATCGTCCAGTCAGCAGTTGCCAACTTAGCCACTACTAAGTTGGCCGTTGTGAGGTTGGGAAATTGTGTTAAGTTAATGATTTTATTGTTGATTAAAATGGCGGCTTTGTTATTTTTCCCAACCTCATGTGCCGCCTGGACGATCCGTGCACCGGACACATCGCTCATTACTCCTTTGTTTCCCACGTACGGTTCCTGAATCAGTGCGAAGCAAGTTTTTCTGCTGGCTATCTCTGCCAGCAGTTCTGAGGTCGCGTTGTTGCTCCGTTGGAGGTTTGCCTGTATAATTTCGTAATTCTTCTTGTTTTCTGGAACCGACGCCATGCCCTTAGCATCTGTAAGCTACCTTAGCTCTGGATTCAGCTTAGGATTCAGCTTACACAGCCTTAGCTGTGTACGAATCAACCCTGTAGGTACAATTATTCATCATTTTGCAGAACTAAATTGCTGAGTTCTGGTTGCGATATTGTACGTTCAGCAACTGTCGCAATGACGGGTCACAGGTTGGATGACCAAATTAAAGATATCTGGATATTTTCCATGCTTCTTAGCCCTTCGGAGCATAATGTACAAAACGCAAAATGTACACTACACGCAAAATTTAGGACGTGAAATCGTTGGTTCTGTTTGTTGTTGTTTAAAACCACCAACACGCAATGGGCCAGCGTGGTAAGCTATGACCTGATTTACCCATCCTGTACGAACGTCGTATTTATTACGCATTTTACTCTTATGCCAAATTCAATAAAATGAGACAAAAGTAAATGAGTTATTATTATAATTTATTTGTGTTTTTATTAGTTACTTGTGACGATTTTCTTGTAATTTATAAACAGTTCTGAGAATTGAAAAGTAGGACCACGAAGTGCTTAATACCTGCAAAAGATGACTCATTATTTATATTGATACTTTAGTGAGAATTATATTATTTTAGCTTATATAATTTGCTTTTTGTTCCACTACGGGATAGAGTTTGCTTTCATCTGATCTGATGGTAAGTGACAAGGAGGCCAAGAGTTTGAACGCACTTTACCCAGAATCTTAACTACCTACCGTGAAACTGACTATTCTTATTTCTTAGAAGCCTTGTTCGCACTAGACCTAGTGTTTTATCTATTACGTTACCACCCATGTTGTTATAGTCCTATTCTGTTACCACCCATGTTGTTTAAGCCCCATCCTGTATCACCCATGTTATTTTAGCCCCATCTTGTTACCACCCAAGTCGTTTAAGCCCCTTCCTAAATTAGGCCTTCTTTATTTTTTCTCTTAACTCACAATTCGGTAATTAATATTCTAAGTACTAGACTAAGGCTTGACTGCCAAAACACAACAAGCAACAAATGTCAACAGATATTTGATATTAAGATTAGAATGTTGTTAAAAAGTTACGAAAAATATATAACATGTAAATCGTATAGGTACTTTATTACTTACTTTCCTAAAACTACTGCGACTAATCGTAGAAAACATATAGGCTGTCAGCTGTTGGGGCTTTTGTGACCTGAAAGAGGATTTAGCTTGTAATTTATTTAAAACAGCTTTGATTTGTAATATGATTTCGTTTAAAATGTGCCAACATTATTGTAAATTTACACTGTAATGCTTGTTGCTATCACGAAGAAACAAAACCTTATTCTCAGTTAAAGGCTTTCCAAAAATACGAATTGGTATGTAGCAAATTTAACTCAATTTTAGCTAACTAATAAAAGTGCCTCTGAAGGCTTATTGCATCAACTTTGACTTTGGTAAATTAAAATATTTGAATAGTAATACTGATGATCTATAGCAAATAAAGGCAAGTATGGTATTTACGTGAATAAAATGAATAAAATCAACTGCCTGTGTTTCATGTCCATGTCAAGCCAGGCTTAGTGGTATGCTGCATCACTGACCTCAGTACTCTAACAAGAAAGTGAAAATTACGAAATTTTACAACAAATAACAACAACTATTAATCATCACACCACCACTGTGTTTCTAGGCATCACGTTGGATGCCAAGCTTCAGTGGGGCCCACATATAGCTAAATTGTCGAATAGACTTAGCTCTGCGGCTTATGCAGTAATGAAGATCCGTCAGTTAACTGACGTTGATACAGCGAGATTAGTTTATTTCAGTCACTTTCATAGTGTAATGTCGTACGCCATTTTACTGTGGGGAAATGCTGCCGACATTCAAACTATCTTTGTGCTGCAGAAGAGGGCTATTCGAGCAATATATAACCTACAGGCTGGTGACAGAGAGAGATTTAAGGATATAAGTATAATGACAGTTGCATCACAATATATTTATGAAAATCTTGTGTATGTTCATAAAAATATTGAAATATTTTCAAAAAACAGTGATATTCACAAATTAAATACTAGAAGTAAGAACAAATTAGCAGTGCCTTATACTAGGCTCCATAAAATAAATAATTCTTTTAAGGGTCTGTGTGTACGATTATACAACAAAGTACCAAATGATATTCAGAAATTAGATCTTGATAAATTTAAAATCAAAATCAAAGAAAAGCTTTATAAAAAAGCTTATTATAAAGTGTCGGATTATACAGAAGACAAAACAGCTTGGGTCTGACATGCTCCAAGTACCTACTCCAACAGCTATTTCTAATTGCCTATAATTAATTTATATAGAGCACCATATTTAATTAAACTATTTACATTCAAATTCATATTTTGTATTTTGTGATCTGGTAACGACATATAATATATATATATTTTGTAAATGTCGTTGCTTCTGTGCGCTGTGGTTTCTTGCGCCCGTTCTTTGCCACAGTTAAAAAATGATGTCCTGAATGGGTGGTAGGTTAAAAAATATTTGGACGTTTCAAAGTACTTATTAATTGAGTTTATTGAATAAATATATTTTGACTATTGACTATTGACATCTATTCAGCATCGTGTTCACTTTACATAGAACCATAGGTTTGAAAATATATTTAATTACACGTACATAAAACTATTGATTAATGGGAAAAATTGGCCCGACAAATTACTAAAATAGTGTACAATTCTCTGTACAGTTACCTGATAACAAGCTGATGATACTGCACGCACTCAATGATGTTGTTACCATACCATATTAAAATTGCGTATTTCGTTGCTGATAAAATTAAAATTGATGCAAATATGAGTGCACAAAATGAAATCCAATGAATCAACAGTCGTCATCAATAAAACAGCAATTAAACCTGGTAAAACAATTAAAAAATTAAAAAATGTACACATTTTAAAATTTGAAATATGTTTAAAAACAATTAGTAAACTACCGCATGTTATCGAATGAATATAAACTATAAACCACGGTAACCAAGCTTCTGTTGAGAACGGTACTACAACGGGGAAGGGTAAACTAAAAATTACTTTCCCAGTTGTTATATTATTAGCTCAGACCTGACGTAAGCGAGCTGTAGCAACGCATCAACCATTCCACTGCATAAAAAAGGACCGCACAGACCGGCTGACGGCCATTTGCTCGTTGGCGCTCGGACTGTGCACATCGCTCTCGGCGTGTTCCTTGGTTTCATTAAATTATCAGTTACGTGAGTAATCTAAAATTATTGTTATAAATTGTATCATTGGAAGTCTAAAAAGTGATTATCGGTGTTTCGTTCTTTACTGTTTTCATGTGTAAGCAAACTGTTGGTAAAAATTAAATAAATCTTTGAAGACTTGATTATTTTTCTATTTTTTTAGAACTACTTACTTAAAAAGCTAAATTCAGAAGTGGGATTGCTCAAGCACTTACGTCCATTATTTTTGCTTAGCGATTTTAGTATTTTTGCTACCAGTTTAAAAAGCGAAGCACCGATTTTACTATTCAGTAACTTGTTGGCATTTTTAAGTTTTGAAACGTTAATAATATGTCCGATGGTCAGCAGATCCCGCGTGATAGGACATGCCGAGGCGAATACACGCGTAGGTCGCGTAGTAGGTCGCGTAATAGGTCACGCGAACGCAGAGATGTACGTAGGTCGCCGAGTAGGTCTCGTAGGTGGAAGGACGTACAAAGGTCGCGTGGACGGGATACTGTGCGTCGGTCGCGTAGTAGGTTGCGCCGCCGTCGCGGTAGCACGAGTAGTAGCACGTCTAGCGAACACAATTATGCATCCAGGCCGCGTAACCGACCGCGCACGCCGTCATTATCACCCGTTTTTCAAGATCGTGATATCCAAATGCAACAAACCTTAAAATCTATTTTGTCACGCCTTAATACACTCGAGAGCAGTCACCCAACTGGCACGCGTTCCCAAATCAACGAACACAGGCTAGATCCAACTTCTAGTGCAGTTTTGGTGACGCGTCCTAATGATAGTCATAGCTTAAATTCAAACAATTCTTTAATTAATATTCCGAACATGCACGCTTCGGGAGTTTCAGCGGACCAGGTACCTCTCAGGCTTGTAGTAGTAGTTCACACTCTAATCTTGAAACTCAAATACCTGAGTCGACACGTATGTTAGCTGAGGCAATTAGGTCATTAAACTCTTCAAGTCCACAGAGTTATTTCGTGTCAAACTTTGACCCCACTTTACACGATATAGAGGTATGGTGTGACAAAGTCGAACGTGCTAGGCTGACGAATAACTGGCAGGATTCGGAGTGTCTATCACGCGTTTCTAACTGCCTTAGGGGTGACGCGCGTACCTGGTTAAATGAATGGGTGACGAACGATCGCGCGACGCACCCTACTACGATTACGCATTGTCAAAGGTCTCAGCGCGGAGCTGATGGTACTAATAGTTATAAGGGGGATTACGGATCCCCAAGTTCGGGCGGCAGCAGCGAACGCTAACTTAACCACAGACGAGGTGGTATCGTTTCTCTCCATTTATGCCAAGCCTGTTCGCACCAAACAAGACTCAAGAACTAATTATCAGAACTCAAATAAAAAACATTATCTGCAAAGTGGCGCCAACAATCTAAAATGTTTCGGATGCGGGCAGACTGGACATAGACAGGCGCAGTGTCCAAAAAAGCTTAGATTTGATTCGAATTTGATGAAACCTAATTCAGAAGCGAATGCCGGCATAAGTAAAGGTACACCACGTTGTAATATTTGTAAAAAGCCCGGTCATGGTGAGGACAATTGCTTCGCCAAGGAACGATCCCAGTTTCGAAACAAACGTAACGTTAATTTATGCACCGAACCTCTGACTACTTCTCAAAAAAATAACGATATCGTCACGGCTGTTATTCAGGGCATCCCAACCGACGTGTTAATTGATAGCGGCGCTTTAAATATCTCCTTAATTTCGGCGGCCACACTAAAACATTTTTCATGCGATAGAAAACCAACCACCTGTGTTTTGAAGGGAATAAGTGATGGCGTTATAAATGCTAATTCGTTTGTTACTTTGACACTCGAGTTTGACGGAATTTCCATCGAGGCGAATCTGATAGTGATGCCGGGGTCGTCCATGTGCTGTCCGATTATAATAGGCACGGATATTCTTAACCGAGATGGCGTCACATATGTGCGCACTAAACATAAACAATATTTGACTCGTTCTCTGTATAACGTTAGCGCAGTAACAACTGAAGCTGTTGACAAATCAGTTACGATTAACACCCTCCTTCAGGGAGTGGAACGTGAGCGTCTTTTGAAAGTGGTCAGTGATTTTTCAAAGTACTTAATATCCGGGACAGCAACTACCACTGTTACTACGGGTAGGATGCATATAAATCTGACGGATACCACGCCAGTAGTCTACCGACCGTATAAACTTTCCTATCAGGAGAAAATAAAGGTAAGGGAAATAGTTAACGATTTAAAAGACAAGGGAATAGTTCGAGAGTCTAACTCGGAATATGCCAGTCCTATCCTTCTGGTCAAGAAGAAGGATGGTAGTGACCGCATGTGTGTGGACTATCGAGCTTTGAATAGGTTAACTGTTAGAGATCGATACCCTCTACCTTTGATAGATGACCATGTAGATCGGTTAGGCAATTTTAAATACTTTTCCAGCCTTGACATGGCTACTGGATTCCATCAGATCCCTTTAGATGAACAGTCAATACACAAAACGGCGTTTGTGACACCCGAAGGCCATTTTGAGTATATGCAAATGCCTTACGGTTTAACAAATTCTCCTGTCGTCTATCAACGAATCATAAATAATACCCTACGTAAGCACATTGAAAACGGTAACGTCCTTGTTTACGTAGATGACGTTCTGATTATGAGTAACACGGTGGAGGAGGGCATTAGTTCGTTACGTCAAGTGTTACAGACTCTTACTGGAGCGGGGTTTTCTATAAACCTACGTAAATGTACATTTCTCGCTACTGAGGTAGAATACTTGGGTCGCCTGATCAGTCAAGGTCAGGTAAAGCCGAGTCCGCGAAAAGTTGAAGCTTTGGTTAATGCCCCGATCCCCAGCAACGTGAAGCAGGTTAGGCAGTTTTTAGGTTTAGCCGGATATTTTAAACGCTATGTGCCAAACTATGCCACCGAGACTACCTGCATCTCTAAGTTGACCAAGAAAAACGCTAAATTTTGTTGGGGTTCGGAGTAGGAACGAACCCGCCAGAAGATTATGTCACACTTGACCAGTGAGCCCGTATTGTCAATCTTTGACCGTAAACTCCCTACCGAACTACACACTGACGCCAGCAGCAAAGGCTATGGCGCAGTTTTGATGCAGGTTCACCCTGATGGCCAAAAACATGTGGTGGCTTACTTCAGTAAAACCACACAAGGAGCGGAAAGCAGGTACCACTCTTATGAGCTGGAGACCCTGGCGGTCGTGAGATCATTGCAGCATTTTCGTCATTATTTAATTCGTTTAAAATTCAAACTGATCACAGACTGCAATGCCCTTAAGTCCACTGAAAAGAAAAAGGACCTGCTCCCACGAGTTGCTCGAGGGTGGGTCTACTTACAAGACTTCTCTTTTGATATTCTTTACCGTAAAGGTGTCATGATGCCTCATGCTGATTATCTCAGCCGAAATCCACCTGTTCAGGTAAATCAAATTAATAGACCGCGCAACTGGGCCCAGATCGCTCAGTGTACCGAGAGCGAGACCCAACATTTGTTACAAGAGTTACGTGATGGCCAATTGGATTCTCGTCGGTATGTTCAAATAAACGGCGTTCTCTACTATCGATATGGGCGAACTGGCGAGGATCCAAAGCCATTATGTTACATACCAAAGGGGCATAGACTGAGTTTGCTTAGAGTCTTTCACGACGAACACGGGCACATTGGAATTGATAAAACAATAGACCTTATTCTAAAGCATTTTTGGTTCCCCGGGCTTCGCCAGTTCGTGTCAAAATATATCGGTCACTGTTTAGTGTGTATCTCCAAAAAACGCGTACCTCGAGCACCCCACCAGCCAATCTCCTCTTGGGAAAAGCCCGATACTCCTTTAAATACCTTACACTTGGACGTCTTGGGCCCCTTACCAGAATCCGAGGGGTATAAGTTTGTCCTATTAGTAGTAGATGCCTTTACAAAGTACTGCCTTCTATACCCGATTTATAGACAAGACGTAGCTGAATTAAAACGCACTTTCACAAATGCTATCTCTCTTTTTGGAGTACCCAAACTCGTCATAACTGATCGCGGAAGAATGTTCGAACCAGCTGAGTTCACGAAATTACTATCAGATATTGGTTCTGACATTCATTACATCACGCCCGAAATGCACAACTCCAATGGGCAAGTGGAGCGGTATGTACGAACCGTCCTGAACATGATCCGGATTGAAGCCAACCATAAAGGTGCCTCCTGGTCCGAGCAGATGTGGAGACTCCAACTCATCCTTAATCTGACAAAACAGAAGACAACACAGGCTTCACCATTGAATTTACTTGTAGGCATCGATGCTACGACCCCAATTATTCAATCACTTGTACGTGATGTTGCCATTGATTGTTCTCAAAACCGAGAAGCATGGCGGGAGCTGTGTAGATTCAGGGCCGGCGAGCTGCTGAAGAAAAATCAGTCTCAGCAAGATGCACGTGTCAATCGAAATCGACACACGCCACGTAAATTTAATGTTAATGATTTGGTGTTTGTAATTAAATATTCGCAGTCAACAGGCAAATTGGACTCCGGTATGCGCGGGCCTTATAGAGTGGTGCGGACTATGCCGAGTGATCGCTACGAGCTGCGACTGCTGAGCGGATCCTACGGGAAGCCCACTCAAGCAGCAGCTCAATACATGGTGCCCTGGCGTGGAGAGTGGTGCCCTGAGACCTGCGCTATATTTTTCGAACGTGATACAGAGTTGTGATTTGGCTTGTCATAGGTTAGACATTGTCGTTATGTAGTTATTTTATAGGCAGGTTAGGTAAATTATAACACTAAGCATACCAATTACACAATAACACACTATTCAGATAGCTACATATTATAATTTTCTCTCAGTATATTTATCTACCATGACAGCAGAGTTGACGGGCTAAATCATAAACACTGTAGTGGCGGGCACCTGCTTAGTGGTTCTACGAGGTATGAACCCTGTGGACATGCGGACCCTATGCCTTTGTCCGAGATATGCAGACTTGGGGCCTCTGTCTCGTGTAAAGCTTCTTCTACGAAGGGTAGCTTATGTAAGGAAAGAGTGATTGCGCATCACTTTGTCTTTTTCAGACCAATAGACGTGTAACCCCGCGTTACCGCCGTCTGTGTCTGAGTACAGCAGTAGGGGACGCCCTCTGTATGTTGTATGTTCGCAGATGCAGCTTTCGTCGTATCGACGTCAACCTTGGCGAATTGGAGTCGGAAACTATGTTGTTGGTTTGGTAAAACAAGAGCGCTCTATTTATTTTTATTTACTGATTTACATTATTACAAGTACACTCAGTATGAAAGAGAGGTGTGAAAGTGTTCATTACCCCGTTGTCTAACTATCTAAGTAGACTTGTTAACTGGTTTTACTGCAGATGGCGAAACTGATGATTCTGGTGAAGGTCAGTCTGCAGCGTTAGAAGAAACAGACGAGCCTGTCGCTGGACCATCTTCGGCACCACATGGAGGGCTGTCAATGCCACAAGGAGCATCCAGCCCGCTGCAGTCACTCCAAGATGTCGTCGAGGACGACTCCACGTCAGGAGAGGCCGTATTAGCTCAGACCTGACGTAAGCGAGCTGTAGCAACGCATCAACCATTCCACTGCATATAAAAGGACCGCACAGACCGGCTGACGGCCATTTGCTCGTTGGCGCTCGGACTGTGCACATCGCTCTCGGCGTGTTCCTTGGTTTCATTAAATTATCAGTTACGTGAGTAATCTAGAATTATTGTTATAAATTGTATCATTGGAAGTCTAAAAAGTGATTATCGGTGTTTCGTTCTTTACTGTTTTCATGTGTAAGCAAACTGTTGGTAAAAATTAAATAAATCTTTGAAGACTTGATTATTTTGTTATTTTTTTAGAACTACCTACTTAAAAAGCTAAATATGGGTCGATCTCCAGAGGCATTTTTTTTCGTGTCGGGCTGGATAAACCCATTTCAAAATCGAAAAACGTTTTCAAAATATATTTGTATATACAGTTCGGTGTTTAAACTACGTGATACAAGGCTAATATTATAATAATGTTTATTTTAAATATTTAAAAAAAATCTAAAACCCTAAAATCCTGATCGCTTTGGGTTGACCCAACTCCCGATTGAATGATAAAAATATTCTTTAACTTCGTTCGGGAGCAATTCTTTTGTCGCCTGAGAAAAGTACTTAACAGTCTTTTATCGGGTAGCAATAAGTCGCGTGCTTTTAATGGCTGAGTTATGCCTCTGCTCACATACTCCTTTGGCATACTAAGATGGACTCAGACCGAATTGGACGCCTTAGATAGAAGAGTCCGTCAAATGCTCACGACTTCCAGAATGCTACACCCGCGCTCATCTGTTATGAGGCTGTATATCCCGCGGAGATGTGGGGGTCGCAGCTTTTTAAATGCCAAGGACCTACATAACCGTGAGGTGAGCAGTCTCAGGGATTATTTCCTTAACAGTGAGTGTGGGATGCATTTGGATGTCGTGGCAGTTGATAGACACTTTACGCCGCTCTCCTTGGCAACAGAAAACTGGCGCAAACCAGTGGTGCTAAGCACTCTCGATCGCAAGGACATATGGAAGAGCAAGGTGCTACACGGGCGCGACTAACGGGCTCTAACTGGGCCTGATGTAGATTTGCCTGCCTCGGTGAACTGGCTACGTTGCGGTGACCTCTTTGGGGAAACCGAAGGTTTTGTCTGTGCCATTGAAGATGAAGTTATCAATACTAATAATTACCGGAAATATATTATAAAGGACGGCACGGTCGACGTCTGTCGGGCAAGCCACCGTCCTGGAGAATCACTCCGACATATTATTTCCGGTTGTTCTCATCTTGCTAACAGAGAGTATTTGCACAGACACAACCAAGTAGCCAGAATAAATCACCAGCAACTTGCTCTTCAATATGGCTTTGTTGAATCAGAGGTGCCGTACTATAAGTACGCACCTGCGCCAGTTCTCGAAAATGGTCATGCAACGCTCTACTGGGATCGCTCTATCATCACGGATAAGACTATTGTCGCCAATAAGCCTGATATCGTGGTGGTCGACCGATCTCAGCGCCGGGCAATATTGGCTGATATCACCGTACCTCATGATGAGAACCTAGTGAAAGCCGAGAAGGACAAGCTCAGTAAGTACCTAGACTTGGCTCACGAGATTTCCACTATGTGGGATGTGGATTCAACCATTATTGTACCGATAGTCGTTTCAGCACTCGGTCTTTTAGCTAAGAGAGATTACAACATATAGACTAATTGCGGTGCTGTCTGTCTTTGCCAAGATTTTTGAATCTAAATTAAACGCATATATTAGTCGGCAGCTCAATAACCTTTTACATGACAGCCGGCATGGTTTCCGCAAGGCTCGCTCGACTACCACTAATTTAACGTCTCTTGTGGATTATGCCTGTGCGGAAATAGACACGGGTAGGTAAGTAGATGAGGCTTACTTCGACTTTAGGAAGGCCTTCAACCTCGTAGATAATGATCTGCTACTACGTAAGATGGCGAGGATAGGTTTTGTTCCGAAACTTCTCGATTTTTTTGCGAGTTATCTCAGAGATCGTTGTTAATTTGTTAAATTAGGTGTCTACAAATCCAAAAAATACTACACGAGATCTGGGGTCAGTCAGGGGAGTACCTTGGGGCCAATCCTGTTTTTGATTATGATTGATGACTTCCTGAAACCGTAAGAACAGCAAACTGCCTTTTATTCGCAGATGACCTCAAACTATTTTTGGGGGTAGAGGAATCAGAAAATGCCAATGCTTTGCAACGTGATATAGACGCTATTTCGGAGTGGAGTAATATTAACAACCTGCCTTTTAATAACTCTAAATGTAAAACTATCACATTTTCACGCAAGCGACGTCTGCTTATCACATACTACAAATTATCGGGCGAATCTTTAGAAAGAGTAGATGAAATTCGAGACCTCGGGTTGACTCTAGATACAAAATTAGATTTCCACAAACACGTTAAAAATGTTTGTAAAGCAGCAAACAAAGTCTTAGGGTTTATCATTAGGACGTCTTCCGAATTTGATAGTCTGTCCGTGGCCAACTTCTTATACAGTGCCTACGTACGCAGTAAATTGGAATATGCGACTGTCGTTTGGGATCCGCACGAAATTAATTACGTTCTCATAATTGAGAGGGTGCAACGTAAGTTTGCACGTTGGATTTATAGGAAGACATATGGATATTACCCGTTTTTATACCCTTCGTTGTTTGTGTCGGGTATGGTAACCTTGATACCCTTGCCCTTCGGCGTAAACTACTTCTTGTGGTACACTTTCTTTCGGTACTCCATCATAAATTAGACTGCCCGCATGTGTGTATGTTTTATAAGAAATTCATCTAAGAGCGACTTTAATTTGTTACGTATTTCATATAAAAACCTATCCACTGACGTTAACTGAAAATCTTGTATGGCTACTATTTTATATGTCACGATACGATTGCGAAATGCGGATGTAACTATTTCAATACCTTCACTATGTTTTATTGACTCACAATTTTGCTTATGCAAATTACTTCTCAAATGATCCACCCACGATTTACTATGGATTGACGTGTTACATGTCGTACAGAAAGGCATTTAGAAGTTTAGCATTTTAGTGCCGCGCTACTCGAGTGATGGCGCGGGCCTGGTAGCGCCGCGCCGGCAGCCGCGCCTGCTGGCCCGGCCGGTCACGCGCACCGCACACGCTGCGCAAGCTCCCACAGTGCGTGCACTTTGCTTGATCGGGGACATTCTCGCTCAATATGACAAAGCCGACCTATTTTTTGACAAAGTTATGCAGTTAGCAAACATTCACGACAATTTTTAAGCATTAATACTTAATTGATTTGATTTTTGTGAATTAATTTGCTGTTTTTTATTTTTAATTTATTAAATTTTCTCTGACATGTAGGTAGATTTATTATGAATTTTAATTAAAATGTTGATGATGAATAATAATAATAATTCTTTATTTTGAATTTGTAATTTGGCTATGTGAAAGGCACATTTATGTTGATTCGGGTGGCCCGTAATAATTAATAGTTAAGAAACAGTGTTAGAACATTAGTGTAATTTGGAACCAGGGCGGGCTAGCTACAGGCACAATTAACCGCCCACCTATATAATTCGTCTCCCTGATTGTTTTTGTTAAGTATGGCTTATCGAGTGTTTTGTTTTTTGTTAAGTGGGTAGTCCTGCAATAAATTAAAAACTTTTACCCTTATTTCGTTTCTTAAATTTGTGTCAATGACGGGTTTTTTGGAACTTAGTCGTTCTTTGACATTGTTGCAAATCTGTTACTGTGTTATCATTACCTGTTCTTTTCTGCCATAGTGTGCGATTATTGTTTAATTCGAGTTTCTAGTGTTAGCTTATTGTTTGTGACTGCAAAAAATGCCACTCGATGCAACTGGTGTAGCCAGGGCAGTTGCCTTAGCTGACGCTGGGTACAGCCAACGTCGCATCGCTCGTACACTCGGTGTACCACGAACAACCATACGGGATGCCATCAGACGGTTCCGGGAGACAGGTTCATACACTCGCAGGCCAGTTCAAGGTCGACAGCGATGCACTTCGGCTCGAGATGACCGCTTCGTTGTCGGCAACGTGTTGAGAAATCGCTTTTCTACCGCTACTGAAGCTCGTACGCGTCTACGCGTCTTTTTGAAGTACGAAACGTCAGTGAGTGAACGTATGATTAGAAGAAGATTGGCAGAAAGAAATCTGAGGGCGTTTCGTCCCGCTCGCGCCCCAGAACTGCTCCCACAACACCGTAGAGCTAGACTTGCTTTTGCGCGAGAATATGCTGAATGAACTGTACGAGAATGGAAGTACGTACTGTTCTCAGATGAGAGCAGAATAGCCTTAAGAGGTCCAGATGGACGCCAGCGTGTCTACAGACGCCCAAATGAAAGGTTTGCTCCATGCGCTATAACGGAAACAGTGGGTTACCAGGAGGGTCCATAATGGTTTGGGGAGGTATCTCTTACGAGGCTCGTACCGATCTTGTAGTGTTCGACAGAGGCAGTATAAATGCTCAAAGATACGTGGAAGAAGTTCTCCACGAACATGTCATACCGTTCGCACCATTTATTGGTGACAATTTTAGATTAATGCATGACAATGCACGATGCCATACCGCAAGATTGGTTACTGAGTACCTTAATGAGACCGGGATTCAAGTTTTGCCATGGCCATCACTCAGTCCGGATCTCAACTCAATAGAGCACATATGGGACAACCTCAAAAGACGTATTCGAGCAAGAGTACCAGCCCCTACATCCATTGGAGAGCTCACAACGGCTGCGGTAGAGGAGTGGCACAATATCCCCCAATCAGATATCCAAGATGTGATAGATGGACTATCAAACCGGCTCCAAGAAGTCATAAGGGCCAGAGGTGGCAACACCCATTATTAATTTTCATATTTTTTTAGTATGACCGTTTTTTTTTTCAAAATTTAAAATGTCTAATTTTGGTAGAAATTTTAAAAATATCGATTTTTGTCATAATTCTGTATTAAACGACTTTTTAAAATCAAAGCTTTTATTTTATTTTTCGCCTTAAATGTTGTTTATAACGTAGCATTCATAAAATGTGATCTATGTTTAAACATTTCTAAAAATTTTAGGAAATACAAGGTGGGCGGTTAATTGTGCCTGTGAGTGTATTTGATTGGAATTCAACACGGAAACACGTGGCGTGGCGTGACGGACGCGGTGCATATTTGTCTGGGTTATCAGTACTGATGGGGTAGCCAATGGTTGGTTTGGGGCCTTATCACCACCAGTCCATCACCAGCGCAGTACATCACCAGCAGCAGCCGGGGGCGCGGCGGGCTGCACCGAGCTGAGGACGAGCGGAACAGCAGCAAGGGAGTGGCACACACCGTGTCCAGTAGATGTAAGTTCTTTTATATTGATTATAGTTCAGTTAGTTTTAAGCTAGGGATAGTTGTTGTCATGATTTAGACCTCTAAATCCAACAATTACCTATATATAATATAAAGTATAACTAAAACTACACTATTTCACACGTATTGACGGCGACGCGTGACGCTGCGCGGTGTCAGGTAGTCGGCCGCGGTTTAGTCCTCTGCCTTAGTCTACTTTTCACTAAATAGCGACTGCACATGTGCTCAGTGTGACAGGTAGTGAGTGCAGTGTTTAGTCCGTTAGTCGCCTTTTACGACCCTTATCCCATCCCCTCTCTTCCCTTACCCAAGGGAAGAGAGGGGAGGTAGTATTCTTTCACCCCTGCGCGACACGATTAATCCGCATTACCTCCTCCTCCTCGCCTCTATTTCACATAAAAAACAATGATGACGTGTGCAAGTGCAAAGTACGAAAGTGCATTTTTTTTCACGTCACCATATCTGGCTGCTGCGATATGGTTGCAGAGTGGTGTAGTTGTGGTACGTGTAAAAGCATCCTTAGGCCTTAGTGAGGAAGAATAAATAGCTCTATAGAGATAGTTTAGGAAAAAAAGGTAAAAAATGTTTGTCAAGTAGGTACCTAAACAGCAAACAAGAATTATATTTAAATCGTTGCGATTCTACCGGTTTGGAATGCAGTCTTATACCTAGAAAAAACATCGAACGATCATTATTGTCTTAGGTAAACAAGTCGCCAGGGGTATTTACATGCCATGTTGTCACTTCAATCGGTAAACAATAATTATAAATTAATGAATAAAAAGACTAACACATGGGAACCCACGTAATTAAATATTAATGGGTTCAAGTTACGCCATGCCAAACGTAGAAAGATATATTTATATAGTGGCTCACATTAACAATTTTAGTCTGTCTGTCTCTTTCATGAAACATCACGCGAAAAATTCTTAGTTCCGGGTATGAAACCCTAATGATTGCAAAGGATAGGTTATATCAGTAGTGCTAATTATACCAACCCGATTGAATGCCAATAATTTATTTTAAGTAATCACTTCTCAACATACATACAAACTTACATTTTTTTTTAATGTGACACGTCAAGTGCCTACATCCTGCCTGATGGTAAGCAGCCGATGTAGTCCAAAATAATGAGAGCGCTCCTCACCGTGCAACAAGCACGACAAGCGAGCGCACCCATTCATAACGGCCTGCAAAAATGCCGTTTCACGCCCCAACCAAAAGACCCGGGATAATAGGAGCTGGGAAACACATGCGCCGGCAGAGAATTCCAAAGCCGAATGGTTTTACAAAGGAACGGCTTTTCAAATTTTTTGGTACGAGTGCTGATATTCTGCACAGTATGATGGTGGTTTCTAAGACCAGCACGTGTAGTCCGGGACAGAAAAGGAGAAGGCGGGATTAGATCAAAAAGTTCTTCAGACAATCTCCGTAGTAATTTCGGTAGAAGACACTGAGAGAAGCAATGTCTCTACGCAGGAGGTCCTCAAGAGAGGGTGTAACCTCAGCATCTCCAATAATGCGTACCGCTCGCCTTTGCAGTCTATCAAGTGCATCGAGCAGGTATTTAGCGGAGCCGTCCCATAGATGGGAACAATACTCCATAGTCGATCGCACCTGAGTCTTGTACAGTATAATATAATCACGACTATTATTCCCGAAGGGTTAGTCAGAGACTAGGTTATGAGGACCGCAAAAGCAGTCCTCTACCATAGTCCACTTTCACCAAATAGCGACCGGACATCAGGTGGTGAGCCCATCGTCGCTCTATGCTGTTGGAAGTATGTGCTGTCTTTAGTCCGTTAGTCGCCTTTTACGACACCCAAGGGAAGAGATGGGGTGGTAGTATTCTATCATCGCTACACGACACGGTTACTTCTACAAATTGTCGTGAAACTGATGCGTGAGGTCACCGTGAAAATATCTACAGGTATTTTTTCTTCACATATTCTTTTAAATTATATAATAACTTAATCTAGAGCTACAGATTTAATTTTTTTACTGATAGACATGCTACTAAATAAAGTATGCTTTTTAGCTTGCTTATTACAAGCGTATACGTAATAAGCATGCTGGAAAGTGTCAAGTCTAAGAAAATGACGAAGTCGTCCTGAGGGCTAATTACTAGCAACGCTTTGACACACATACTACTAAGCAGCAATTGCTCAATAGTGGCATACTTTCGTGTTAGTAATGAGCATGTCTACCTTTACGTTAAATAAATAAATTTCAAAAACAATTTAAATGCTATCTATTAACGTTACTAAATAATTTAAAAAAATACTGTATATCCCGTCTGTCACGAATACTTCTAGAGGTTGCTAACAATTATTATATTATATACTTATAACCGCCTCTGTAGTCTAGTGGCTAAGCCACCGGTTTCAGACCCAGAGGTCCCAGGTTCGATTCCCAGCGGGGGGTACATCTTTGTTTGCTCGGTTTTTTTGGTGGTAGGGCTGTTAAGTCCGCCTGGCTAGCTACCACCATCTTATCTAAGTCTGTCGCCATAACAACGATGTTTATAGCATAGTTGTGTTCCGACAGTTAGAGATAAGATAGCCAGTTCCTCAGTGGTTGAGGATTCCGGGTGAAGCGCGCTTCCACCTTCGGCCTTATCGTCACTTACCATCAGGTGAGATGAAGGCCAAGCGCTTACCTGTTACCCGTAAAAAAAAAAAATCTATCGTGTCTGATATTACGGCAGCTGACTTCATATTCAATAATTATTACCCCTTGTATGTCAAGCGCCATTTTGCCAATATGGCCGCATCTGTCACTCTACTTCCGAATTACTTCCTGTTTATATCCGGTCTAGGTTTATTGACAATTTCCATGAAATTTGGTATGGAGCCCTTATTAAAAATGTATAGCACTGGGATCATTATTAAATAAGCTATCTGGCGATGTATAATAAAGTGTAGTTTGATGCTACCATTAAATTGCGAAAAAAAGGTGAAAGTAATTTTTATTTTTGTCCCGATTATTTAAAAAAAAAATTATATAATTATAAATAAAACCATGAAAGAAGTTATAATTACTACGAGTATTATTTGTTTTATTTACAATTTAGAATACACGTTTAAAACAGAATAAACCTCGCCATACATTTTTTATTTGCGCCAGAAGTGACGCATAGTATCGAGCGATAACGTTGACTGAACGAACTTACCGTTTATCATTTTGAAACATTTCTTGCGTTGTAATGCCGTCTTTGTCCCACTCTATACATTAAGGCAAAGTAATAATAACTAAAGAAGGATACATATAGTTTTAACAGCTCAAATTGTCAATAAAACAGACCCCTTGCCAATCTGCCCAAATTGGGCATTGCGCATATGCGCCATATTTTAAATCGACCCAAATTGGGCATGTTGCGCATGCAAGGGGTTGTGCCTAAGCTCGCATAATTAATTTGAATATACAGCTAGTTAAGACACGATCTCTCCGATGCGACATTATTGTCCTTAAATACTATTAAGAGAAGTGGAATTAGTTCAACAGTGGAACTTTGACAGGCATCTTAAAAAAATAAGAATAAGAAGGTAATGAAATAATAAAAATAACAAATCAGACAAATAATAATTAAGAAAGTATTGTCCAAAGCACATTGTCAACATCTCATATTTTATTCCATCACTAATCTTAGGAAAATTTAATTGATTCAAGTTACGCAAATCCTTACCTTAAGAGGAGTTACATATCGACTGTGATTTTTGCGTAAAATGGCCAATTTTGGCGTTATGGATCTCAGAAACAAAAATACACTAACAATTATGACTTATTGAATAGTGTAGAATAGCTATTGGAATAGTGCGTATGGGCCTCGCTTTTTGTAAATTTTGCTTAACTTTTTAAAGAAACCCAAAATTACAGAGAAAGATTTTCATGAAGTGCACGAAGGCACTTTTTTGAGCTCATCGATTGAACTACTGTTCTAAACAAGTGAAATAAAAAAATTATAATGTTATCTCTTATGTAGTCGAATAGTGCATAGCGGCCTCGGAATTTTTAGAAATCATTGATTTTATATAGGAATTTTTTTTTATTTTAAACCAAAAAACTTCGAAAATCGCTATAAGTTAACTTTGAATTTCTCCTATCTACGATAATATTATTGAGCAAAATGTATACCAGAGTAATTGTTACTTCATGAGAAATAAAGATTTAATAATTAATTTACTATCCTATTTCGATAAAAACGATTAATACAACTGCCAAATTACTACAAAATGCGATGCGCCGGCTGTCCGAATTCAACTTTGCTCACAGAATAGAGATTTGTAATATTATGCACAAATTTATTATCCTTTTTGGATAATAACGATAATTACAACTGCAAAATTACTTCAAAATGCGAAAATTGGCATTTTACGCATAAATCACAGTCGAGATGTAATAGGCCTCTTAACGACTACAATTATTATTTCTGTTCACATTCGCCGGAATTTTCTTTTCGGCACAAATTTGCAATAGAAGTGAGCTTACGACAAAAATATTGCTGGAGCTTAGGTGGTTTGTTCGCATTTTACATGTATGGTAAATTGTACTAAGCAATAATCGTATATTATGACATACGAGGTCCCAGGTGGGTCATTGGGCTGGCACGTAAGTTATAACGGTATAGATTTGAAAGTATCCCATTTGCTATTTCAATCCAAATTGTAAAAATGTAACACATTATTTTGAATCTTTCAAGGTTGGTGTTTTAACATTAAAATGGTGACTGTCATCATCATTATCACTATTATTATTATGTCCTTTATTCAACATATTATCTTAAGATTTTTTTTACAATATTTTATATAACAAAACATATTTACAATATAAAATATTTAAAAAAATTTTACCTAGCTTGCCACCGGCAGCGGGGATAGACCCAAGCTATCGGTAGTTATGGCTGCAGAGTGAGGAACCTCCTGACAATACGTGCCGTGTCAAAGAGTACTGCCTTTTGCATCTGACCTTATTATTATTAATAAAAGCCTATATTTTCCCAATGCTGGGCAAAGGGCATAATCATCATAATAGCTGTGACAATCGAATAGAGAGTTCGGACCCACCAAGCTGGCCAATTGAGGGTTAGTGATTTTTAACCACTGCCATTTTGTGACAACAACGGCGACTAACGTGCCTTCCGAAGCATATTTTATAATCTGGTTACGTATTATCTGACATTTTGTTACAACAACGCACTATGATTCGTGTAGAACAAGTTAGCTGGACAAAAACGACCTTTAAATTTCTAGTAGTACTTCTTAATAGAAACTCATTAGGTCTATACATTAAGGAATACACCTATAACTTTTCGTAATTACCCTCATTTAAAACGTCATTAGGGTAAGTTTATAAAATGATCACAATTCAAAGTGCAATTATTTGCATTTTTACGCCTTACTTTATAACAATATTTAAGTTACTAAAATAATATTTTGCCAGTGTTTTTGTGATGGATTGCATACATAAGGGTAAGTATTTTCTTTTGAGTTATTTTTATTACTAGAATCTTGATTCCTTAATTTTATTAATTAAATGTTTAAAAAATAGTGGTGGTTCTGCCCCACTTTTTTTAAGTCAATGGTAAAAAAGTTACATGTCCACTCATGTCCACTCTGTAGAACCTATTTTAAATGATTCTTACAAGTTCTTACAAGTCTTATTTTTAATAATTATGACATTTAAATGAATTGCAATTTAATTGTATTGTTTGTATAAATTGCAAAGATACTAGGTAACATTAATAATTAATTTCAGACAAAAAGTCAATCGATGTAGTTACAATTATGGATATTTGCATGCCTACATACTTATGGCAGAGTATTGTTGATACTTTAAATCATTGTCTTACATCTCAATGTTGTGTACATGATATTCGGCAAATAAATGATTTATTTATTTATTTATTTATAAGTCTGTAGTAGTAATAAGTGGAAAAATTTATTGCGAATTATTTGCACAACTATTTTTTTTATTTTTTTTAGTATTGCAATTTTCACTGTCTAACAATTTTTTTTTTCGAAGAATGGTTGAAACACCTGAAAGAAACGCGGAACGAAGAGCTCTTTCGATTTATATCTTCGAGACATGATTTTGATGGTGTTACGGAGCAATCTATGAGAGACCTCAAGGTGATCATCTCTATACATGCATCAAAATTGACTGAAAAGTAGAACAGTTGTGGATGAAACCGAGAGTTATTAGACAAGAATTCTACGTGGCTGGAGGGCGCTGACGTATCTTTCGATGTGTCCGTTTATGTTTCCATGTAAAGTACTTCCATAGAAACCCAACCCGGACCTGGAATCCAACTGAGAAATTTGATGATTTCAGTCTCAAAACAAAACGATGACGTTCAAAAAAGACGACGTGTACCTATATGACCTTTTACAATCTAGAATTGCTAGTGAATTAGTATACGCTGCTAAGGTGTCAACGGGAATGTCAGGTCAGAGAAGTGTAGCACGTCAAATTGAAGACTTAAGTGATGACCCTTCACAATGTCAGAAAAGAATGAGTAAAACGAGTGCCCCCAAGTGTTTGACTAGTGAGGAAGCTTTGGCGTACTACGTTGACAGTAAATCAAGTAGCCAAAGTCATTATACAGAGTAAGAAAGGCTAAAGTAGCCTGCTATCCTCCAGATTAACAAATTATTGTTAATGATACGCGTGCTGAAATTGAAATCCAGGCAGTTCTAAATAAAACTGCAGAACGCTTAGTTTCAGCACAATAAAAAGTTAACAGTAGTTTGTTACCTTGCACGTCATTCACATTAACCAGTTAAGTAGGACTGTGACGGAAGTTCCGGTCATAGTTTGTAAACAAAAATTTCACCAACAGCGATGACAGTTATGAGTTTTTGTTTGTGTTTTCATTCGTTTCTCTTCAATTGCGAGACGTTAAGCTTAATAATAATATGTTATCTGTTATTAGGTTTTATAAATACTTTCTAGAAAGAATATTTTATAAATTATATTAGTAAGTAGGTATACAACGTTTCTGAACTTTTTTTTATAATACACGCATAAACGATAAACCATCCTCAAAAAAGTACTGAGAGCTATACATTAACGCTTATTGACCTTATATAGAAATAAAAATCAAAGCAAATAATTTTGTCCAGCTAACTTGTTCTACACGAATCACTGTGCAACGGGACTAATGTGCCTACCGAAGCACATATTAAAATCTGGTTACGTATTATCTGACATTTTAAAAATTGATCTACTTGCGAGATTGCAATTTGAACACGTGGGCCGTTGCTATTTCTTTTCTAAAAGGTAAGAAGCCCCTAAATAAATTAAGAAAAAAACTACTGCACTACTAAGCTCCTTATGAATTACTGAGACTAAAGACGTGCGTAAGCAGATCTATATCAAATACGTACACAAATTACTCAAGGCATCCTTTATAATTTTCGTATTTATTTTGTCGAATTGTAACCATATTTCAAAGAGCTAAATGAATCATAACAATTATTGACTGTAATCTAAACGTAGGCTTGGTTCCGATATTTCCTAATACCCGTAATATTAAGGTTATTAATACATTGACTATTCAAGCAAACATAATGTACACACTAATTGATTGGAATCCAGGCCCTTTGATGTTGTCGGTTTGATTTAAACAGATATAAATAGTACCGATGGTTTCTATGACAAATGTTGTTCAGTCAAAGTTTTCATATTAAAGGGCTATTATTAAACACAAAGGGTCAAAGGGTTGCAAAACAATACGAAAAGAAAAAGGAAGCGCGCCAAATAGAGTTAATAGAAGTGAAGTAATAATACATTAGAAAAAAAATGTAATAGAGAAGATGGAAACCATCACCAAGCCATCACGCGGCTTTTTCACACGCGTTGAACAGTTTGTGCACGCATTACATTGCGTGCTGCAGCTGTTTTACAAAAGTGGTTTCCCAGCAATTGGAATTTACATTCTACTTTGGATCCCATTATAAAAATCTTGTCAAAACAACAAACTGCTAAACTCACAGATACTATTTTGAGGAGGATTTCATGTATTATATAAAATTCAATAGATTAGTAAAATATCTTTTTTTTTTACATTTCAAACTGTACTTAGTGGATACTCTGTACTTTAAAAAGTTAATATCAAATGTTTTGTACCCTCAGAACAATAACTTATTGTTCTGAGTTTATACCAAACACCATTAACAATAATATGATTTCGGTCGCACTGCATATCTCGAATTCTTTTTTTAAACATACAGTAACGAAGAAAATGTCTACAAATATAAGATCAAGTTGTTTGGAAAATAAATTGTTGAAAACAAATTATGCCTCAAACTACCAAAATCTAATACCAAGTAAGTGTCTAAGGTAAGTGTCTAAACATGAAGCCGATTCCAGTGAAACTGAACCATTGCAAAAGAAGTCAAACGAAATCGTCATCCCTAAGGAGCCACTTTATCTTAACTTGGGAACGAAAATAGTATCCCCGGCGACGGCTTGTTTAATAGTGGAGCTTACGGATCCATCGCCTTTTTACTGCGTGCGTAGAGCGGATTGTCTCTGTTTAGGCTTTTAGTGGGCATGATATAAAGATGTTGACCGAATTTGTCCTAAGAGATTTGGGTTAACTCGAACTAATTTGTGACATTACTGGTCGGGATTCTATTTCTAATGCAGTATTATGTACGGAATCCAAATAATTGGGGACGAAGCAAGAGGTCATTGGCTGTGGAATTCTAAAAAGCAAATACATAAAGCTGGGTGCCATTCTTAGTTTATACGCTATCTATGACTGTCGGCAAGATGTCATTGATCTAGTGTATTTTTATTTGTCTTGCTTTAATCTCAATAAATAACTTATCACACTATATTACTATTGTCCATTTTAATTTCTGGTAATAAAATATTCATTACTGTTTAACCACTTAACATCTGTATCATAATGTAGAATTGTAGAATAAATAACTTAAATCTACATTTTTATAAAACTAACGTAATAAACTTGTTAGCGGGTGTATTTTTTTGGCCTTTTTTCAAGCCTTCCATAAATGTATTATCTCACCTGTACCTAGCAGTGGCACGTTTATAGGCTAATGATGATGATAACCATGTTGGTGACCCTTAAATATAAATAAATCAATCAATTAATCAAACATTATTTCGTATAGATAAGGCACTGAGTAAAGTGGACGGTCAAATTGGAAACAATTGGTGCCAACTCAAACCGCCAGACCGTACCAACCATAAGTGTGCTCAACAATCAGATCCCTTAGGCGTAGTCCACAATCAGATCGCAGTAAAACATATTTCCGGGTGTTCCAACAACGAACATGCGAATGCAGAAATACTTTCCGCCATATTGGAACTTCGGCAGGAGTCCCGAAAGCAAATACTGAGTACAAAAACTTCGGCCAACGTTTGCGGACACAGTTTGTTGTTGACTCGTCAGTGAATTTGTGGGAACTCTACATGGGAACGTTCGGGAAAGAATGAAATTGCACGGAAAGTATAAATTATCATTTTATTATTCGCTAGAACCTAGATACTAATATTTGTACTATAGACAGCTGTATTCAAAAATTTAATTTGTTTATCGTTCATTTAAATTCACTGCTACTCGATCTGACAGAGTGAAAACAAAAGCCAGATGCAATCCTGGTTTCGTAGTTAGTTCGATTAACAGTTAGTATTTTTTTCTATAAAGCATCATCCAGTCAGCTCCCACTAAGATGTAGAGAAATCTCATGATAGTTTTAGGAATGAATTCCCTTAATTTTTCTTATTAAAGTAAAAAAACAAAAAAGGATACCGACCTTAACAAAAAACATGTATATACAAAGTGGAGATGACACTACGACAATAAATGAAAAAATTGGCTATATGGCTAATTCATAAAAATAATTTGAAACTACTGACTTAACCTTAGCACTGAATTTTTTTTTTATTTTTCGTACAAAGTTAAGTTACTTAAATAATATTTAGTTTGAATGAAAGATGAATTAAAAAATTCAGTGCTAAGATTAATTAGAGAGTTTTAAATTATTTCTATGAACTGGTATAGCCAATATTTTCATTTATTGTCGTAGTGTCATCTCCACCCCGTATAAGAAATACAAAAAACGTATAAAAGCATAGAAATTAAGACTATTTTTAAATCCTTGCATGGCATTTAAAATCTTTATTGAAAACAGAAAATAACTCTTAACAAAAGACGACTTGTCATTCCTCAGGAAAAGGATTGCTAATTTTAAATAAATATATTATAGTTAGTTATTTCATCAATTGTTAAAATTTAGTAATAATGTTTTATTAGCCTAATGTCGAGGAGGCTCTATAGCACTCCCTATCCCTAAGAAGGGATTACTTCCTCGCCTAAAGGGAAAAAGAGTACGAAAACTTTAATTAAACAAGTTTGGTGAGAATTGAGCTCGGGACTTTTGTAAACGGATAATCGAAGCTTTGGAAGCCACCTGGGAGTGGGTGTCTTCGTGGCTGACAGTCACACAATGGCGTAGCGCAAAATGGAGGGAAAGTGTGATCTTGACGGCTGCAATACTTTTGCAAAATGGCGCGCTCCCAACGGACATTAAACGTGATAGATGGATAATATAAGATTTTTATTTCGACTTGTTTTAGTATTATTATTTCACATTTTATTTGTCTCTCTTACAATATCTAATGAATTTTCTCTCCTAGAATATCTGAACAATTCCCCATAAAAGAGAAACCAGTGTATTTCCTTGAGTCTTTATGTAAAGGTAATTGGAAATAAGCGTCATTGCAGTCTATTAAACTTATAAAGTTAACCCCATGAAATGATTGAATTATTTCGGATGCCAACGGAGGTGATTCCGCGTCTCCTATCATATTTTTATTGAGTTCACGCGCGTCTAATAAAAGTCTTATAGTTTCATCTCGCTTCTTGGTGTAAGTAAGCGGACTACGATACGGCGTCGCCTCTTGTTGAATAACTTCCAACCCCTATAGTTCGTCTAATTTTTTCTTGACCTGTTCTCTATGTCCCAACGGTACCGGATAACTGCGTTTGACAAAAGGTTTATCATCTATTAATTTAATGACGTGTTCGTACTTATCTGTCAATCCTAACTTATTTGTGAACACCTTACTATGTTTGTCTTTGAAATTATGGGGAATGCACACTCTCTCTGTTGCTCTTTTCTTTACCTTCATAAATATTTTTGTCAAACTGAAACTGGCTCTCGATCGTGTCTCTAAGTGGGGATCTGAAAACCTGGTCGAACTTAATGCCAGCATAACCCAGGTTTGTGCATTCTTGACCAAGGTAAATCCCTTCCTTACTACTCCTCCCTCTCTTCAGAAATCTCCGTTACCCATTTCGCTGGATCTCAGCATTCTTGGCATGGACATCGGCCAGGAACTGAATCCAATATCTACATCGAGAGTGTTATTCTAACTGCCTCCTGAAAGTTGGGTATTCTCAATAATGTGAGGCGGTTTTTCACTCCCGAGCAGCGCTGTTTGCTGTACAAGACTCAGGTGCGATCGAGTATGGAGTATTGTTTCCATCTATGGGACTCTATGGGACTATGGGGCTCCGCTAAATATCTCCTCAATGCACTTGATAGACTGCAAAGGCGAGCGGTACGTATTATTGGAGATGCTGAGGTTACAGCCCCTCACGAGGACCTCCAGCTGAGTAGAGACATTGCTTCTCTCAGTCTTCTACCGAAATTACGGAGAGTGTTCTGAAAACCTTTTTGATCTAATCCCGCCCTCTCCTTTCCTCTCCCGGGCTACACGTGCTGGTCTTAGGAACCACCATCATACTGTACAGACTATCAGTACTCGTACCAAACAACTTGGCAAGTAGTTCCTCTGTAAGATTATTCGGCTTTGAAATTCTTTGCTGGCGCATGTGTTTCCCAGCTCCTATTGTCACGGGTCTCTTAATTGGGGCGTGGAACGGCATTTACGTAGGCCGTCATGTATGGGTGCGCTTGATACCGTGCTGCTTATTCCACGGTGGGGAGCGCTCACATTATTTTGGACTGCATCGGCTGCTTACCATCAGGCAAGATGCGGTCACTATGCCGAGTCAATATAAAAAAAGATAAATTTATGAAACAATTTAAACATATTGATTTTGAATCCAAAAGTTAACTTTATATAGTTTATTTTAGAAATCTATACAAATAAAAATCAATTGCAACAAATGTATCCCGCCCATCGCTTTACAACTCGGCCCGATAACCAAGGTTCAATTCCCCGGACAGGCAAAGTGTGTTTCGAATTTTTCGATACAAAACTTGGGTTGTGATTTCCACCAACCAGAGTTGGCAGAATAGCAGTATTGGGCTAATTCTCTTTTGCTGTGTTAATAATTGTCAGGACATGGTGGTGTCTTTATTTTATACAAATAAAAGTTTTATTTTGGAAATGATTCACGAGATACCTACGGAGCGTGCACGCAGACGAAGTCACAGGCGGGCAGCTAGTTTGAAAAAAAGTTACAATGCTCTATAACAAAGCAAGGTTTTTTAACCGACTTCAAAAAAGGAGGAGGTTCTCAATTCGGTTGTATGTTTTTTTTATGTTTGTTACCTCAGAACTTAGTCATTTAAACACCGATTTAGAAAATTATTTTTTATTTGATAGGTTGGTCCCATTTTTATCAAAATCCAGTTCTGATGATGGAATCCTCAGGAATTGAGGGAAATCCTCAAATATTGTAGGTAAACCTATAGCGATTTTGGTATTTTCAGCAATATGTCAAGAATTTGCAATTATAAAGTATTATTTGATGAAGTAGAACTGATGAAGAAGACCACAGACCGTCATTGGAACTCCTCAATGATAAGTATTTCACGGGTGGCGATAAGATATCTCGATTAAGATAGTTAAGCGACTATGACGAATTAAAAGAAGGCAGGTTCTGATTGTGGAATCCTTGAGGAATTAAGGGAACTCCTCAAATATTGTAGGCATACCTATAGCGACTTTGGTATTTTCAGCCATAGGTCAAATGAGATCAACTCCGGCAATAAATCCTTCCTAACTAATATTGTAAATGCGAAAGCGTGTTTATTTGTCCGTCTCTCACTTGCGCATCGACCTGAATTTGCACATAGATAGCTGAAGAACAATAGTGACATAGACCACTTTTTATCACTCCTTCCGAAATATTTCTATTAGGATCTAAAAATACACTATTCACACTATTAATTCTGTCACTTCTTGTCTAAATTCTTCTTAAAATCTTTATGCCGATGACTTACAAATTTACTCTCAGGCCTCGGCTAAGAACCTCTCAGAAGTGATTGAGCAGATCAATGGTGACTTAGCTACGATCTACGACTGAAGCAAGTCAAAAACGTCCCTCTAGTTTGCCTAACGGTGAACCCTAGTAACTCGCAAGTCATCATCGTAGGGGGTATACAGCGTTCGCGAGTAAATCCGGGTAACTTGCCGTATGTTTTGGATTTGATTTCCTACTTTGTGATAGGCGTTTCTCGTTTTCTTCGCTTGTCGCATTTATACGGCGCTGTCTCATACAAGTAGCACGTTTTGTAGGTTTACCAATATTCGCTTTCGATAAAAAGATCGGAACGATTCACTAAAAAGCGAGAAATAAACAAAAATTTTAACAAAATAAAAAACCGACTCCATAAAATTTTACTGAAATAAATGCACTAAAACGTAAACAATAATTGCGTAGTTTAGTTTGTTCAATTTACTTGCAATATTTACCTTTATTTTACTCAATCTTATAATCTTAAAAAAATATTTTTGGAGTCAGTGCCAGCGTAATACGACAATGTAGCAATACCTAATAAAATCTATTTACTAATGAACACGACAACTGTCAAAGGCTAATTATACATATTTACAAATAAAAACGACAATGGGGTTAAACGGCAGCAAGTCCGACCCAGACGGAGGTGGAGAGATGAGCTTGATGCTTACGCGAAGGATTGGCCAACACACGCAAAAGACCGCGAATACTGGAAGTGGGGGGGGGGGGGGGAGGCCTTTGCCCAGCAATGGGACAATATGGGCTAATATAACAATAATATAGTATGTCTTTTAATGTTTATGTTTGCATTGGCTGGCACCGACTCCAAAAATATTTTTTAAGATTATAAGATTGAGTAAAATAAAGATTAATATTACAAGTAAATTGAACAAACTAAACTATGAAATTATTTTTTACGTTTTAGTGCATTTATTTCAGTAAAAATTTTTGGAGTCGTTTATTTATTTTGTTAAAATATTTGTTTTTAAGATAAATAGTGAAGCTACTCGTAAAAATATGCCCATAAATTTCATTTTGATGGAGATGCTAAAGTAAACTGGCGTTTTATCATCAGCCTTTAAAAGTTCCACTGGCTGTGCTGTGGCCTTTCAACATGGACAACAGGAGAAGATTAGAAGAACCTACTACGCTGTCCCAAAATGGGTTAAACTGGCGTTTATAATATTAACATAATAATATTGTGTATTATTTGTAGCCAATTATTGGCTACCAATAATATTGAGGTCAACTATGTAATGGCAGGCGGGAACGTTACCAATAACTAGCGAAACCCAATAACGACAGGATATTTGATAGAATTTTTATGGAGTTTAGATGGCTGGTTAGCAGTTTGGAAGATGGAATTGGTTGGATTGGATTGATTTTGGATATGACTCTCAAAGTACCTATGAGTTGGTTTCGTTAGATCTACGTATAAGCTCACTAACGTTTGATGGTAATGAAAAATATATTATATGAAGCGTTAATATGAAATACGAATAAAGCTAGATTTTCAATAAATACTAAGTAATATTGCTCGGTCTGTGTTCGACAACGTCGATACTTTTGAAGTTATCTGTTTATGATTAGTTGATTATACTCGTAATAAAATAATGAAGTGAAATTATATTTTTGTAAAATATTTATTTTTAAAAGGATATAAAATCTAGAGCTGAGTATTAATAATGTGTTCTTTTTTCTCAAACCAACTAGGCATTGTTGTTATATCATAATGTTGAACTTACGAGTATACAAGAATGTAATCTAATGATAATGGTTTGGTTAGGTGAAAGGCTTAAAAATATCGAAAAACATTTCTATGGCTTTTGACACACTAAGAAACAAGGAAGCAATACCGAAGTGCGAGTTGATGGATGTTGCTAGAAGTATTTCAGTGTGTAAACAAACATTCCAATACTGCTTTTTCGTAAATATTACAGATACATTTGCCGGCGCGCTTGTTGATACGATGCTGAATGAAAAGCTAAATCCGTTATCTAAATAGTTTACAACTGGACCTCAAATATGCTCAATTCTATTCAACTTTTAGACACCCACAACTGTGTCTAATGAGTCTCTATTGTGGTGTTTTTTTTATTAAACTAAGGCCAAATTCGTAAAAGAATGTGTGTAAATAATTTTTTACAGATTTCTTGGTTTAACTATTTATTATGATGGAGTGCGGCCACCGCAGCCCAAGGACGCGCGCGACGAGGGCAAAAAGAGGTCGCGGCCGCTTGCGGTTTCACCCGCGTGGTTCCCGTTCCTGTGGGAATATCGGGATAAAAAGTACCCCATGTGTTAATCCAGGTTATAAACTATCTGTATGCGGAATTTCATCCAAATCTATTTAGTAGTTTTAACGTGAAAGAGTAACAAACATCCATCCATACTTATAAACTTTCGCGTTTAATAATTTAAGTAGGAAGTTATCGGTGGTGTGGGAAGAGATGAAAGAGGATGAAGTCTATTGTTGCAATCCGTTAGACATGTTCAGCTTCGATACTTGGATTACTGGTATTAAAATAGATGGTGTTATCTTTAATGTTTTAAAAAATGTAACGGGTCCAAAAACATCCTACGATCCAAATGTGTTGCATACAGAAGTTACAGCCGAAATTGATAGATCCTATAGTGGCTTCCATAAAATTTATACAGATGGATCAAAGTGCCAAGATGGTGTAGGAGCAGCTTTTTATGACCCTTTGTATAAAACATCTAAATCCTATAAAATTAAGCACTGTATTTCTATAATGTCAGCGGAGTTAGTTGCAATCTCGGAATCTTTAAGTTATATAGAAAACTTAAATGTTGAAAATATTGTTATACTGACTGACAGCAAAAGCGCTTTACAACATCTGGCTCGATGCGCCTCTGGGCACAGAGGTGTCTCGATAGCCTACATAGTATTGCTTCAAATGCACAAGTTTTACATGTGCAATAAGAATCTAAGGTTGCAATGGATCCCTTCGCATATAGGAATCATGGGAAATGAGGTGGTTGACAGAGTGGCGAAATCGGCTGTATCTGATGGTGTTAGTTATCATATTGTCCCAGATCAAACTGAACTTGTCAATAAGTATAAGAATAAGTGTCAGGAAATGTGGAAAGAGTATTTTGATAAGACTTCACTAGACAAAGGGATTTGGTATAAAACCATTCAGTGTCAACCTCCTCGGATACCTTGGTTTATGAGTAACAGGTTCAACAGGTCTCTCATAATTACGGCTCATAGGATGCGGACGGGACACTTTCCGCTAAACAATTTCGCATTTTTAATAAAAAAAATCGAGTCTCCAGAATGCACAGTGTGTGGCACTGTTGAAGATTTAGTCCATTTTTTGACGGAATGTGTCCGGTACCGAGCTGAGAGACGGCAATTGGCATCACTAATAGAGTGGAATATGCTTGATGTTGGTACATTTCAAAGCATTCTTGCCGAACCTTCAACAAGTTTAGCAAGGGCTTTATTAAATTATGTGTGTCATTGTCTACATATAAGAGAAAGTTGTGTTTAATGTATTTAATTTTTATTTATATTTGTTGTTACCTTAGTATCTAAGATTTACCAGGACTGACATGGTCACATTAGAGACCAAAGTCCTTTTATAATAAAGATTTAAAAAAAAAAAAAAAAGTAGGAAGTAGGATGACTCTACGCCCTATCATCTACGTCATTTGACCTAGTGCCCTTTAACTGGAACGCAGCAATGTAAAAACAATGCTGCTTGTCGACAGAAATAGATATCAGAATGGAGTACATTTCTATCCACATGAATCATAGTAACTAGTAGTTATGTTTTAACGACTGCCATCTTACACTGAGACTGATTAATGTTTGTCATGCACCCATCCAGTGACCCAGAATTACAAAATACTTGTAAGGTCGCAACACAAACGCGCCTACTCTACGACTCGATCCTTTCAATCTCAGTTATACCCAACGAATGATTTTGTCTAATTATGTATATCAGGCAAGTTAAGTGGTCATCGATCCAGTACAAACATTCGAGTTTATCAGATCAAACACAGTATGTCCCTAAATAGCACAAATTTATACGGTTTGGCAGGATTTGTGGCGATTGTTATTCATAATTGCAAATCGTATGCGTGTTTCTGTTTGCTGGACATCCCGGCAATCACTACAGCTCGATACCGTATATTGTAATCAATATTGTATCCTCTATTTGCTTTGTCATTAGCTTTTGACAATGAATTTCTATAAATTTCCACTTCCATGTAAAAATGAAATGATCCCATAACGGTTATTGGCTCATGTGTTTTTAATGAAATCCAGAACGGAGAAGCTTTGATCTCACTCAAGCAAGGGAACAAAATAAGGTAAGGCCGCAGTGGAAGAGCACTTCTCCAGAATTTCTCAACTTCTGAATGAAATTGGATAATCTTAATCTAAATGTCGTATAAGAAAATTACAACTAACGTAGTTCAGCATTCTAAACGAGCCTATTCCTCCTTCAAAGGCCGGAAACGCATCTGCGATTCCTCTGGTTTTGCTCGCTCTCCATCAGGTGACTTGCCGCGCCCGCCACCGCGCCGGCTCGTTTGCCTCCTTCTGTTATAATAAACCGTGTCGTGTAGCGGTGAAAGAATACTACCACCCCCACTCTTCCCTTGGGTGTCACAAATGGCGACTAACGGACTAAATACTGTATGTGCAGTTTTACAGCTGTCAGTTTTCAATCCAACAGCTTAGAGCGGCGATGGAGCTCACCACCTGTCACGCTGAGCATATTGTGCTCATTGCCTAGTCTCTGACTTACCCTTCCGGGAAAATAGTCGTGATTAATGTATGGATATAAAAAAAATACGCTACGGCTACGACGTTTGTAACGGCTATAGCCATAATAGTCATTTTCTGCTCGGGGGACAAATCCCAGCAGCGGGATATATAAATATATGGGTGGATGATAATGATATTAAATAGATAGATAGGTAGATAACGTTAACTACTTATATAGTTTTATCTATTCCTACGCCGTGTTGCGTAGCGGTAAAAGAACACTTTTTTTATACTACGTCCTCCGACTATGGTCGCCGAAGCCCTTACTACTACTAATTCTCTATTACCATACCATTCTCGCTTTTATTCTTCTCGCACTTTTATACTTCATACTTCACATTCATCCGTCCTTCTGCCGTTTTGTTTTATTAATAACAATTTTTCTTATGGTACTAATTATATTTAATACATATTTTCTTATTTCTAACTCTATTTTATTACATTTTTACTTATTTTCTATTGATACGTTTTTCCCAATTGGGGTAACTATTTTGCTTATTCTACATTTTTATTTCTTTATTCTTACAGCGTTTTCTTATTGCTAATTACATTTTTTATTTACTTATTTTATTTTTGGTGTAAGAATACTACTACCCCCTCTCTTCCCTTGGGTATCGTAAAAGGCGACTAACTGGCTAAAGACTGCACATACATTTAACAGCATAGGGCGGCGATAGCTCACCACCTATCACGCTGAACACATGTGCATTCGCTATTTGGTGAAGAGTGGACTATGCAAGAGGACTGCTTTTACTGTCATCATTGCCTAGTCTATGACTAACACTTCGAGGATAATAGTCGTTATTATTTGAATGTACGTACTGTAAGTACCTATGTACGCCACCTCGCTTGGATCATCGCAATATTTTTGATATTATTAACAGATTAATTCGTAATCCGACGCAAAACAGCCAATGGTGCGTTAACAATGCGATTTTGTATGTGCGGAACGGTAATTTCGGATAAAAACACGTATCCATTTGGGAATGAAATAGTAATCGGATTATTTACGTTAAATAACAATGTTACAGTTTTAATGAGGATAGGAATCATCAATTAGTTCAGATGGTACAGAATGATATCAATAGTTTGATCCAAAAGCATACTTACATATACATAGAAGACCGTCTTCCGGATCTCATAATTTCTACTAAATTAATAATAATAAAAATCAATTTCCGAAATGTTTGTACGCGCATCACTTTAGAACGGCTGCACATAACTGGCTAATTATTTTTGGTTGTGTTTGTATTTGTCGGGAGAAGGTTTGTATGAAATATATTTTTTTGGAAATTTACAAAAAAAAATATTTCATACAAACCTTCTACCGACAAATACAACGTCACGGGGTAAGTACGAGCGGGCCGCTTGTAAATAACAAATATTCCATACACATATATTATGTATAAAATAGGTATAAACAGTATGTTTTTTGTAGTATTTGGCGAGCAGGCAAATGATGGCTACTTCCACTGCCACACTCTACGTTTCACCTACTATATGTGTAAAAACAAGTAAATTAAATAATTATGTAACTTGATGTGATTGATTTTAACTATTAAAATTTTCAATCTCAGAAAATACGAGTAAGTATTTACTTAAATCTAGCGACAACCTTTTAAATCATATAAATTGTGTAATGACGTTATAAGTTGAAAGTTAAAGTTTTAAAGTAAAAGTTATTTTTTTCTTTTTAGCGCATTTAAATAAAAGCTTGTTTTTTAAAAAGGCTTTTTACTTTTAATTTTATTTGCTAACGCTCATGCACGTTCACGAACACTTAACAGTAAATAATCCACCATTATTTCACATTAATATTCGACAAAACACAAATTATAGAAAAAAATACAAAGCTGCAGACATCACGCTTCACTTTCCCACCAAGAAGTCCTTACCTTATGTTAGTATTCATTATACGACTTGTTCCTCTAGTTATGAGTGGCACCACAGTCATTTCTTCCTAACCGTAACATTGACTGTGGTCAGTAGTACCACAGTTATAACCGTAGTACAACCAGTCTACTGTTTGTACCACGGTAATGTAAAAGTAACCGTAGTGCCACTAGGGGTACTACTGGGTCTACCACGGTTCATAAACCATTTTAAAACATAAGTAAACCCTTAATAAATTTTAACTATAAGTTGACACTATATTCATTGATTATTAGGCGGTACGAAGTTCACCGGGACAGCTCGTTTCAAATTAAAGTAAAAAAAAACTTACTTAAAACCGATCCATATTAATAACTGATTGCCTGGCAGTGCGTCCTCAGGGATCTCTTTAACCCTTAATTTGGCAGCACAACATTGACTGGTATTTTTCGGTAAAATATATATAGACCTCATTGTTATGGTACACAGATGTTAAAAAAAAATCATGAAAAAAAGTTTTTTCATTACTTTCCTGAAAAACGTTCCTGTTGCGTTTTTACAACATTGCCAAACACTGAGAAATGGACAACCTTTTAACAACGTTTCTTTTTTACAACATTGCCAAATCGGGGTATGGATATAAAACCTTGAGGTATAATAAGGCAAATTATTTTTCACATGAAAATCGTAAAAACAATTTCGAGCTTTCGTCAAACACAAACATTACATTTGATACACAAAATCTCCACCCTTGCATAGCCGACAACGCCCCTTTTCTCCAACATTTGGTAGATGACTCATCGTACTTTACGTCATCAATAGGCCGAGGCACGATGGGTTTCTTGATTTTGTCTTCAGTTCTTGTTTGTTTGGCACTTTGGCACATCGCTTTCATCAGATCGTGCGTTTGCAAAGGGAATTAAAGCTAATATGCGATTCGACCTATGAACAAAAAAAAACCATGCACCCAAAAACTAAACTCAAGCTAAAAAACAATGGATTACACTATCAACATTATTTACTGTGTTCCATACTCCGTAAAATGATGGTATCTTACGGTCAAGTGCAGGCAAGGCTATACATTTGTCATTTAATTTTAAACCTAATTGCTTAGTAACAAAGATCAATGTACGTACACCAAACACAAAATAACTACTTTGTTGGATCGTTGGCGATGTCGCTTTATGGATTCAACCCGAAACCAGGGTAGTTCTTTGGATATTTGGCACGGATGCTTTTTAGCAACATTGAGGTTAGGAAGCATGTCACGTTTTTGTTACAAAATTTCTTCGCGTAATATTAGCTGATTTGATTAGTTTGCTATAATAAAAATAATATTTAGACAAATCACAAACAATAAAACTGCACAAAATAGTGGAAATTCATAAAACTTACGGATCAGTTGTTTCTTTTCCGCTGCATCGTGTTTGATTGACAGAAAAGGGATGTGTAATGACTCAAAACTTAATCGTTAACCGATTTTGTAGTGATATGTTGAACCTAACTTTATAACCAAATCGAATGATTTCAAAAATAATAATTATTTGTCGATGTAGAAATGTTAAGTAATTGTTGCTAAAAGTTATCAAAACCAAATTATGGGTTAAATGCCGTCAACGGCACTTAAGACGACAGACCTAGAATTGACGCACCTTCTCCCAGGGATGTCAAACACGGACATCAAACTAAATGCCAAGAAGGCTTACAACAGAATGATGAAGGCCTTGGAGACAAGTGCCAGTCATCGGTCGGTCACAAAAGATGATAAGGCCACCATCATGAAGGAGACCAACGAGTTGGTAGCGATGGTGGCAGAGTTGGCCGACAGACTCGAAAACATGCATAAAAACAAGGAACAGGACAAGGGTAAGACTGTCCACGCACAGATGGCAAGAGACAGCACCGAGTTCGAGAAAGAAACTGGGAGAAGGCTAGGGGCCATTGAGCAGCTACTAGCGGACAACCTTGCAGCAACCGAGAGATGCGAGAAGCTGCAAGGTGAAAACCAAAGAAGGGTAATGGAGCGTATGGGCCAGCAAAACGCAGACAAGCCGCAGAAGGCATCGTATGCTGTAGTGGCGGCAGAAGGCCGACGAGGAACCACACCCAAAACCCTCCACTCCCTCATCATCGAGTCCACCGACAAGGCCCTGACCGGCGACGAGGTGATCGAAGAGGTCAGGAAGACGTCGGCAGTGGACTCAGAAGGCGAGTGGATCAAAATAGAGAGGATCCGAAAGGCCAAGGACCAAAAAGTTATAATTGGATGTGGCACTGAAAAAGACGCGAATGAACTAAGGAAAAGGATAGAAAAAGAGAAAACTTTAAGAATTGAAAAAGCAAACAATAAAAACCCGCTAGTAGTAGTCAGATTTGTAAGGGGGGACAAGAAGGGAGAACAAGTAGAGGAGGCTATAAGAAGGGAAATGGGAATTAGGAAAGAAAAGGAAACCAAGAACGGTGAGAAAGAAATAGAGGTGATCTTTGAAAGGAAGACAAGGAACCCGCACGTCGCACACGTAGTGGTCAAGGTGACCCCCGGATATGGCTGCAACTGACAGAGGCGAGGACTCTTCATCTGCAATGGGGAAGTTCCAGAGTAGAGGATCAGTCCCCGCTAATCCAGTGTTCCCGCTGCTTGGGCTACGGCCACATCAAGCGGGTCTGTGAGGAGCAGCTGGACAGTTGCAGCCACTGTGGGGGCAACCATTTGTATGCGACGTGTGAGAAGAAAGATAGTCCCCCCAGCTGCCTGAACTGCACGAGAGCCAGTCTGGAAGATAAGTGCCACAATACCTTCAGTGTGGCATGTCCCATTAGGGCCAAATGGGATCGGCTGGCTCGCTCAAAGGTGGCGTATATGTGCTAAGGGCCCCGCGTCAAATCTGAGACAGAGCGAAAAGACAAAAAAAGTACCTTCAACCAGGGACGGCATTACCACCAGCCCAAGGGATTCGGCGCACACCGCGGCCGACGGCTTCTATCCAAGGGTCTTAGAACTGGGGGAGAACGAGGACCACAGGAAGACAAGAGGAGGAACAGCCAAAACGAATGGAGGAAATAAAGATGGTCTTTACGACCCTCCATTCGTGGAGGCTGAACTTCCTAATGGGATTGGCTCGTTCAACCTCATAAAGACCCGAGTAGAAATGGTTTCTACGGCTAGAACGCGCGGGCGTAGTGATCACCGACCCCCTCTATCCCTGGTAAAAACAGTAGAAATCCAACACACACGATAGGTACACAAAATCACAATCGTACAAAACAAGCAAAGGCAACCGAAAGGGAAATAAATATGGAAATTGAATATAGTAGATAAAGCTATAAAAGACATATAATATAGAGCAAAGACCACGTAATGGCAGGACTCTAATTTAAATTCCTTTAAAAAAGCGTTAGGGGAAAGGATATAGAAAGAGAAAAGTAAAGTAAAAAGTATGAATGTGTTAATTATTAAAAGCAAAGAAGAAAGTAAATAAAAACAAATGTAATAATATAATTTAAAGAGTTATAAATTTAAATAAGATAAGAGAACACAGAAAGTGTATAAGATTAAGAAAGAAATGTATTAGTAAGTAAGTAATGTATTAGTATATAAGAAAGTAGTGCTAAATATAAAAGAAAGGAATGTATAGTAATGAGAAAAGGAATGTAATAGAAAATAAGAAAAGAAATGTTAAATTAAAAGAGAAGAAAAGTATAGTAATAAGAAAGTAACATGTATTAGTAAATAAGAAAAGGAATATAAAATGAAATAGCAAAAGAATGGATAACAAAAAAAATTGGTTGCCTGTAAAGTCGGTATACGGGCGAAAGTTTTACGTGACAACGACTTTGAGTGGTAATATAATTTTAATGTGAATATTCATTCGTATAGTAGGAAGAAGGATGAAATAGGAAAGGGACGCGTGCCTTTCACTTTTTATGTCTGTCTCTCTCGCTCTTAGGCGGGCTAACCATGCCCGAGTGGAAGGGACGCGTGCCTCTCACTCGCTCTCATTGTGAGCGCATAACGTGAGCGGAGCGTAACGCAGTTTCTTGAAGTGTCACCCGGCAAACCAATTTATAAGACGTTGTCACGTCAATAAGAAAATATATAAGAGGCAAAAGAAAAGAAAATGAAATAAATAAAAAAAGAGATACGCGAGATAAAAGAAAAAAAAAAAGTAAAGCTATTTATACAAAATACATAGCTAATAAGAATAGAATTGTTAAATATAAGTAAAGAAATGTTAAAGTAGTAAATATATTATTGTAGCTATGTTGTAACATAAAGAGTAAGAGTAAGTCAAAAAGAAAGAAAAATAGAATAGAGTAGAGCTCTTCAAGCTCCAGTTTATTAACCCCTCTAGAATAGACAGACATAAAAATGTACAGAACAAAAAGTCCTGCAAAAAAGCGGGGAGCAAAAGATTATAAAAAACAAAAAAAAAAAAATATGGGTTAAAAGGGACGAGATTTTCATTCAATAAATCCAGGCCTTACTTTAATCTTACTATTGTAATTTCAATATTATTCGAATTTCGCATTTTGCATTTACGCAAATAGCGGTGAAAGAATATAATAGCCTTTTGCAACACCCACGGGAAGAGAGAGGGGGTGATACTATTCTTTCACCGCAACGCGACACGGTTATTGCTTTATTATGTAGTTTACTTATTTCCTACCTACACGGTCTATGGGGCATAGACTTTCCTTATACCTATAGCCTAAACTAAATAAATGACATTGATTCTTGATTTTGATTCTGTTTCAACTAATTTTAAAATAATAAAACTAGCGAAGCAATTCTACTTGAAAGGTATTGCGATAGATGTTGATGTTTTACAATAAGAATGTTGGTTGCTTAGAATAATAACGCTATAGAAAGATAGTCTTCATACAAGCGCTCTGTCAAAAATGAAGCACTAAACCGATGCACACACGCGTGACGTGCGCGCATGGCCGTGATCTGCTGTCTCTTTCCAATTCTATGAATATGAAAGAGACAGCACTGCGCAGGCCGCTGCTACCGAGGCTTTAACTTAGAGAATCACACTGCAGTACGTTTATATTTTGACCTAATTAACTACAAGATACTATGAAATACTGAAAGCTTACCTGTGAAAAGTGATGTTATTACACTTCTTTTGTTTTTTGGAGTTAGGGAATGCGTATTAAGATTTTGATTTGTGTTTGCTACTTACTACGCTCGACTGAGCTTAATACCGATGGTTTGGTAGTAATCTATCTGTATCTGTACAACATTACTACTTATAAAAACGTCTTAAGGCTTTACTCTCATATAATAATTTTGGGCTGTTGAGTTTTGGAACCACCTCTTTCTTCGAAACGATATTTCGGCCGATTTTCGTTTTCTATTTATAGCGCATTCCATCCGCGCTTTTGAAATTTCAAACAGTTTTCTAAAAATTAATAATCTAAATGCCAAACCTATTTTGTATGAACGAAATTTCGGAAGGAATGGAAACCGATGTAAAGAGCAAACAAAAATCGGCCGAAATATCGTTTCGGAGAAAGAGAGTAGGCCATCTAACACAATGGCTTTTGTTTTTTTTAAATATTGTTTCATAAAGATTATACAATCACTGCACAGTAAATTCGTACGCTTCTATATTCATCTACACGTATTTATATTACATACTAGCGTTCCACCCGCGACTTCGTCTTCGTGAACATCCTGTATCTGTGACAAATTTCCATAACTTTTCTTTCATAGAAACCTTGTCTTGACAATTAGAAACACAACAAAAAAGAATCAGCCGAATAGGTGCAGCCGTTCTGAAGTGATGCGCGTACAAACATTTCGGAAATTGATTTTTAGATATTTTACATTGGTGATCTACAAATCTACAAAGAAAGCTTTATACACCGAGATTTTTCATTGGTTTTGGAGCCGAAAACGTTATAATACAAAAAAAGTGTTGTACCTATTTATGAAATAATAATTGCTTTACGAGCAAAGAAAAAAAAGTTGTAAAAGTGACTTTTTGTCGAAAACACGTAGTAACGTTCTCTTTATCAACTCGTACACCGTGACCCCTATGAACTTTTCTGGCCGGCCGCCTGCGCCGGCGGCGGGGCGGGGGGTAGGCGGAGCGTTTGAAGCGCCTCGGTCATTGACTTTCATATGATCGTCCGGTACTAAGGGTTCGTACACTTTTTATTGATATTTTTTATGATTTTTTATGCTCATATTTTTAGTTTTACAAGCTAAATAGTTTCTACTGATGATAAACATGAACAGGGTTTCGGCTCCAAAACCAATGAAAAATCTCGGTGTATATTTTATATACAGACAAGGCTTATAAAATTACCATGCCGGCTCGGAATCTCAAATCAGTTTGATTGCAATAAATAAACATAATCTCTTCATTCATAAACATTGCTAAAGTTAAGTCTGACTTAAGATATGGTATGTGTATCCTTATTCTTAAAAGTGTTCGATGTCTCATTGCTGGGTTCAGGTTTATCTCATAGAGAGATTGGTACAATAACGCATCCCGCTGGCCCGCGAAGTTGGTTGGTCAATGCATTTTTACGACTAGCGCTTTCGTTGTAATATTTTTAAACATGAATTCCGAAGGATAGAAATAGTAGTCACAGCAGAGGTGTAACCCATCTTTTGACACGGCAGTGCAATATTTGCTTAACTTGCAAGATACCTACATGAAATTATTACTACTAATTTAGCCTTTGCCTCAGCGTGATTCGGTGGGGGGGGGGAGGGCCCCCGGAACCCTCACTGGCCGGACGACACAACAGCAACCAAGTGCCAGCGTGGCTCTACAACTCAGTCAGTGTCACTCATTTAGCACCACCCAGGGGTCACGTGTAGGGTCTCAAGGGTAAACCTACGGACGCGAGTAACTAACCCCCAAAAACCTACTTTAAAGCGGTAAATAAATACCTATGTATAATTAAAATCATTAATTAATGAATACAACTGAATTCTAAAACAACGTAGCGCTCAGTTTTAGCTGCAAGTTTCATCTCAAATTGCAAGAGGAATACAGCTTAAAATCAGTCGTGCATTCCCCGATGGGGGTCACGTACTAGTACGAAGGTATTAATCACGGTTTATGTTGCGTCAAGTTATCTCGCCCAGTCTCGAATGTCCACAACAATAGTGTCCAGCGGTGTCCAGGACAATGTAGTGTAGTCCCTCATTCGGACTTAAGTCTGTGTGAGTCTATGCGCATGCGTACAGCATCATTGCCATCCCTCTTCTCGCAACCAGTTTGTTTACACGATTCTAAGACTTGTGTAGGTTGAAATAGGGTTGGTTTTCGTGCGCCGAAGGGTGGCAACCGAATTTCAACGCTAGACGGAATGGCAATAAGCTTCCAGGACTCAGATTTTTTAGATGTCTCCGGTTTGTAACGCTGGTAACACGTATATCCCGCGCGCGCGTATCTTACAGATGTTGTTACGTACGCTTTAGTAAATGACGCTCGCGTATTATTGTAATAGTGACGGAAACATGTGTTTTGTGTGTGTTTTGTAAGACGAAATAAATTGTCGGTCCTCTTACTGTGAGTTCAGATAGTTCGGATTTATTGCGGAAAAGTAAGTTTTGATTATTTCTACTTTAATTTTAGAATAGAAGAAGTTGGGATAATACTTATTTCGTCTTAACTTTTTTATAAAGTTGAATGTTATGAAATATTGCATCGGCAACCAGTTCAATAAAGTTCGTGAAATTTTGTAATGTTTTTGACTTTTGGCTGGTTTTATAAATACACGCACAAAACTTTATTACCCAGTTAAAATAAAATTGTACGTGTTTACAAGGAAGAGCAGGAAATGACAACACATTTTCAAAATGATTCATTGTCACGAAGATTAAACATTTCAGTGATACTCATGTTTATTTTACCAAATTATTGCATTAGGCTTAAACATTATGTAATCTAGACTTACTAGGCTTACTTTTTATGGACGATTCGTATTAGAGGACTATTTTTAAAAGTAAAAGTTGACTAATATACGTTTTAAAGTTAAGTATATGGTATATACCTACTTAAAACCTACTTATAAAAATATCAGCAATTACTTTAGGATATAATGATTTTAGAACTACATATAAAATAAGTGGTGCTTATAATAAATAAATAAATAAATAAATAAATAAATAAATCTTTCCTACAATCACACCAATTATCTAGCCCAAGAGAAGCTTCGAAAAAACTCGTTAAATGGTTACTAGACAACGGATAAACGTACTTAAAATACTTAAATACATACTTATTATACATAGAAAACACCCAGACCCGAGACAATTTAGAAAAACAATAATTTCTAAATTGACCCGACCGGGGATCGAACCCGGGACCTCAGAGATGGCGACACCATGAAAACCGGTGTACAAACCACTCGACCAAGGAGGTCGTCAATAAAGGACTTTTGGATTAGATTGGAGTACATATTATTTGTGTACCATTACAAGTTGCAAAGTGTGTTCGAAAGCCTTGATTATAAAAATATTTTAGCAGTTATCAATTTTTTTTACAATTGGAACTTAGTCTTAAAACATATATCATTCAAGAAAAGAAGTCGTGATCCTGCTACAAATTCAGAATGCAGTTGTTCGTGATTTTATTACAAATTCAGAATGCAGGAAGTCCCGGCAAGAAAATTAATAGGTTCTCTTATAAAACAATACCTACTAAAACGAATCGTTTCGCTTTTATCAATAAGATTATGGTCCATACTAGCATTAAGCTTAATAATGTTATGTTGTCATGTGATAATGTATCTTGTGCATCTCACATAAAGTGCATAACTATTTATCATAATTCATCATCATAATACATACATACATATTATAATCACGACTATTATCCCCGTAGGGTTAGTCAGAGACTAGGCAATGAGAACAGCAAAAGCAGTCCTCTACCACTAACCACTTTTCACCTAATAGCGACTGCACATGTGCTCAGCGTGACAGGTGGTGAGCCCATCGCTGATCTATGCTGTTGGATGTATGTGCAGTCTTTAGTCCATTAGTCCTTTTACGACACCCAAGGGAAGAGAGGGGGTGGTAGTATTCTTTCACCGCCACGCGACACGGTTCATATCGTAATCAGCTCATTTTATATAAACTTCCCTACACTCACACCAATTATCCAGCCCAAGAGAAGCTTCGTTATGAAACTCGTTAAATGGTTACTAGACAACGGATAAACATACTTAACATACTTATATACATACATATTATACATAGAAAACACCCAGACCCGAAACAATTTAGAAAAACAATAATTTCTAAATTACCCCGACCGGGGATCGAACCCGGGACCTCAGAGATGGCGACACCATGAAAACCGGTGTACAAACCACTCGATCAAGTAGGCCGTAAACCAATAATCTCTCACTGCTGGACGAAGGGCTTCCTTCATGGACAGAAACAGCATATAAGGAGGATTGTGACATAACTTACCACGCTGGCCCAATAATCTTATTCAAGTAGGCTTAATTTGCCCGATTCAACCTAATTGCCAAAACCTTGCCTAAATTAACCGTGCCGCGGCGATGGGCTCACCACCTGTCACGCTGAGCACATGTGCAGTCGATATTTTGTGAAATGTTAACTATGGTAGAGGACTACTTCTGACTAACCCTTCAGGGATTAATAGTTGTGGTTATTATGTATGAATGTATGTATGTTAATTACATAATTAGGTCATACATCCGGACCTGTCATAAAGAAAGTTGATTCTATGTTATGCCATCAAGCTACCCAAAAGTATGTTTACCAGCTGATTTGCTATCTGTCATAAACAAATTTTTCACCAAATCGGATGTCGTTGAAGCGATTAATGTAAAAAAATTTCGTCAGTCAAAAATAACGTTCATAAAAATACCGTAAATTTTAACTGGCAGACTTCAAATGGCTGTCGTGAGCTATTCGGTATTATGTTTTCCGCTATCGTAAATATTAGAATACTGCATAACTTTAATAATGCAAATTAATTAATAACACCACAATAATGTTGCGTACCTCATATTTCAATAAATATAATATATTGATAGCGTAATTACTTTATGCGGAGTAACAGTGTATGTAACATTTACGGTGATTATTTTGTAATAAGCACAAGTGCTGAAACGTTAAGTGCGTTAGAGTTAAACGTTACAAGTGCGTTTGAGGTACGTTTCAGGTGCGCTACGGGTTCGCCTACAGTACCGTTACTCTCATATATTTTATATGCTAATTCAAAGGCGTATCAGGTAATAAATATTTTTTTACATTGCCTCGTTGCGGGATGGGTGACCGAAGAAAACTAACCTTACCCGCATTAGGCCATCGTGGAGGATTAGTAGCGGATTACCCCATTGATTACAGTTTATATGCGAAAGCCTGCCTAGTTTATTTAAGCTGCTGATTATGACAGTAATATTATTATGGTATTACTTATTAGGAAATGTACTGTTACTGCCTGGTTTTATTACTAAGGCTTATCTATTAGGTACAAAAACCATAAAATTTTGCACAAGCCCTTTTCCCAACCACTACCGAATAAACTAAAGCAGCGGTAAAATTGCGACACGAGGCAAACAAATTGAGTTACTCGATTTTTTTTCTTCCTACGCAAATTCGGGGGCTGCGCCGTAGCTCGGTTAATTACAATTTAGCCTCTCCGATTCTCGAAAATAATTCTACCAAAGGATGAACAGGGCAATCATAATTAGAATCTACTACAGACTGTTCGTTTTGACGAACGGCTCAAGAGTTTTTTTTTTTTTTTTTTTATTAAGCCTTCCACTTTTTTTGCACGTTAATTAAGTTATTATGTTCGTCATCGTTGCTCTAAAATTGTTTTTTTGTACATACATTAAATGTTGTTTCTAAATAATTAATTATATTTTTTTTTTGTAATTTCATAATCAGGAAGGGCTTGGCCGTAACAATAGAGAAACTATTTATCTAAGTTACGAAACACAAAAGTGCACAAAAGTTGTTATGGTGACAGACTTAGTGAAGCAAAGCATGGATGGTTGTAACTTGCCAGCGTTCCGTCGTCCTTAAAACCAGCTTTCATCTTTATTACATTATAAACGTCCCTCTATGGCCTTCCCCACGGAGACAACAACACACGGGGTGAATGGGTTATATGGTGGGTACCACGCTTTCCCACGGGTTGTAGAGAAACAAACTTAACTTAATCTCGAAGTCTCTCGGTTAAAGATCAATGGTCTAACCACAAAGCTACAAGCAGTTGGAAAGACACTTATGTCTCAAAAGTAAACAAATACAATCAAACGAAATTGTAGAAATTCAAAAAGGAGCGCGGCGTTAATTCCTCAAACAATTGTTAAAAAAAAGAATAAAGCTCGCAGACTGTCCCTGCCCGCCGTCGACCACTCGAATGCTTTGTTGGGCACGTTGCCAGACAAAAGTGTTTGTATCGAAAGACTACAGCGTCGCGGATAAAAATAAAAAAGCGATGTGCGCGTGTGTGTGACGAAACGGGAAATCAATTTGTTTTTTGTTTCGATTCCTAGACGGTCTCCAACTTTATGACATTCTTTTTGTTTATGAGTCAACCGCAAGACACTGAGAGAGCATCGAAGTGTAAATATACGAGTAGTATCTCGTTATAACTATCAATAGTAGGTGTAGAAGGCTTGCGCAATCTTGATAGTATAAGTACATTTCCAAAGAAACAAAATTGTTTTGTGTTACTCTTTACTTTATAACCTTTGTCTGCCAAGTCAATTGATAAATACGATAACTTTGTTTCAACACCATTATTGTAAAAACGTAAACAATCCGAAAGTGCCGAAATGATGAAGTGGATAAAAAACCATTATAAAAAAATCTTTTCTCTTTCATTCTGTTGACGGAACTCGCGAAAATCAACCTAATCTATTTTAGCTACACCATCTCATTTTGTGGAATGAAAGCCCTTGTCCTTTTTAACTCGCGTAAGGATGAATTAGCTTGTGTATAATGGGAAAACGTTTTTATCTTCAGTTTAGAAATTAAAATGAAAGGTTACACATTCTAAATGAATATCGAATTATTCTTTTATTGGATTGTGTATGAAATGTTACATACATTCTAAAGTAATAAAGAAAGGTTATTTTACTGTATGTATGTATAGAATAGAAAATATTACTCGTTAACGTAATAGATACTTACAAAATAAAGAAAACAAAACTAAATCTCTAGCATCTTTGTCCTTCGGAAGTTTAATAGATTTCTGATAACAAAATTGCACCTAAAATTGCATAAGGAAGAACCGGACAAAATGATCTACATCACCAATAACAAGCACAACATTATATCATTAGGTAGGTATTTTTAAATACTGCAATAACTACTATGGCGGCATATTCCAAATTGCTGTGTGAAAAATGTTATGGCGATGTTTCGTAGATGAGGTGAAATACATCGGAGCAGATGGTCCGAGCCTACGCTGCGATGCCTGGTATTCAGGAACACCGCAGAAAACTTATATGTGATTGTGAATGTTAAACAAGAAAATACAAAAAAATATCCTTACTATATAAAATAAAAAAGAGTAGGGGAGGTCAGATCAGAGCGGTCCCCTTAATCAATAAATCACCTCAATCGATTTAAAAAAATATTATATCAAATGAAAGGGAATTTAATAAGCTTTCATAAAGTGGAGGCATATTTTGCAAAAACTTGAACGGTTAATTTTAATTTGTAAATTACGAAGACTAGTCAAAAAACCGCTTTGCCCCTGTTGGCGCCTAAAGCGGCCATGCGGGTAAGGGCAAAGTGGTCATGCCTAAATATTACAAGAAATTCATTTAAAAAAAATAAAAACACCTAAAATAAATAAAAAAATCATTATTTAAGATAAAACTAAATACCCAGTAACAAATAAAGTTTCAATTGGAACAATCATTTCAGTCTTCATGCTTTCTTACTTAAATCTATGTACCAAAAGTTCCCCCTGCCTAGTTATTCTTTTGTAATTGTTGACCATCTAAAAAAATAATAGTAAAATAAAACATTTTAATCATAATATACAAAAACATAAATTATTATAAGCGGCTAAATGCCCGCTTTGCCATTCATCGCGGTTCACTTATTGAATACGGGCAAAGTGGTCACTTGGCCTTTGCCTTTACCTTTTTCCACAATTTTATTTTAAAAATAAACACAGCATACATTTTTTGATGATCAAACGCGGGGCAGGGCAGGGAATGTACTTAAACTAAAATTAATATAAATTAAAATATACGTATAAATTTCTGTAATTATTATATTTTCATAATTAAATCAATAAATAAATATTATAAAAGTATAATTTCTAGTAAATTTCTATGTTTGCATTAAAATATTATTTTGCATCCTGTGCAACGTTGTGTTCCGTAAGTTAGACATAAGACATTTTTTAATTGAGGGTTCTGGCATGGGTGCAATGTACTTTTACCTACATTCATATCGTTAGTCACCAACAGGTGAGATGAAGGCAAGTGATTCCCAGTAGTAGTCTTAAAAAATAAAAAGTTTGTTGTTAAAGTTGCGTTCGTACTATTGTCAAGCATTTTATGCAATTTCAGAATTTTACTTGGTTTTTCTTGACTTAGCATTCGTCCTAGCCACACGGTATGTTCCAGCCAAAAAAACCACAACGGAATAGTGACCTCAGGCATGAAAGTAATTAACTCATGTTTACAGAACAACTTAGCTCTTGCTTGCCGGTAAACTTTTTAAAACCTTTGAGCTTGTGCGAATTGTTTTAGTTTAGTTTTAACACTAACCAAATAGTTTTTATCGCTGCCATACAGCACTTTATTAGCATAGAAATACGGGGCTATGTCTGCATCCCCGGAAGTGCAGCGAGATTATGTAACATCTGTAACATAATATGCTTCCAGTCAACGCTTCACCAAAACTTGATTCTACCATAGTTTTTTGTATCTATTCAATCTCTGTTCAACATTGCCCCTGTATTACTTACGTTACTTGAATATACGCATATTCATTTAACTAGTATATCAGAATCAAACACTAGATAAAATTTATATTATAGGTATCTACAATCATTTCTCTACACGTATCTTACAGCTCAACTGTGGTGTTGATTTAGTAGCAGTTAGTCTATAATATACTATCCAATAGCTGGGCAATCGTCTCATCCTTAAAATCAAGTCGTTACTCTCGTATACACTTGACTAGCGGACCGCTCGCGACTTCGTCCGCGTGGACCCGTGGGAACCCTGTGACGAATTATTAACAATATTATATAGCCTATGTCACCCGGAGATAGTGTAGCTTCCCAACGGTGAAAGAATTTTTCAAATCGGTCTAGTAGTTTTGGGGCCTTTCAATGCAAACAAACAAACAATCAAATCTTTCCTCTTTATATATACTATTGGGATAGATAATTGTTGATTTAGGCCCCTAAATAGAGATTGTTTACCCTTCTAAATTAAAATTTTTCACTTGGGCTTCATACAAATTATGACAAATTTCTTATTTTGATAGTATAAAAAATCTATTGACATCTATTACATTAAAAAATCATTGAAAGATACGTTATTAATTTAGGGCGTACTACGCTTGCCGGTAAAAAAAATCTAAACACAGTTGGCCCGAATTGAACCCTAGCCTCCACAGATTTTAGGTCGGGTGCTCGTAGACAACAAAATAAATACCCTAAAATTTGAGACAATGATAAGCGTTGCCAGCAACGTAATTAATTTAACACCTCAAGTTTACAGAAAATGTAATAACGCCAAACTAAGAGTTTGATTTTACCACAAAATCACAGTGATCGCTGTAAAACAATGCTCAACAGAAATTCTATCGATACAAAAGCGTACAAATGCGATTGTGCAAATTTGTAAACATCCATAAATCACTCGTTCCCATTATAACAATTGAACATATCTCCGTTCGGTTGTTTATTCAAAACTGGACCTCCCGTTTTATTGTGATATGTGATATGTTGGTAAAAAAGGAAATCCAATTTTCCGGCGACCAACTTTCTTTTTCGTTCGTTACCTCGCGTACTGTCGACGATACATTGGTCACGGCCCTCAGGATTTATAACCTCTCTTATTTCATTGTCAAAGGTATCATATTGGTGGGTCACCTCTTCAGACTTCGTTAGATCTTTTACAGTGATATTGAGGGTAGGTTCTTCACGTATTGGCAAGGAGCGAAGTCGCAATTTCTGCGCGTGGTAATTTCAAATAGTATTTCTGGGGAAGCGCTCCCATTCAATATTGTTCCGAGCAACAAAACAGAGTTACGTCGTCGTAACTTATCGCAAATCGGATTGATAATCTTGATTGTTGTAAACCAACTATGTAGAAGTGAAAGGTTTCTGTACTGGATTACGTTTATGGTTTTCGTTTCCACGACAATAGAGCGATTGATGCGTCTAGTGTAGCCTTATTTAGATAAGACTACAATTATTCTGATTATAGGAATTACATTTTTTATCTTATGCAATGCCTGGTCGCGAGATGGCTGAACACAATCAAAAATACATAATTATAAATATATTTACAACCTTGGTACTTTAAACTATATTCATAATCATCATCAGACTAAACACATCCCTCTACTAGGCACAGTGCTCTCTAATGGACTATATATTCATTAATTCATATAATAACCGTTATGACTAAACTTATCATTGAATTTCTAGAATAGATGCATATGCATCTATTCCAGAAATTCTCGGGGATAACAGTCGTGATTATATAATCACGACTGTTATCCCCGAAGGGTTAGTCAGAGACTAGGCAATGAGGACCGCGTCAGTTTTCTGCCATAGTTCAATTTTCACCAAATAGCGACTGCACATGTGCTTAGCGTGACAGATGGTGAGCCCATCGCCGCTCTAAGCTGTTGGATGTATGTGCAGTCTTTAGTCCGTTAGTCGCCTTTTACGACACCCAAGGGAAGAGAGAGGTGGTACCTAGGATACTTTCACAGATACGCGACGCAGTTGAAAAACAAGAGATTATTATTAAAAATCACCACTAAAACGTTGGAATTACACGGGCTATTACCGTTACGGGCGTGGCCACCGCTCAACCCGTGTCAGAACTTTTTCAATTATGGCAGATAACATATACGTGGCACCGGCGAACATATTTATTGCGGAAACTTCGCCGGCCAGAGTTCGAGGGTTGTTGAGAAGTCTTGATGAGAAGCCTCGGTGGCCGCTACAGTTTCGATCGCACCGACAATTATTTCCAATAGATCCACGGCCTGATACATGATACGATCGAGGATGTTCACAGTCAACCACTTTTCGGTGATATTCGCTTGCACACGATCAACGCGCACGCTACTGTACGTCCGCACGGCATTGACCTAGAAGAGATAGACAAGAACGTTCATACAAACCATTTGTTCAAATTTTGGAATGAGAGACCTAAAGTTCGCTGCAGCCGCTGCAGCGCTTAAACATTTTTTTTTCTATTATGACTCGTCATAGTGACTGCATCCTGCCTGATGGTAAGCAGCCGATGCAGTCCAAAATAATGAGAGCGCTCCCCACCGTGGAATAAGCACGATAACGAGCGCACCCATTCATGACGGTCTGCATAAATGTCGTTTCACGCCCCGCTTAAAAGACCCGGGACTGTAGGAGCTGGAAAACACATGCGCCGGCAAAGAATTCCAAAGCCGAATGGTCTTACAGAGGAACGACTTGCCAAATTTTTTGGTACGAGTACTGATAGTCTGTACAGTATGATGGTGGTTCCTAAGACCAGCACGTGTAGTCCGGGAGAGGAAAGGAGAGGGCGGGATAAGATCAAAAAGATCTTCAGAACACTCTCTGTAGTAATTCCGGTAGAAGACACTGAGAGAAGCAATGTCTCTAAGCAGCTGGAGGTCTTCAAGGGAGGCTGTAACCTCAGCATCTCCAATAATGCGTACCGCTCGCCTTTGCAGTCTATCAAGTGCACATCGAGGAGGTATTTTGCGGAGCCGTCTCATAGATGGGAACCATACTCCATACTCGATCGCACCTGAGTTATGTACAGCAAACAGCGCTGCTCGGGAGTGAAAAATCGCCTCACCTTATTGAGAATACCCAACTTCCGGGAGGCAGTTAAAATAGCACTCTCAATGTAGCATTTCGGATTCAGTTCAGATGTCCATGCCAAGAATGCTGAGGTTTACCGAAACGGGTAACGGAGAGTTCTGAAGTGAGGGAGGAGTAAGGAAGGGAGTTTACATTTTATGTCGTCTGATCAACAGACAGACATTTCAGCGCCAGATCGCCGATCGGTAGAAAACAACGTAATGCGTTTCAAGATGGCGTCTATGATTGTAGAAGCCGTGGCACAGAAATGTAAAAATATCTTTTCTGTTGTATTATCACTATATAAGTAACTACCTAATATTGACTTGAGCAGGCGAGTTAGTTGATTTTTTTTTTACTTTTAGGTGGGTAGTGTTTTCTTTTTTATTTGTTGTTTTATTTTGTGTGTAATAATTAAGTTATGTTGTTTTTGTTCTCTTTTTAATGTTGTTTCATAAATTATATTTATTTTCTTGAATTAAAATTAATTTATCTTACTTAACAACTGAATTGCAGTAAACGTCTAGGTGTACACTTCAATAATAATAAATAATTATTTTCGCCGCTGCGCCCGTGCCTAAGCCGTGTGATAGTCGAAGCCACACTAAAGCAAGTTGCCGAGTCGACTCCGCAGATGAGTCCAACGTAGTGCGTGTTCGGAACGCCCTATCTAGTGTAATCGCTGACGCGCGGTCGGAATGGAAGAGGAGCGAAAGCGATATCGCCGAAAATGGTCGACCGGGAAATTGCTCGATTGAACCTACATACACTAACAATTATATTGCATAGATTCATTCATCAGATATTATACCAGATAGTCCCCGTAACCTACAAGGCAACTTCGCACGTAGGTAATTTAGAGTGTCTATTCACTAAAACGATATTATTTTGACTTCAGTAAGAAATCAAAACAATATTTAAAAGTCACTGAATTGACAGATAGGTACCTGTCTTCCCGCCATTTTCCCGCGCCTACGAAGATTCGTGGTTCGTGATGGCGTCAGGCGACGAAAAAAGTTATATGGCTTTTTAGCCATATAATATTTAAAAGCTACGTAAAGGTTTCTAATAGGGCCAATATTCTTATAAAAGCAATGCACAGAGTAACTATATTGCTTTTTAATTTATAGGAGCTTTTTATAAGATGTCTATATGACAAAAGAGTAAAAGCATTTTATATAGTCTTTATAAGAATGAAAGCAAACCATATTCGATTTCATATTATTTTATAAGAGCGTTATTCTCTATATGACTAAATTCAAGTGATCTATATAACTTTACAAAACCATGGTTCATCATGTTGGAAATTATCTAGCTGTTACAAAAAACCGCCACGGGTTCCGTCGCCCTACTAAATCCATTGAAATTTTGGTGTAGAGATATAAAAGACTGGGCAGTAAAAATCAATACTTCCTTCATTTAACTTTTAGCAATTTATTTTAAAATATTACAGCATGTAAGTAATTAGACAATTAGGCGCCTAGATAGCTGGCTGGCTGCTGAATTACCTACTTAAAAGAAGGAAGGACTGAAAGAAGTCTATTACTATTATTACTGCGTTTTCTTAATTTCTTGTTTCAATAGGTTGAGACACATTACGCTTCTATTACTTCGGCTTTATCAGCCGTAAAACATTATTATCCTGCAAAAGAAATAAGAATTAAATTACGAACAAAACAGTAAAGTAAAATAAAATAAATAAATGTTTTCTGGCAATAAAATAAATGTGGGTACGGGATTTTACTGGTGAGAAAAGAACCCTAAATATATACAAAATGGCAAATAGCATAAGCTTAAGATTTCTTATAAACGATGTGCGATTCCTTTTCCCCTTATAATAGCCTTATTAAAAACATGAATGAATAATTAACCATTTTTATATCACAAAACAGCCTAAATTCAAGGGCGCGTTGATAATATAACACACTGCGTACCACATTTTGCGATTCATTTGAATTCCCACACCGTTTTCACTATATAAAGCACATACTAAGTAACAACATAAAATAAATTATAAACTTACTGTTCTTGTCATTTTAATGGTTGACGCTGTCACTTTAATTTTTCGCCATGCTTTTACGAAAATGTAAATCACTATCTATCCATATTACTTATTACAGAATTATACATGGGCAAACAACTTTATAAAATACTTTGCTTTGCTGGTATAAATTTTACTCCCTTGTTGCTGGCCATAATAAAACACGTATAAGAAGAAAAAGCTAACAATAAATCCACTATAAGGCGGGTATAAATTATTGTCCTTATAATTTGTGCCCAAACGCAGGTTTATAAGAGATAATGCGGCTATTATAAAGCTATTAATTTTGGGAATGAAAGCCATTATAAGAATAATTTTTGTTAGTTGGGAAGCGCTCAAGATCGTATTGAGCATTATGAAAAAAAAAAAAAAAAATTTCATTTCATTTCATTTAAAAAAAATAATATGGGGGTCCAATCCCCTCCCCCTATTATGACCATTTTTACTTTATGCGATATCAAAGGTTTCATACGTCGGAGAAACATGAAAAAAATGGCAAACGGTAGCTAATGACACTGTCTAACTAATAAATTACTTTGTTTCGTATGTTTGAGATTATTTTGGTGAGAAAAAAATCATTACTTAATTATTTTGTGATTTATAATCACTTTTTTTTAAGTCCATATTATTTTTTTGTCGATGAATTTAGATGTAGTACTTAGCCTTAACAGGTTAGAAGTATTACCCCTATCACATTGTATAGACAACAGCGTGGGTGCACGCTTGTTTACTGTGTTCCCGAGAACCTGATTTAGTGCAGTAATAAAATTTATCCTATTTGTAAACGGAAATTGTCAGCTAGCAGGAATAGCTTTATTTGTCTCACCAATTCTTACAAATGAAGACGCGAATGGGCAGCCATTTTTAACGCGTACGTCATTAAGTTTTGCTTGTACTACAGATATTACTTAGTTGCTATTAAAAAAAATAGAAAATACCTATTTGTATTTTTCATCGCTTATTGTTCACTAGTGTAGTAAGTTAGGAATTAACACTACATATTATATTGCATTTTTGTGCGTATATCATGGATTTCGTTAGATTCCGTTCTAATTTAATTTAATTGATTTTTTCTCTTCATTTATGACGACGAGCATGTATGAAGAATATTAAGACGGTAAAATTAATGACAAGGAGTGCGTCTGGGTCGTTGTAAATGAAACGCATGGAACCCCACTCTCTTCCTATTCCCTTCCTACCCCTCCGGGCGTTATAGGTACTCGTATGTTTGTTATTTCAGATTATAATGTTAGATATATTCACAGCTTTCAAACTAAATAATATACAAAAATAATAAATTAATAAACTTTCCTACACTCACACCAATTATCTAGCCCAAGCGAAGCTTTGTTATGAAACTCGTTAAATGGTTACTAGACAACGGATAAACATACTTAAAATACTTAAATACATACTTATTATACATAGAAAACACCCAGACACGAGACAATTTAGAAAAACAATAATTTCTAAATTGACCCGACCGGGGATCGAACCCGGGACCTCAGAGATGGCGACACCATGAAAACCGGTGTACAAACCACTCGACCAAGGAGGTCAAAAATGCAGTAACTATATTATCCAGCTTGGATGCTTCACCGCTCGCAAATGTTTGCTTTGCATCTGCATACGTTCTCATGGATTTCACCTAAGCAATATACATTTTTTTATTTTTTTATTTAGGGATTACAAACAAATATGTTACATAAATTGTCTTATCAATTAGACTTATGTACTAAAATTGGTAACACATCCCACCACGTAATCCACGTGTAGGTATACAGATTAAAATGAACTTAGATGCGAGGTAAAATACGTAGATACTTTGTAATATAATATAAATTCTATGATTAGTTTAACTGTAGAGACGCAAAATATTATTAACTTTATTATTACTTAAACAAAATAGAAAAGGGAAGAAAAAAAAAACAGAAACATGCATGTATGTTAACTTAACTTAGGCGAGCAGAATATCTACAGCGAACCTTTTAAATTTTGAAGGTCTAATGTAATGTCAAATGTTTTGTTTAGGGACAAAGACATTAAACTATTACTATTAAATCTCTTTGTTTAGGGATGTGGTATCGTAACTTTTATTATAATGTAAGTAATTATTTACTCCATATTATCTATTGTATTACAATTTATTTATTAATCTATGAAATATATTATTTTAAGTATCAAAGCCAATTCTGTTAATAGTTTGAGAATGGATAGATAAATTGTTTGAAATAATATGCTAATTAGTGATTTATTACTTTTGCTGCAAGCCTTTTTAAGGTTATTGCTGCCAAACCTAAGGATATTACAGTAACGGATGAAGGCTTACCTACATTATTTGAAAAGTTCAAAACAGAGGCGCTTTACTTGTGCAATGTCATTCTTTAATGATTCATAGTTTATTTGTAATAATATTATCTGAATAACAATTAATTACATTAACTTACATATATAATACTCATATATTATATATATATATATATATGAGGAGCTCAATGGCGCAGCGGCTAGCGCATTCGGCTTGCGATCTTGCTTGCTAAGCCACTTTCGCAATGCCGGGTCGCTGGATGGGTGACCAAATTAAAAACATCTCGAGCTCCTCCGTGCTTCGGAAGGCACGTTAAGCCGTTGGTCCCGGTTGTTGTCGTAAGATGACAGTCGTTAAAACCCACCAACCCGTATTGGGCCAGCGTGGTGGGTTATGGCCCAATATCCCCACGTGCTATTGTCCACGTGGGAGGCCTGTGCCCAGTAGTGGGACGTTAATAGGCTGATGATGATGATATATATATATATATATATATATATATATAGCTACATTGCTTAGAGACAGCTATGCCCAGCAGTGGGACTTTTACAAGCTGATGATTAGATATTTAAATTACAATATATTCTGACAGAATTAACGTGTCGCGTGGCGGTGAGAGAATACTGCCACCCCCTCTCTTCCCTTGGGTGCCGTAAAAGGCGACTAACGGACTTAAGACTGCACACACAAGCATAGAACGGCGATGGGCTCACCATCTGTCACGCTGAGCACATGTGCAGTCGCTATTTGGTGAAAAGTGGACTATGGCAGAGGACTGCTTTTGCGGTCCTCATTGCCTATAGTGTCTGACTGATCTTTCGGGGATGGTAGTCGTCATATGTATGTATAATCCGACAGAAAATAAGAGGAGTTAAATTCACATACGATTGATAAGATGATAGTTCAGTAAGTACTGGAGTGACGTGTATGAAACTAGGCTTTTGTTAGTAACAGTTATGATGTTTCAAAACATCCCGGAGGTAATATATAATGTGTTTCGGTAGTAAGGGTAAGGACTCACGCCTTAAGACCCGTCAACCCGCGTTTAACTAAGATTGAGATTCTTGAATGGTCATGAGATGAGCTCTCGCATATTTTGAACTTTGACGGGTGGTGAAATGTGATACGTGACAGGACTGGTAAATTGGTATATTATGATTCGCAAGTTTGGTTAGTGAGTGAAAACTATGCTTGCAATTTTGGTGTTTCTGCCTTTTTACAACGGTTTTGGATAGGCACTGTTTACATTTAAAGTAGGGTTATAAAAACAGTAAGGTTTTAATATTCAACAAATTAATCACAATATTGCTATTTCCAGAGCTGTGTGCGTGGCAACCTATCTCTTCCCTTAGGGGTCGTAAAAGGCGACTAACGGACTAAAGACTGCAGAATACTGCACATACATCTAACAGCATAGTGCGGCGATGGGCTCACTACCTGTTACGCTGAGCATATGTGCAGTCGCTATTTGGTGAAAAGTGGATATGGCAGAGGACTGCTTCTGCGATCCTCATTGCCTAGTCTCTGACTAACCCTGGGGGGATAATAGTTGTGATTATATGTAAGTATGTACTTATGTAAATTAAAAAAAATAATTGTATCAAACACACAAAATGTAACAAATACAAGAGAGAGGAAAAACGTTTGCGGCTTCCGGAAATAGGCCTAATAATAATGTTGCCCACAAATAAAAAGCTCCATAAACTGTGTAATTCTATCTGCCCTTTGAAGCAACACACTCCAAAGCGTTGCCATGCTTAAATTAGATGTCTCTTTGAGACACTTCTTTTGAAGGGATACCTACACGTAACTAACGATTACAAAATGTTCTTCTACCTTACATAACTCATTTCTTCAATGTTTTAACATTAGAAGGGTCAAAGCCGTCAATTTGACGGCAAAATGATTTTGATCGCTAATAACTTTTTGTCTATTTTTCAGTTTTTATTCATATTTAATAACTATTCCTAACTTATTATTGTATACGTTTAAACTTTTATAAAAAATAAAACTTAAATGATTAATGATTGTTAGACGAGAATTGCTTACTCATACCTAATAAGACCGGATGCCGTCAATTTGACGCCATATCAAATAGTGTGAAGGTATTGAAAACAAAAGTTTGGTTTTTGCGTTCTTACCGTTCCTAACTTTTAATTAATCTATTTTTTTGTTTATTTTTATGCACGTTTGTAGCGTGTAGAGGCGTACTTAATGCCGTAGCCATTTTCTACCAGTCAACCCAATGGTTGCACCAGTTGATTGAGCACCAATGTGCTCAACCATCTTTTATTTTTTATTTGATGACATAATGTACGTGTTTTCATTATAAAATGAGTTCGAATCGGGTGTCGACTTTGGAAATAAAACGGGAGTTATTGCGAATGCGTTATGTTGAAGAAGATGTCATAAGTGATGAAAGTGACAATAAATTTTCAGTAGAACCTGGTATACGAAGAATTCGTTCACCAGACCTAGACCTAGCAGAAAAGCACAGCACTCTGGAAGCACAACCCGTCGTGGGAGGCTGGTTATTAGAACGTCGTCATTGCCAGAAGTTATGAGACATATAGCTAGTGATGGAACTGAATGGACGTGTATCTCTAATGGCAGTGGAACGGTAGTAGAGCGTGAACTTGAAGATATGTTTTCTCCAATATTATAGACTAGCGGCCGCTCGCGGTTTCACCTGCGTGGTTCCCGTTAATGTGGGAATATCGGGATAAAAAGTATCCTATGTGTTAATCCAGGTTATAAACTATCTATATGCCGAATTTCATCCAAATCCATTTAAGTAGTAGTTTTTACGTGAAAGAGTAACAAACATCCATCCATACTTACAAACTTTCGTGTTTATAATATTAGTAGGATAGGATTTTGTCGCTATGAATTCATGGATTGTTTATATGAAACTTACAGGTCAAAACATTTCTTGCCATAATTATGTGCTCCAACTCGTAAGTGAACTACGAGCTGAGTTGAGTACATAAGTAAAAAACAATGATCAACCGCCATTCAACGGTAGATAATATAGCTATTACTAAAAACAGCCTTCCACATAAAAAAACATCAATTTAAAAATAATACGAAATGCAAAAAATCCGCACCAGTGATATGATATAAAAGCTATATTACGTAGGTATATTATTATGTAGTCAATGCGTAAAAAAATTATATTTTTTTTTGTCACACTATAGTAAAATTAAAGTCAAAGTCAAAGTCAAAGTCAAATTATTTATTCAATGTAAACCTTTACAGGCACTTATTGACGTCAATACTAATAATAATAAAAAAAACAGTAACTAACTTGTAGTTAAGACTTAACAACTAATCTAACGAGCTATAGTCTAAATATTAATCTAAATCAACAATTAAAATTCATAATTATTTTGTTTCAATCACAAACATGCAATATACCGTCAATTTGACGGTCGCGATCTTTGAAGGTATGGCATGGCATGTTCCCTGATCCTTCCTAACGTTAAAGACATATTTTCTGGGAAACACATAATATAGTTAACCGCCAAGAACCTCGAATATAAGAGACTCATGTGAGTTTTTATTTAATGGGTATTTTTATGTAAATGACGCAGGTTAACAGCGTTATAAATAGCCACATGACAAAGACAAACATGATTACGGTAGTAGTAACAAAACTATCTAACAAGGCCATTGCTATACTAAGACTCGTTCATGCATTTATTTAATTAAAAGTTGTAATAAAATATAACATACTTATTCTTAAACTTACTTTCTTTGAATTATTTATAATTTACCGCTTATATAAACTACTACTCGTAACTAATTACTTCATCTTTTCAATAACTATTAATAATTTTCTATTAAAACTCATACTTCTTCATTATGAATTTCAGAACTTAAGTTCTAATAATGAACCACACAAAACTATTTCGTAATACCACATAGTACCCAAGCTGCAGTGTGACCAAAGTGCCAAAGAAATGTAGAATTTAACACCCCGCTGTATCAAGGAGTTGCGATGTCCTCAAGTGACTCTTACATCCTAGGAAACCGCTGGGATCGTTCGCAACCCAGATTCAAGAGTCCTCTAACGTTTTCGCCAACTTGTAAAAGCTATTTAAGGCCAATAGGAAAAAACTCTCCAAACAAAAAGTGTTGAAATTCAAAGTGACTCTCAAGCTACAATACCTTTAATAAGAGAACCTCTTAACTCTTCTAATGCAGAAACGGTCTAATAAATTAACGAGTGAATGAACAATTTAGATCCGACATAAAAGCACCCTATAAAACGCTTACCTGCGAGCTCCACAAAGAAGGAAAAAGGAAAAGTTTGACAGAATCACGTGGAGGGCGCAGTAATATTTCACCGGGTACGTCATTCTGATGCGAAAACGAAATTATCTGCAAGCAGGATTTGCTTAACATTTTCAACGGTGAACAAAATTACGAGGTGACCTTTGTGTAGGACATTGACTTCGCAAAATTTTGGAAGGCACTTTTTTTACTGAGACCGGTGCGACTCCTGGGAGTACGAGGTGTATGTTGCTGACTACGAAGCTATATATCTTGTTAGTACCACTTTTAACAACAAATAAATTAATTTGTTTTGGTAACGTATTAAAATACATTTTTAGTTAATACGTGTTTATAGTTTTTTCTATATTAAGAGTAGAATCGTTCCTACTAATTATCGTAATTGTTGTCTATCAGCTTCTTATGTTCTTAGCAACTCACAACTTGAATGCAATCGCGGACGGAACATTGCTCGCACTTAGAGGCTTAGATTGCACGTAATTACCAAAGAATTTCCAATTTGCAAGAAATGAAACAAAACAAAAAGCAAGTATCTTTTTTTTACGATATAAATATGTTGATGTTTTGAGCTATTTAACGTTGTATACCTAGATCTATCTAATTGATAGTTGGAGTTTCCATTTAAGCAAGTTATATATCTTGCTTGTGTCTGAAGTCAGGAAGAACATTTACACAGGTAATCTTTAACATGTTACAAGTCCAATCTAGTGGACACTTTTCATCTTGAAAAAACCCTTCACTATCGAGGCACTAGACGCAGGTTAGCAACAATCATTAGGCCTTTAATACAGTGAAACTTTTAGAGTTCGTAATGTAAGCACACGACGGCAAAGATGACGCGCGTTTTGTAGCGATGCAACGCCGCGTTTGTATTTTGATACTTATTAAAACTATTTAAACGGGAGCTAACACGATTAATTTTTGTAAGTAAGTACATATCTACTTACTGCTTGACGTTTCGACCACAATGCTGCGGCCTTGGGCACAAGCGAACTGGCGGTGCGCGGCGTCGTCGGCTCGGGCGGGTATTTGTTTCTTCATCCACCCTCACACGTTTACTTTAATTGCCACAGTGCAATATCGGAGTATCGGAGTTTCTTTTTGTAGACAGATGTTGCGGTTTGCATTTGTCAATCACTGGATTCCACGCTGATGATAATTTAAACCCGTCCTCCCGATTGAAATTTTAATATTTCTTAATCTCAATCGCTTCACGTACCGATTTATCTATTTGTCGATTTATGACAGCTGCGATGTGTTTCTTGACACGTTCTGCGATAGTCCGCTTAATCTTTCCATTATACGAACAACCTACCTCAGCTACAATCGGGTTTATAAACTCCCGATGTTTGGAAAGGTATGACGCTCAGATCATGATCTGAGGTATGACGTCTTTAGGCGACCGCACTTTGTTCGATATTTGGCATAACGGAGTATATACAGTCTTAATGGAGAAGTTTATTGGTACTGTTCCAATTTTGTCGCCAGGCAGCGTTTTTACCTTACATATAAGGCGTAACCTTATATGTAAGGTAAAAACGCTGCCTGGCGACTCACTTCTGGATGATTTTTCGTTCCATTCTTCAGAAGAGGAAACTTCTGTGACACGGACGGATACACCGTTACGTTTTAGTACCTCCTGAACATAAGCAAGCTCATACTGAAGATGTTCAGGATCACACAAGCTCTGTTGGTTAGTGAGGTCATCACAGACTGAAGATGCCGAGGATGATGATGAGAAGAGGCGTGTAGGTACCTGTCCGTGTAAGTGGGTTTGCGGTACACAGAGTGTGATAAAGTACCATCATCTCTTAGCTTTATCTGCATATCAAGGAAAGCCAAAGATCTGTCCCTCTCTATTTTATAGGTAAACCTTATGTTTGGGTGGATTGAATTTTGGTGTAAGTACTATAAATTGTTCAACTTCTTGCTGGCCTCCGCTAACAATTCAAAAAACATCATCTACGTACCTCCTCCACAGTGTCACAATTTGGAGTCCAGTTGCTAATGCTGTGTCTTCAACGTGCTTCATCCACAGATTTGCAATCACCGGGGCGAGTGGGCTACCCATTGCAATACCATCGATCTGTAGATAAAACTGGTCTCTGAAGAGGAGGTAATTCCCATAAAGGGAATTTTCAATTAGAACAATATATTCGTTCGGCAGCTCCTTATCGCAAAGTTTGACCTTTATTAACTCCAGGGACAATCCTTCAAAGGCACATTTGTAAAAAGCGACTCCACGTCGAAACTCACCATAATGTCGCCAGATTCTAACCTTACGCCCTTTACAATGTCCCTGAAGTGGTAAGAATCTTTCACGAAAGACGTTATATTCCCTGACATCTTGTCTTACAATATCAACGTCCGCAGGTGGTATCTTATTATGTATAATAATCTGCTCTACTCTGCACACTATGTCCTCGTATGGAATTCGCTTAGATGTTAAAGCAAAATACATACCCTTAGCCAAAACATTCTTAGATCGTCCATCCAGTACTTCATCCGACAAGTTGATCACCGTGCGCTCAATATCCGCTGTCGAGCGTGTGTCGGTCGCATCGCAAGTGGGTATCTGCGACTCCTGCTGCACAGCTCTCGACGTTGGCGGATATTAATTATATAAAAAATAGTAAATTTTTATATTTGCGCACGTGTTTTTCGGCGCACAAATCGTACATTCGTGACGCTTTTAGATTGGTGATTCTATCGCATTTTGCTGCTGACCACGGCCGCGTTGCGGCCGAAACGTCAAGCAGTAAGTAGGTTGTACTTACTTACAAAAAATGATCGTGTTAGGTCACGTTAAAATAGTTTTAATGCAATGCAAAGCGATAATTTAAAGTCTTACGATACTTCTTAGGTCATCGTTAAACTGATCAAGAGAGTTCCGTCGCTCCAGCGATGACACTGCCTCTGCCTACCCTAGATTTAAGATTATGTCATGTACGTACTGTAATGAGAGGAATAATACGACTCGCTTTCCGTAGTTGCTTTATTGCGGAGTGACAAACACATGATACTTACCACCATAGAGTAACCTACACTACATCCCTCCCCATTAAATTAATAATATTATTAACTACCTACTTACAAAAATTAAAATTAAAATTTAAACTAATTATTTACTCACTTACAAAAATTAAATTAGAATAAAAATTTACTTATAACTAATTTCTTTAACTAATCTATATTTACGAATAGGACGGTACTGGAGTAACAGGCAGTGGTGCTGGACCAATTTCTTCTACCTCTTCTAACAAACCGGAACCTGAACCCTGTGCTAACGGTACCGAACGTATAGAGCTTGAGGGGATTACAAGTTAACTCCTAGTCCTACTCTTCAACTTGTTGACGTGTTTATGCACTAATTTTCCGTTATTATCAATAACTTGATAATCATTGCTTCCATTGAAACTTCCCACTGACCCTGGTAGCCATTTCTCATCCTTAAGGTACTGACGGCACCAAACATCGTCACCAACTTCCAAGTGCATATCCACCCCTCCTGCGGCGCCGACCTGTGTCTGCTGTGCTTCCCACACTTCGTTTCCTACGTCTGGCTTTAAGGCATCCAAACGAATTCTCAAACGCCTACCTATTAATAACACGGACGAGCTTTCTCCAGTGGAACAGTGTTCTATATTACAGTAGTGTAATAAGAAGTTGTTCAAAACGAATTCTACATTTTTTTTCTGAATATGCCTTTTTACTGACCTTTTTCAGTGTTTTTACGGTCGTAGCTTTGTGCTTCGAACAGATCACAAGCCACTAGTATCAATTTTTGGGCCAAATGCAGGCATACCGACGATGACAGTTACCACCATAGAGTAACCTACACTACCTTTTTCTCAAGTATGTGCAATAAAATAAAGTGTTTTATATCTATTTACACATTGATATAAAATGATGCATCGGCAGACCAATGGGATTGTGCGCTGAACAAGCTGCGTATCGTAAGTATCGTAACTGTATCGCTACTGACGACGCGTCGCAAAACGCCGCACTCGTGTATAATGCTAGCGGTTGCATCGTTACGACATCGCTGCTTAAAGTTAATATTCTAACCCTCCGAACAAAGGGCTTAGCTAACTCTCTTATAATGCGAACAGTTAGGGAGCGGAACTCGTCTGCTGATTTTAGGAGCATGTTGTGCATTTTATTATAGTCACAACATTAACAATTTCAGTTTTGTTTTCTGTTAAAACATTGTAAGAAATGAAATACAATTTATTTAATTGAATATTATTGGTGATGCTTTGAAATTTTGGTTACCCACGGAATTAACTGTTCTGTGGTTATACATACCTTATTTGATGATATTTTATTGGTTTGATGGCATTTGAAAATATTATACCTACTTGGTTTAAGAAATAATTGGTGTGACTAATTAATAGACAGGCTAATTATCTCAGACATGTCAAGCACGATGTTATTTTACACCAATTAGCAAGTTCACGTACGCTTGTATAAATGGGTCAGAGATATAGAGCTGATCGCTGGACAAACCTAGACGCGATAGGCTCTAAACAAAGGGAAAAGGTTTTACAGTTTTCGTTTGTTATACTTAGTAGCTTGTTTTATTTATGTTTTGTATTGTAACCTTATATATTTATGTTAAAGTAAAACTATCTACTTGTATCACAACTGTCACTATGTTAATCGTAAGTACTTTCTTATTTATAAAATTGTAGCTGTTATTTTGTTTTTGTAGGCCTAAACTTAAATTTAAGTTTTTGTCTGGAGCTGCGCCTCCCTCTTACTGGTTCCACAGAATACCAGCGCCATGGCATGTAAATGTCACGGCATAAGCTGAGTGGCGACCATTTCGGTTTCATAATGCCTACGTTTTTATGTCCATTATTTTTAATTGTCCTATTTATGCTCCGAATAAACATTTTTCATTTCATTTCATTTCATTTAATATAGTGAATAATTCTATGCTAATTCTATCGAGTTGTGTGGTGGTAGCTGACTACAAGAATACTACGATCTCTATCGGTTATGACACTCAGGGGAAGACCCCTGGGTGTCATAACTCCGACTGACGGATTAAAGACTGCACATACTTCCAACAGCGTAGAGTGGCGATGGGCTTACCACCTGTCACGCTGAGCACATGTGCAGTTGTAAAACGAAGACTACGGGCAGAGGACTGCTTCTGCGGACCTCATTGCGTAGTCTCTGACTAACCCTTTGCGGATCACAGTCTTCAATCTATGTATTTAAGCATGTTGTGCTTTCTCCATTCGTTTGTTCTATTAATGATGTCACCGATATAGATAAGTTTAGATTATGGTGATATGTAACATTCTGTTTTTCTACGTTTATGTATATTTATCCGTTATCTTAACATATCGATACCTTGCGGCTCAAAAAGGCGTAACCACTAAAACACGACTTTTTTCAGGAGAGCCAAAAAACTAAAATTATTTGTACCTTTGTGTACCCTACTACCTACTACGGACCGTGCAAAGCAGATGACAGACAGTTTGTCCCGAAGTTTTGTCCCACATTCCAAAAAAACTTTATTTGTCCCATATTACTTACTTTATGTTGTGCTTCGTCCCAAATTACAAGGAGATAGTTAAAAGTAAAGTTAAAAAAAAATTGCTGATTTACATACAATAAGATTAAAGTATGTTGGGCTTATAAAAAAACATGGGCCGTAAAAGGTATATAAATGAGGACAAAGCGAAAATAAAATAATTAAAATAATATTTTGGGACGAAGGAAACATATCGTTTGGGACGAACCAGGATTTTTCATGTGGAATCTCAGTGGGACGAACAAAGCACAAACCAGATGACAAACTTGATAATCCACTCAATCGTATGCACACATTTTCACTGACGGCCGAAGTCCATTACAGGGACAAGTTACGATCTGCAATATTTATCAGTTTGGGTCCGGGCATCGGACACTAATTACATTTCCTAATGGCCCCGCTTTTTGGTCGCGCATAAAGTGAATTCTGTCGCAGGGCCACATTATACGGGCAGCAAACTGTTTATTTATTCACCACTGACATACGAGAGGTCCTCCAAAAATTATTGACCTTTGGTTGTGAGTTTACGTAACGGCGGGCGGTCAGACGAAGAGGGCTCAATAACGCCAGTCCTGTGATGGACAGTGCGTGGGAATCCATTTTTTTATTATTTTTCATATTAATGCATCAATATATATTAAAGGCTGTGAAAACGGAATAATTGGCTATTTTGTATTAGCTGTTATTCAAAACATTTTAGATATTTCGCACTGAAACTAATGATATGTATTCTGCAGTCCAAGTGGATAGTGCAGTAAAGAACATCGCGCTTATTCCGGGCAGCAGTGTTACAGAAGGTATGTGTGAGGGGCGGTTCGGTAGATGACGTCTAATTTCCCGAATGTCAAGTCGCCATTACAGATGGGTGGGTGGGTAAAAATTGGGGTGGGTAAAATTGGGAGGAAGGGTAAAAAAGGGTATTTACCCATTTATACCCATGTATACCGGGTATTTTTATTAAACACCGGGTAAAAATTGAATACTGTCTATAATACTATCCTTAAAACGATCTAAGATGTTAGTTTCGATCTTGACCATTGAAAATATTGATTTCAAATTAAACACAGTTGATTATATTTTAAATCTTTAATCAACATCTATTTTTAACTAAAACACAACAAAATGGCGCAGATCTAGCTAGTTGAAATGCACTTCGAATGAACATGTTCGCGTACGAAAAATACCACGTGGAGTGGGGGCCGAGAGGCTGCGTGCGGTATTATGGGGACTGCTAGAAACCGCAAGAAATTTCAAAGGCTGGTCAGGTCATGTTTTTTAAACATGACGAAAAAGGAATTGGTGTTTTTGCCATTTTTAATTAAATAATTCATTTTGTGAAATTTAATTGGATAGTCTTTGAGTACCAAATTTATTTTAAAGCAATAACATAAGAAAAATAAATCAAAAACAATTAAAAATAACGATTATTTACAACGCGCGGGCAACGACGGCCGGCCTGCCGACCATCGTCTGTTGACCCGTTCGCGTCAGCTGGGCGAATAGTACCTACGTTAGTCTGCAAAGTGCAATAAGACTCCATTTATTTTCCTTTTACAACTGAAATGAAATGTGCGTGTTTAAGGCGCAGTTAAGTCTAACGACTATCGATAGCATCAAGTTATGTTATGGTTCAGATAACGTGCATAAAATGAAAATATTATTACTAATATATTAATTATTAATGATGTTGCCCAACCAACTCGCAAGCCAACTCAACACTATACAGCCCTGAGTCCAACCGGGCGTGAGGCTGGCGAGCGCTGCCATCAAGGCCCCAAACGCAAACATGGGGTGTAGGAAGCAAAACAGTCTCTGGTTTGGGAGCAACGCGCAGGTGGGCAACAATTTTCTATTGGGGACCCGATTCCCCTCCCCTCCTACTAGCACGAGGCGGGAGATGGCCTTGCGCCAAGCACCACCATAAGTGGAGTGGATAGCCGAACCGATGGGAGAGGGGGTGGCGTCGAAGGTGAGGAGTTCACCCGATCCCTGCCACGAGCATGGGCGCATACAGGGTGGTGACCGAACCACCCTAGCGTAGGTTATCGGTGCCCAATGGCACCCGCTGCAGGCCGATTGTCGCCTCCAAAGGCCCTACCTCTCCTAGACCTCCTCCCCGAAGGGACAGGAGCATGAGTTACAAGATAAGAAATGGCCCCCCGATGGGCCCTTTTTTAACTGTAATTATTATTATGTTAAGTGTTAGATTAAAAATAGCGGTTTCTAGCACTAGCAGTCACCTTATATTTTGCGCGTGCGACGTTGCCAGCTTGCAGTAACAAGGAGAATGATAATTACATTACCCACTTTATACAGCGTCGTTTGAATTATATGATTTTTATGAAAAAAATAAATAAGGCCAGCGGCCCGGACGGGATTCCAGCTAGACTACTTAGGGTCTGTGCGCCTGAGTTGTCTCCGATTCTAACGCGTCTGTACCGCCTTCCTCTTCTTACTAGAGCGGCCTCAGTCCTGGAAGCTTGCAAATGTCAATATGGCTTTCGGCGGGGCCGTTCCACGGGGGACCTTCTGGTGTACGTTACTCATTGCTGGGGCGAGGCAACCGAAAAGCATGGCGAAGTGCTTGCCGTGTCGTTTGACATATCGAAAGCCTTTGACCTGGTCTGGCACGCTGGCTTACTGAGCAAGCTTCCAGCGTACGGCATCTTTGCTGATTTTCGTGTCTGGATTTTGGACTTAATAAGTGAACGGTCAATCAGAGTAGTAATTGATAGCTGTTCCTCCGACCTCATGGCTATCGATGCCGGGGTCCCTCAGAGTTCTGTTCTCTCTGCTACCCTTTTCTTGGTGTATAATAACGATCTGCTCAAGCCGGGAATTGTTGGGTATGCAGACGACAGCACGGTCACAAAGAGGTATCTGTCTAGCGCAAGGGTCGGCGGAAAGGAAGTTCGTTTAACGGAAGGAGTCCTTTTAACCGGGCTCCTACTTTCCGGGGTGTAGATGTACCAATTACCGACAACTTCGATCTCCTCGGCATGAAGTTGACCTCCAATCTCAACTTGGGCAACAACATCGAAATCAAGGCTCAAACTGCGGCGAAAAAGCTGGGTGTTCTAAATAAGGTTAAGCGATATTTCACGCCGGGACAGCTTCTTCTCTGGTGTCTTGGTAGTCTAAAGCAATTAAATCACTTCTCTATCTTCAATAGTAATTAATTTCATAAATCTACTTTTTAATATTTAATTTTTTTTGTTATTATTAATTACCATAAACATTTTGAAAACGACACTCAACTCGTATCATTGGAACGTGGAACAGATACGCGACTTCCTAGTAATGATGTATTCGTCGCGGCCAAAAATAAACAGACATGCCTGTCATGTAACAGATGTCCCCCGCCATAAAGAGTTAATTTTCTAAGAATACCACCCCAACAGAGCGGTTAGAATAGTTCCCCTAAGATACGACATGACTTTTTTTTGCGATGTGAGTAGTGAGAGCTTGTAGGCAGTGAAAGCTTTCGTTTAGGATTTTAAAGAAAACATACTTAGTTATAAATCTAAATGGATATAAGTACTGTGAAAATGTTTAAAATCTTTAAAAATACCTACTTATTAATTTTTGAAAATTGAAATTGTTTGAGCTTATTTTATTTTTATTGCGTGTTATTAAAACTTGTCCATTGTGATTTATATAACAATAGAATCCTTGATATTTGTAAAATAATTAAGATCAGTTGAATGGCACATTTGACCACGGAGCAAAAACAAAGTTGACTAACAAACTGCCGTACTCAGAGACGTCAATTAGACATAAAAATGTTACTCCTCTATTTAGATAAGAATATACATAAGAAAGTGACAGCAAGATACTTAATTATCATTAAAACTTAATTGACGTATGTCTTGAGTACGGCAGTTAGTAAGTGAAAAATTAAATTTGCACGTCTCGGATACAACTATATTATAGCTTAAATGGTAGCTACCTGTAGGCCTACTGTGATCTCTTAGAGCAGTTTTACTTTTACCTTAAAATGCATCTATGAATATTTTCCGTTACAAATAAAAGCTTACATTTTAAAAGCATGCGAAATTGGAGAAGCCCGAACTCCGTACTGGATTTATAATAAAGTAACGCTTCAGGTCGAGTAGGTAGTGCTTTTTAAAAGCTCTATATTTAATGAGGAGCTAATCTCAGCTTCCCCGTATGCTGCATCGACAGTTATATTTAGAAAGAGATGTTTGCTTTGATCAGCTCACACGGGGTGATACACGAAAGAAATCGTAACACGGATAGTAAACATAAATAGAAAGAGTTTATTTTTCTTGGTTAATGGTTTGGCTTTTCGGTTTTCACAATTTAAAAGTGTTTGATTGAATATTTTCTTTATGTACTAATAAATTATAATAGTGATAGAAATGATGAATGGTTAATTATTATAGTTATTTCTCCCAAACCCATTTCCCAACCCAAGTTTCATTAAAAATGTAAACATTTCTGAAATATTACACGGGCTTAAAAGAATTTAAAAATTTACGATTTATTTTGTTTTATTTGTTACACTAACTATACACTTATTATTACAGAAATATATTCCGTACGATAAAGTAGCATAACGAATTTTATTATTTTCATATCCCAAGACGACAAGTACGTTCACCAACACTAAACGGTTAATGCAATATTATTTTACAATAATATTCAACGAAACACATAAATTATTATGTTTTACTTTACCGCCAAGAAGCTCTAAAAACAGTTTGCGAATTTGAATCCAAGCGTCAAGATATTGTGATCTCTTTCAAAGACAAGAGTTTACAAGATTATTCACAATCGGACTTTATACGCCCTATAAGCCACATGAACTAAGTATTGCTCGTTGGAAGATGGGACCATAATCCACCAAGTAGTTATAGCATTAAATTTACAATTATTATCATTAAATAAATTATTTAAAATTGGCATTAATCATATTATCTGGTTGATTAATTCATCATCTTTGACGAAACAACTTGCATTGAAACACATACTGAATTTCAACTGCTCATAGATAATCCTGTGGGAATAAAAGTTCTTTTTATAGAAGCCAAGTGATAATTGACCACATGCTGACATTTATGAGCATCCAACGACCCATTAGGAAGAATCATATGGCGCCAAACACTTAAAACTAAAATAAAATAGAAAAGTACACTCTCTGAACGGCAGTTCCAGTGAGAATTTAAATAACAATAAACTAAAAATAGTCGTGGGTAAGTTAAAAGTTTGTCAGTATAGTAAAAAAGACAGAGAAACGTTATGTGTTATCGTACTCATATGAAAATAATAATGTTTATATTTAGACACTTGTTTTATTAAATACTGTATATATTTATTATTAGATTGTTCCTACATGCATAAATTTTGGACCAGATATGTTATTTACCAATAAAACTATTTAGGTAAGTTCTTTTAGTGCGTACGCGCAGATGGGTAATTATATCAGACAACCCGAACAGTCATGGGTGCTGAAGAAGCTGGAATTCCTTTTAGTATCATTATTTAATTACTTACCTCATAAAATAGACAACAAAATTTAAAACACATATCAGAGATACGCTATTATAAAATAAATGTTAATACCTACTGTCGCTACTTTCGATCAGATTACGATAACATTAATGGAATTGACGTCTTCTAATTCCCTTGATAGGTATGTAATGTATCAAGGGAATTAGGGAACTGTAACATAAAGTAACCCCTAGCATAAAAGTTTGGTGCCCATCACAATACGGTTTTAATGTAAAAATGGCTTTAACTATAGTTATTATTTACCGTACAATTTGGTCCGTGTCGGTTGCGGTGAAAGAATACTACCTCCCCTATCTTCCCGTGGGAGTCAGTTGGGTCTAAGTTTTTCAAAACCCACCGTACAAGAGGACCTAAAAAGCTCTCGGACCATACTCTCAAACTGATGGAAGAGCGGCGCGTGATGGTTCTGCGTTCTTCGGATGATTCGTCTCAGCTTCGGCGGCTCAATAGGCAGATCTCGAAGTCTTTGACTCGCGACACTCGCCGAACCGACCGACCGATATTTAAGAAGCTATCGAGCGAAACAAAGGTTTAAAGTGTTCGAAAGAGATTGGGGTATTGGGCAGAGCCAACTGACGACGCTGAAAACTGATGACGGCAGAACTGTCACGTCCAGGTCTGAAGTTATGAGAGAGGTCGGAAGTTCTATAGACAGCTATACACATCAACGCGGCCACCTATACAAAGCTTAGCTACAGACCCTAGAGCTGAGCTAACCCGACACTACTTCGAAGATATCCCGAAGATCAGTCTGTACGAGGTTGGTATGGCACTCAAGCAGCTTAAGAACAGCAAGGCAAGGCGGGTGCTGACGGAATTACGGCTGAGTTTCTGAAAGCTTTACTTTCTTCAATCTTACCCAAGTAACAAAGTTCTCCTGTAGAGCACAGTTTACAGGCTTACAGCACTAGTACCTCTCTTTTAGTGGTTCCAGGTTTTACTACCAAGCTTATAACAGGTTACACGGAGTTCGTTTGGGTTTATAGTACACCTGTTCTTATAAGTTGACTTATAGTCGTGTATAGAACGAAATTATAGGCGCAGTAAAGGCTTAGATGGCCCATAAAAAGGTTGCATAGGTGTAAATACACTTGATAAAACGTGCTCCAGTAAGTTACACTTATAATCGCCTACAAGAAGTAATTATAAATCCGCTATAAGTGTCATACGCCAGTAATAGTAATTTATAGACTAAAACCATTTGCACTTGTTACTTGACCTTATAGGAGTGTATAAGTCAACTTTATGTGCCAATTATAAGTGAATTAGTTCTACAGTGGTTTCTTCGAAGAGCAAGTGTACTTGGTATTATTGTGGACTCTCGAATGCTGTTATAGTCGTCTGTCTTAATTTCTTGATAAAGGTTTCTTGTAAAACTATTAGTGTCCAAAGATATCTACGTGAAGTCCACAATTGCTTTTAATATTTCTCGCATCTTCACGGCCATTTTGATTTCTTTCGAGTCATTGGGTTTTTATTAAATTATTACAATAATGGATATAGCTAGTCGTGTATATACATGAAAAAGGGTCGAGAAAATTTTCTCGTGTTGCGCATGCTAGGCCCGCAGATGTATCTTGTAAGGTACTTGTATTATTATGTATATTATGGTAAGATGTCAAGCCAATGCGTGGTGGGTGATAGGGGACTACCATACCTATCTATTGAGCCCCCCATGTATGTTCAGCGATTTTTGGTAGTTTTCGAGCTATAATTTTTTTTTTTCGAAGTATTTTATCACGAGACGTCGTCAGTTTAAATATTTTTTTTGTAACTTGTATTGATATTAGGAAGATGTTTACTTAGTTAAAGAAAAAAGTGCACAGAAATATCAACAAAAAAAAAAGATACTTAAAAAAAATAAAGTCATTCGTCAGAAAATACTTCATCATCAGCCTTTAAACGTCCCACTGCTGGGCACAGGCCTCTCATGTGAACAATAGCACGTGGAGATATTGGGCCATAATGGACTAACACACTTATAAGTTAACAGAAAATACTTAAAAAAAAAATATATAAGTAGCTCGAAAACTACCAAAAATCGCTGAATATACATGGGGGTTCAATTGATAGGTTATGGTAGTTTTCTAACTACACATCGGCTTGACACCTTACAAGAAACACCCTGTATATAAAAATCGATTTGCCACGAATGTTCACTTCAAAACGGGTGCACCTAATTCTTTTCTTTTCTGGATTAAATCTTTTTTTGTTGTTGCGTTGTCAGTACGAAATCAAAACGAAAACAAAACAAAATCGAATGGTTTGTATGAAAGGTTTTTTTGGGAAACCATCACGGGATACGGAGAGATACACTTCACGCTGACGAAGTTGCAGGCAGGCCGCTACATATTGTATAACTATAATCCAACTCAGTTGACGACCTCCGTGGTCGAGTGGTTAGCACGCCGGGTCGGGCGTCGCGCCATCTCTGAGGTCCCGGGTTCAATTCCTGGTCGGGTCAAGTTAGAGAAACACTGTTTTTCTAAATTGATTTCGGGTCTGGGAGTTTTTTTCTAAGTTTATGTATATTTATCCGTTATCTTACTATATTAGGGTCAATCCTGGGACACTTGATTTTGAGGGTAACAGCTTACTTAATATAAATTATAATATACAACACACTAAAATAAATGATCACTTATAAGTTTACTTAACTTATATAGTATTGAAGCATATCAATTGAAACCAATATTTAAGAGTAAGAATTGCATAAATATTCATTTGAAACTGAAAAATAGAGTGATTTGACAAGCTTTTTACATGTCACACGCGCGGCGCTCGGTGTGTTATTGTGTATTATATTTTTTACATTTATAAGACTGCGTTTATTAATACTTTGTTGAATACGGAAAAAGTGCCTCTATCAAATCATGTTTTCATTGTTTTAATATAATTAAAATCCTTGTTAATGTTTTATATTTTAGCGTTTTATTAACGCTTAAATATACTTAAGTAAAATTTTAAACACTGAAAAAAGACGACAACCTCAGGCGGGAATCGAACCACGCACCTTCCGCATTCCGGGCGGCTGCCTTAACCACTTGGCTACCGAGGTTTGGCTTTCAACCGTGGAAATTTTTCAGTGCTTGATGCTTATGTTTTTTTAGTCAACATTGCTTCATCAAATCTTAGAAGTTTTCACCTCTGAGATCCGAAAGAAATATTTTTACAAATATTTGAACATTCGGTTAAGATGAAGCTGCCTTTATAGATTAATGTTTTATATTTTAGCGTTTTATTAACGCTTAAATATACTTAAGTAAAATTTTAAACACTGAAAAAAGACGACAACCTCAGGCGGGAATCGAACCACGCACCTTCCGCATTCCGGGCGGCTACCTTAACCACTTGGCTACCGAGGTCTGGCTTTCAACCGTCGAAATTTGTCAGTGCTTGATGCTTATGTTTTTTTAGTCAACATTGCTTCATCAAAAATCCTTGTGTCTGTAGTCGTTCAATAAAATGTCACGCGATGGGCAAATGTTGAATCGCGCGACGAAATTATGTTTACCTACTTCATTGAATACGTGGTAAGAGACTCGTGATTGGTCCAAACCATCACCAGTGGTGCTGCAGTACTTCTTCAGGAAGGACATGGCGCTAGCTTTAGCGCAAATACTTTATTTTTATGTTCTTTCATATTTTTAAAACTTTGGTTCGGTAGGTAGGTAAAGCTCGTGTCTTGTTTTGCTACTAAATTAAGAATAGTTACACTTAACTGTCCCGAGAACATGATTGCATTCATCATTGAGAAGGTATTGTAATCAAAATGAATACGATTTTATTTATAGTTATATATAAATCGATACCTTCCACGTAAGTTGTTGTAACCCACAAAATTTCAAAAAGTAGTTTTTTACACTACTATGTCTAAATTTATGTATTATACAATATCAAAAAAAATTCACTGATCTCATGCACCACATGACCTTCAAATAGCATTGGAAATGAACTTCGGTAATAAAAAAATAAAAAAATCAAATTTATTCTCCAAAATGTTTTTTTTACTTCATAATGGAAAATACAAAGGTTTCAATACTACTCATACTTTATAGGCGTAGTCTACAGCTTTGTTGTATGAAGATGTAATAATTATTTTTGCAAACATTATTTTAATTTAAGAAAATACAGAGATCAGTGTCAGTCAGGTAGTCATGTCTTAAATAATAATTCTTTAATCAGTTTTTAACTTGTGCATTAACAAAAATTTAACAAAAATATTAAAATTGTAGTTTTTGCGTTTGAAATCAGTTGCTTTTAACTTAAGCAAGTATTATATTGTTTTCAGGGTTTGTTTGTTAACTGGTACTTATCAACGCACTGCCAGAACCACTGGTCCAATTAAAAAGCTTAATTTTCAGGTTTCACGTAACAGTAATAAATATTTTTTAAATATTAAGGAGATTATAATTATTTTCTTTATTTTCAAACATGACTGTTTTCACAATTTATATTATTTTTTTTCGTTATTTTTAATATTTTGTAAATAGTACTAATAAAACTACAAAAATATAATCAATACCATAACTATATAATATCAAAACCCCGAATATGTTACTTCAAAACCCGCGCGCCCGAGACGCACAAACCTAGATTTTAAAGTCGTCATAACTCACAAACTTATTATTATTTTCATAAACTTCGAAAAACATCCAGAGATATAACCTTTCTGAACATGTACATGTTGAGATTATGTAAAAAATATTATAAATAAGAGTAGATATTGGGCCCACAAGGTACACCACAAAATTACCATTTTAAAGCATTTTTTTTTTAATTTATAAAGAAATATATGACTATGTATGTTTTTTTTTGTATAATATTAATCTCGTCAATACAAATATTTTGACACCTCAATTAACTATATTGACCTAGAAATAACGGGAAAATCGGCATGTCGCACTTTTGTTGAAAACGGGGCCCCTACAGAAGCGATCGAAAAAACATTTCCAATGTTAAAAAGATCAAAAACTCCTAATTTACGAGCACTTGCAAGACGTAAATTGTTGTATTTATCAAAACCAAGCGGCGTAAAATATTGTATCGTCCTTGGCAACAGTTCACGCGGGGAATGGTGAGGGGCGATTCACACGCTCGCGCATCGTATCGGTTAAATACAACAGATTATGCTGCGGTCTCAAGAGTGCGGACGTTCGTAGGAAGCGTGGCTCTTTCGGGATAAGAATTAACGAAATTAGCATGTATTCAAACAAAGCTCAATTCAATTAAAGTGAAACGTTACATAATACAAACTAGAGGTCGAAAACTATGTGATATGGTAAACAAGACGAGCTTACAAAAAAATAATCCAAATGAAATTACCTACCGACAATCACAATGTTTCGTTAAATCAAATAGATCACGACAGCTTTCGTAATTCAGACTTTCTAAATATCTCAGGTATGTTTACATTTTTTATATGCCTTGTCATATTTTACTAATTTATAGTGATGCCAACCTAAAATGTGGTATAGGCTACTTACAACAACTTACGCCGCTGTGGGTGTCATAAATCAGTATTGTTTTATGACATACAACATTTGACGTCGGTATTCATTAGTTAAAACATATTGTATTATGACATACCACAGTTTAAATTGCTAAGTAACAAAAAAAATCTTTCGTAAGGAATACATACTACATTTTACGTCGGAATTTACTAATCCAACTGTGTTGTATTTTTTTTATATATAAAAAGAAGGAGGCAAACAAGCAGGCAGGTCACCTGATGGAGAGTAATCACCGCCGTCCATAGACACCCGCAAAACCAGAGGAATCGCAGACGCGTTGCCGGGCTTTAAGGAAGGAATAAGCTCGTTCCTTGAAGATCTCTAAGTCGTAACGGTCCGGAAATACCGCCGCCGAGAGCTGGTTTCACAACACTGTAGTTCGAGGCAAGAAATTTCGTGAAAACGCAGAGTAGTAGACCGCCATCCATCAAGGTGATGTGGATGGAATGACAGTCGATTTCGTGAAGTGCGGTGAAGTAAAGCAGTGGCAGGGACAATGCTGAACAATTCCTCAGAACACTTCCCATGATTATGCGGTGCAATATACAGAGAGACCCAATGTCTCTCCGAAGAGCCAGTGGATCGAGCCGACCTGTAATAGCTACGTCGTCGACAATTCGCAAGCAGCACAAGCAGCTCTGCGTTGAATGCGGTCAAATGGAAGGAGTTGGTATTGGGGTGCTCCAGCCCAGAGATGGGAGCAGTATTCCATATGCGGCCTGACCTGTGCTTTATACAGTTGTAAACGGTGGGCCGGCGTAAAATACTGACCCGCTCTATTAAGCACGCCCAGCTTTTTCGAAGCTAATTTAACTTTGCCTTCCATAGACCTCAAAACTGAACGCCACTCAAAATATCGACGCCAAGGATTCCAATAGTCGGGTTGGTACCAAAGAGAGCTCGCTCAAAGTAACGAAGGGATGGAGATGGTGGAGATGGAGGAAGGGACGAAGAGATACGATGAAGGGATGTTTTTAGCTGTAAATGTGCAAACTTGTATTTTGGATGGGTTAAAATGGACTAGGTTACGTCGGCCCCAATTCGAGAAATGACTTACCATGTTCTTGGTGTCAGTCACAAGTTTATTCAGGCTCTCGATAACGCATTCCCGAGAAAAATTAGCTGGTCCGGTGTAGAGCGTGTTCCCAGTGTTATCGTCCGCATAGCAATGAATGCTGTTGTTATGCAACATGTCATTGATATGCAGAAGAAACAGAGTCGGGGATAACACACACCCCTGCGGGACGCCAGCATTTACGGGCTTCATATCAGAGCACGAACCGTCGACTACGACTGTGATGCTACGCCCAGGAAGATAGCTGGCGACCCACGAACACAAATTCTCAGGAAGCCCGTATGATGAAAGTTTAGAGAAAAGAGCCCTGTGCCATGCCCTGTCAAAGGCTTTCGCTACGGCCAAGCTAACTGCCAGTGCCTCCCCTTTACTCACGACGGCCTCCGCCCATCGGTGAGTCAGATACACTAAAAGATCACCAGCCGAACGACCGCGACGAAAACCATACTGGCGATCGCTTAGTAGCTGATTCTCTTCTAGATCTCAAGAGCTGGCGGTTTGTAATGGACTTCATTTCTTTGGAGAGCAAAGAGGTGATGGCTATTGGCCTGTAGTTGGACGGATCTGAGCGATCGCCTTTTTTGGGAAACGGGTAGACAAGGGCTGTCTTCCAAGAACTCTCACTTGTAAGTGACCTTGTTCTTATGCAGATCTCATAGTAGAAAGTTAATTTAATTTGTATTTTATATTACTTACTGACTTAATTATTATGTTGGTTTGTTACAGAGTTTAATTATTAATAAATTTCGGTGTTTTTGTTTTAAGATACTTACGGCCTTCGAGACGTCAATTAGGTTTTAATGACAATTCAGTCTTTCTTCTCTTTAAAGCACTAAACATAAGAAAGTGACAGCAAATGACTAATTGTCATTAAAACTTAATTGTTGTGTTTTATAAGATCTACATAACGTTTAATCTCACTTTTATTTTTATTTCTATAGAAAAACTTACAAAAATTGTAAGAATCATGTTACCAAACTGTTAGCACATTTTGTTCGTAAGAGAAATAAAAGTAATTTATCCTGTACAGCGCTATTTTTATTATTTAGACTTAACCACGCCATACATACCACTTTATTTTTCAATCATAATCGACGTAAACGGTTGTAAGTAGTACATACATTAAAATAAAAATCTTATTTTCCATTGTAATTTGTTGTAAGTATCATATACAACAAATTTCAATACAAATAACCCACGTAAAATATTGTAACAACAAAATCTCAGAAATTACACATATTATCAAAATGATTCTATTACTAGAGTTGTAAGTAATATTAATTATATTTTTAAAGCAAGTTTCACAAAAATACGATAACAGGTGCAATTGTTATTCCATCTTTGAAACGCTCTACTGTAAAGTTGCAGTTTAGCAGATACCTCCAACTTACCTATAAAGTTGGAGGTATCGAAATAGCTTCATTTTTAAATGGTCGTTAGATCCATGGCTGTAAAATCCGTGGATTTAAGCCATGGATCTGTTTTATTGGCCGTGGATCTGACCAAATATTATTCTATGACAATTAATTTCTGTGCAAAATTACTGTGCCTTATTGATAGACTGTCTCGTTTTTAAACGTTCTTTCAAAAATTTCATTGAATTTTTGTTTTTACCAGTCACAAGAAAAAATAAATGACACGCCTCTGACGCGATGAACGCTTCACCCAGGATTCACCCATTAACGGGTTTCAAAAGAATACTCATCTTGGGCTAGATAATTGGTATGAGCCATAAGCGTAAATACATTTAATTTAATTTAGTCCTCGGGCTTTGCATCGAGCAATCTATAGATACATCCTTACACATCGTACTTTATTGGCAATTGAACTTAGGACGTGCTGACACCAATACGTATGTACATGGTTTGGCAGGACGAAAAAAAAACAGTTATTCCATTCCAAAACTGCAAATATTATTCAACCTGAATGTAACAATTGTTTTTTACGAAATTTTAGATTTGCTTCCATACAAACAGTTGTTTTTTGCACTTCATAGAATGAACCAGTTGCAAGATTATGAACCTAAGTAAGTATTACTTATCAAAAATCCGGTATGTAAAATTGTTGAAAGCCTAATGCAATATGTATGTACATGTATGCAATATCAATAAATGTCTGCGAGGAAACTTATTTTTATTCAGAAAATAAGATTCACTCCGCTGGCCCTCTGATCCGAGGTACAGAATCTCAGCCACACCGTCATTTACGGAAGGCACCCCATTACTCGAATGGCACTACTTGCGTGAGCAATTTTATTTTATGTCGTAACACCGCCTACATGTTTTTATTGCCCAATGCTCCTTACAGGAGCACTTCCTTAACAGCCGTTAGAGTAAGCATTAAAATTTGACGAGACTTCTTGTTTAACGTTAATTAAATTAATTGTTGTCAGTTTAGCGGGTGGGGAGTCAAGGGTTAAAATAAAAAATCACAATAAAAAATTCTTAATGTTTCAGTTTAGGCTGCAATAATTTTAGATACGTATTATACTCGTAAATGTCACCAAGCTATTATTTTTTCCTGTGTAATTTCCATTCTAAAACTTTTTTACATTTAGTAATTTTACAGCACTTTGTACCATATTTCTGGGAATAAATGATTTATGATTTTGTTTATGATCAAATCTCGCAAGAGGAGAATATAATTACGCTCTTTTATAAAATTATGTGTTATCCGTTGTTATTTATCAAAGACTAAATAAAAATATCACTATATTTAGAATCCGAGATAAAGGCTGTAAAGGCGGTAAAGGCTATCGGCAGCTAAGAGAAAAAACGAGTCATGAGTATATTAAGGAACAGACAACGACATTAGACAATGAAAGGTTACGACGAAACCAAATTGTTGAAAGTTGGAAGGTCTGCGTAAAATGTGCCGAGATTAGTCTAACGATCATGCTATTTGTTATTGTACAATGGGATAATGGCACATTCTGAATACATACGCACTGTCTGTGGGATTGAGATGATGGATCGTCACGTTTTCAAGTACAATCGAGTTACAACATGATGAATTCCATCGTTTTTCAAGGCGCGTGCTCAAACTTAGGTGTCGTTATTAAACATTTATAATCATTTATCAAGGAGATGTTTTATGAAATTAGTTTCAGTAAGCTCGATTTTCTTAGACAATGTTCGTTGATTGTGCAGCTGCGAATTTCGTTATCTTTAGACAAAGGAATTTCATCAGACGTATGTGTTGGCAACTCGATAGCTCCACAATACATATTTGTTCATGGGTTTATAAATGTACGGTTTTTTGTTTTTTTCATGGTTTCTAAATTATGTCTTATACAATAAAATGTAGAAACACATAGTTGTGCTAGACCAAACAGTTTCACGAATCATGTCCAGAGTCATCTTTGAGATATATATATGATAACTCTATGAAGAAATTGGTATAAACAACCACTGGTTTGACCTAAACATGAGACCTGATCTAACCTGAGATTTCTTAAAGGAATCAATCCAATCAACGGACAAGTCAAAATGTCCACTACTGGAAATAGATCTCCCTAAGAGATCTTGGAGGGTTTGCCCATTATTGCTACGCTGGGCTCGGGCTGCTTTACCCTCGTCTGTAGGTCAGCAGGGTGCACCACGAGCAGGAGACTGGCTTGGGCCCCGATCAATGTTGGATATTACCCCTAAACCGCACGAAAAAATAATGTTCTTAAATCATTTACTTATTTACTTGTTGGAAGATTGGAAGATTTACAATCAAATATTTTGATTTACAAAAATCTCCATGCTGATTTCAGTATAATATAATTTATGAATTTTAATCTAACCACAATCCCTTTTGTTACAGGTATCCCCCAAACGATGTTATCATGAGAAGTGCCAAATGCGTCAAGTAAAAAGAAACAACGTAGGATCGTAAAACACCAACTGTCATAATAGTGGCTTTTGTTTCGGGCGACAAAGTGGTGCGTTTTGTGATGTTGCGCGCGTTCATCGTCAAAGGCGGCATTGCCGGTTGCATGGGAACGGGCGATGGGCCGTAAAAGTGGCATATTCTGTGTTGGGGACAGCAACATGATCTTGACTATTTATGCCGCATTGCTTCTCTGGAGGTTCGACTGTGTCGTCGAGAGCACGAAAGGTATGATATTGTGATATTTTTGTTTTTTCTTCCTTTTTTTACTTGACAACGTGGACGCATTTAGCTTTCATATTATTATCACCTAATGGAAAGAGGTGCCCAAAATTCTAAAATACTGAAAAAATACACAATATTTTTATACTCAGACTTAGATAAAATGACGGTAGCTAACACTCAACACTCAAAACTAAATATACCACCAACAAAACCGAATGCAAAACAATAGTAACATGTAACCTATGTTGAAATAGAATCTAGAACCCAGGTTCAGAGACTGGTAGTGTAACACAAGACCAAAAGAGCGTTTGTTATTTTTTGAAAGCATATTGATTGTACATCAAAGCGCAACTTTCGCCTCTAGCCGCCGCTGTATGTTTTGTTTTATCGCTATGCATGAGCAAACAACAGCGAGTATATTTACGACTTGTGACATTGGGAACACAATACAATTTTTATGGACACATTGGTACATTTGTTATACCGGTATAGGCTTTGGAAACCTTACTTTATTGAAAACAACTAACATCGAAATTGAAAAAAGCATTTGAAAAAAGATTTTATACTCTTGCCTATGTCCAGCAGTGGACGAGTGTGATGATGATAATGATGATGATAATGATGACTCTTTTTTACAAATTGAAAAGGTTTTGAAAAAATGTCCATGAGCAAAATTCGAACTTCCGGATCCGGATTGCACTTCAGGCAATCCAGGCCAGGTGCTCTTTCCAGTTGAGCTAGCTACGTCTTATACTTGTAATTATCCACCCCACAAAAATGAATCAACACTATTTACCTTTTTACTTTGAAAACCAAAGGCGCCCCATTCAATGCCAACAAGCTACGTCATCCAACATCCGATCTCAATATTTTTACCAGAAGGTTGCACGTTCAAATCCTGTCCGTGGAAAATTTTTCAACACTTTTTCAATTTGTGAAATTTTTGCAACGCGCATTATTTTTTTTTATTTTTTTTCACACCCGCAAATCCAGAGAAATCGCAAGTGCGTTGCCGTCCTTTAAGGAAGGAATAAGGTTAAGGAAGGAATAGGAATTGTGAGAGGGGGGGCCTCCGGAACCCTCACTGGCCGGACGAAACACAAATGCACCAAGTGTAATTATTTCACGCCGGATACTCGTGAGAGGGTGGTATTACGCCGGGCGAGCCGGCCCAATGCGTGCTGCAACGCAGCGTAGCTCTACCACTCAGTCAGTGTCACTCATTTAGCACCACCAAGGCAAGCGCGTTGCCGTCCTTTAAGGAAGGAATAAGGTTAAGGAAGGAATAGGAATTGTGAGAGGGGGGGCCCCCGGAACCCTCACTGGCCGGACGAAACACAAATGCACCAAGTGTAATTATTTCACGCCGGATACTCGTGAGAGGGTGGTATTACGCCGGGCGAGCCGGCCCAATGCGTGCTGCAACGCAGCGTAGCTCTACCACTCAGTCAGTGTCACTCATTTAGCACCACCAAGGGGTCACGTGTAGGGTTTCAAGGGTAAACCTACGGACGCGAGTAACTAACCACCAAAACTGCTACTAAATTGTATAGAATATACACAATATTTATAACATTATGAGGAGAACATTTTCTACACTCACTTACAATAATAACATAAAGCCTTAAGGAAATAAGAAAATAAAATTTTCTCGCATCTGACACAAGTGACCCGCTTCGGAACAAGCCCTCCTTCTAAGGAAACGTCCACAGGAATGCGAAGATGTTCCAGAATGCAAATTGTATTGCACGAAATCTACTAAAAACTGCAAGTAATATCGTCGCGATGCGAAAAATGTCACTGGGTAGCTGGGAAGCATCCTGCACACTATCCTAAGTAAATTCACGTCGACCGAGATAAGCTCCGTAAGTTTTTACGGCCACGTTGCAGAACAATAGGTCGCGTGACGCTCTTTTATTTCTTCTGTTTTCGTATTTAATGGCTTGTCGGTGTTTGCCACAGTTCTGCCAATTTTACGTGGTCGCATTTTGTTTCCACTGTTGGGAGCGGTAAAATTTTTGACAGATCTGACAGTTTCTATTGTTTCCTGTTTACTTTTGCGGCGCACAGTAGTTGTTTAGCTGGCTTGTTTGTTGTTCTATTCCGGGTGCCGCTTTCATCTTCGGCGTTCGTCACCTTTCATTGTAGTTTATCATCAAGTGAGATGAAGGCTTTCTTGCAGTGGAATTGTTGATGTGAATTATTAAGTTACCGTACAAGTTAAGGATACCAATAATTTTCCCGGTAAAAAAACTCGCGACAAAAGGAATTCATCAATTACGTTGGCCCCAGGTGGAACAAAGACGGAATCAATCTTAATTTTATTAAAGGAAAGCACCCACAAGCACCCACAAGCCGCAAAAACAAAAGTATAAAAATATCCAACGTCGTCTACTAAAACTATGAACATTTAACTTGTTTTTGAAATAAAAAATATTCGCGTTCATTGTACAAAATAATCTTAATATGACTATGTTTTACATAAATTGTTTTATTTGAAGTGTACCTATTAGTCGTCTCAATGTTAATACGTAACTTTATGAGTTACCTGATTTAATTTCATAAATCCTATAAATGAGGCAAAGGGAATCTACAGTAGACTTCCCAAGAAACGGTAGACTTGGAAATGGGTTAGACCTTCGAGCTTCATCTTGCTCCAGATTTTCCCTATGCCAGTACGATGGCCAGATTTGTTGAGGACGAGCACGTATCCTTTTTCCCTCCCTCTATTCGAGCACGCGCATCTTCGGGAGTCATCAGCTCCTATCGTCTGTCGCCGGTCGAGGCGCGCGGGCGGCCGCGGCGGGGCGAGCACGAATCCCTACTACCACCACTGCAACGAGGCAGATCGGATCCCTAACACATCTCCTTTTCAGGGCTTGTCTAGGAATATTATTGGAACAACTTCGAAGCATGTGGCGAATCCATTTCCACTAGCGGCGCTTGATCAGTTAGTCGATCGGAGTTCTTTGGCACAGCTCTAACAGCTGCTCATAAGATATTTTCTCGGGTCAGTAAAGGCGGAGAATATACCTATGATGAAAATAACGGTTGACGAAGACTTGAATTTTACCTTCCACTTTTTGCATCCATATTAACACCGAATTTGTAGCATACCTACATACATATAAACACGACTATTATCACCGAAGGGTTAGTCAGAGACTAGGCAATTAGGACCGCAAAAGCAGTCCTTTGCCATAATCCACTTTTCACCAAATAGCGACTGCACATGTGCTCACCGTGACAGGTGGTGAGCCCATCGCCGCTTTATGCTGTTAGATGTGTATGCAGTCTTCAGTCCGTTAGTCGCCTTTAACGACACCTAAGGGAAGAGAGAGGGATGTAGTATTCTTACACCGCTACGCGACATTGTAACATGCATGCATGTAACACTCATGTCGATTGTTCAATTCACGCAAAATTGAGGTCACAGTACCTTTTGGCTTAGCAGTGTGCTAGAACACTGATTTAATAGCTTGCATTCCGGGAAGGCGGTCAATACTAACTTTATTGAATGTCAATCTGTTATATGAAAACTAAACAAATTTTATATAGGTCTTCTAGGAATCACCCGAATTATAATAACGGAGGCTCTATTAAAATATTTTATGAAAAATTTTAGTTTAAAAAAAATTACATAATACAGTAAGTATGTCCATTAAGCATGCATCTGTGTATGCGAGTGTATGATAATGTATATGTAACTGTGTATGTGTTGCTACCTATGAGTATGTGTAATTTTTTTGTAAGAGATTTATGTATTGTAACACGGCAACCAGAAACTACAATTTTCGTAATTCGGAAATTTAGTTTCGCCGTTTAACTGGTTCTACCAGTCCCGCCCGCACAAGCTAAGTAATAGGAACTTTAGGAAGTTGTACGAACACGTACTACAATGTTTGTTTTTCCTTGAACAAAAATGTTTGTTATAAATATAATTTATGTTTGTGTCCCAGTGAACTTTAATCATGTGACACAAAGAGTCGCAGGGTTTGTTCGTAGCTTTAGGCCACCACGTCAATGTTTGCTAATGAAACAGTCATTTGCCCCGGGTGTTTACGGGGCTACAGTTACAATGGCGTGCCAACCCTACAGTTTTGGAATTAAAACAATACGTGACGGTCTTGTTTTGTGATCACACTGATGTTTTCCGAGCGAAACGAACTCAAGGAGTTCATGTTTAATTTTAAGTGCCTTACAAATAAACAAAGAATAAGCTACGAATATTTATTTCGTGTTTTGTTCCTGTCATGTAAACGTTATTTCAAATTAGAGTAAAAGAGACAAAATACAGAATAACTATTCCGACCTTATTCTCCGTTTATTTGTAAGGCCTTAGTGCCTTACAAATAAACGGAGATGTTTAACTAACTAAGAAACATACTGTTATTGTGGAGTTTTGTAACACTTTCGAAACAAAATCAATGTGTAAATAATTTTACATTATGACAATATTATTATTGTCACGTGTCGCGTAGCGGTGAAAGAATACTACCACCCCCTCTCTTCCCTTGGGTGTCGTAAAAGGCGACTAACGGACTAAAGGCTGTTCATACATCCAACAGCATAGGGCGGCGATGGGCTCAACACCTGTCACGCTAAGCACGTGTGTCGCACAGTCGCTATTTGGTTAAAAGTGGACTATGGTAGAGGACTGATTTTGCTGTCTTCATTGCCTTGTCTCTAACCTATCGGGAATAATAGTAGTCTTTATTTGTATGTATGTAAAGTAATTTTAACTCTGAAAAAGTATTTCAGAATTTCTACAAGTTATTAACGTCCCGTGCTAACTTTAACTATTTTCACTTATTTTATAAGTCAAAGTCAGCTTTATTTATTCGATAACCGATATCAAATCTCTTTACTGTTAAACACTAGTTTTTATTATAAATATTTCATAAAAACAAATTTCAAGAACATTAAATATCAGAAAAAATATTAAAATGCTTTTTTTTGAACTCCTTCATCTTCAAATTTCTAATCGTTAATAACTTCAGATAAAAACTTCTAACAAAATCAAAGAAACAAAAGACAACTTGAACTTGACCTCACAAAAAAAACAATAACCGCTCCATAAATTCGTAACACAAATATAAACCCGACTAGCAGATACAAATCTGAATTGTGACTGTTGCATAAAGCATTCACGCGGAACAGTAGGACGCGAGGTACGCCCTGGGGGACCACAAAATGTAACGAACTAACCTACCGCCATCCTTTTATGTCCCAGATACATTTTTACCAACATAGGTGAGGCGAGTTGTCTTCGAATTATTTATAATGTCGCACCCCATCCTTTATACACCTAGAACCGCTGTCGCGAGGGAAAATTGCAAAACCTTCCTACAACATACGATTTTCCCTTCTAATGTTCGTATATCGATACAGGACACCATTAAATCAATCACGTATTCAATGAAACCGGTATTAGATAGAAATCCTCGGGTTGCTTACCTTCCCCGGCAAAAAGTCTGCGGCTGGGGTTTTTCACTAATTCCGAATTTAAATGCATGAGATCGAATAGGTTTGCGCGGAGAGGATCGAACCGAGCGCGCCGATTGTGAGTGTGTCTTATGTATTTAAAAGAGCAATGGGTAGTGATAGAGTCTTGGTCGTTTCTCAGCCGCTTACAAAGGGCGTTATCAAAAGCATCATCATGTGCAGAGTTACACGAGCGCAGAGTGAACCCACCTCCTTTGTGAATATTCTTGCACGTTTGTTGTAAAGGTACCTGGGACGTGGCGCTTTCATCTCTCTCTGAACTTTTCGATAAGCCAGTTTATTAAGCTCTTTGTGAGCGTTTCCTGTTGCTGTTATTATTAAAAGGTGCATCTGATATTTTCCCTTTTACAATTACAATTACTGTGTCTGCGAAGTTTTCTGAGTGCTTTACTTGTATTAAGAAGATAAAATTGTGTACAGCAGATTTTACAAACTAATAACGAAGGTTATTATTAATTAAAAATGTATTTGATTTATTTTTTTCTAAGATATATGCAATAATATGCCTTATTCAAATTAATCAATGAGATTCGTAAGATATTGACTATCAAGTGAGATGAAGGCATATCACTTTCCCGTTATCGAGTTTATTAAAAAACGGAAATGATTATCAATGAATTATATAAATATAAATTAACATTACCTACATGCTGTTATATTTTTATTCTACATTTTTTATGGAGCTAAATAGCGCAGCAGCTAGCGCGCTCGGCTTGCGATCTTGCCCGCTAAGCAACTTTCGCAATTTGGGTCGCTGGATGGGTGACCAAATTTAAAACATCTCGAGCTTCTCCATGCTTCGGAAGGCACGTTATGCAGTTGGTCCTGATTGGTGTCGTAAGATGACAGTCTTTAAAAACCCACCAACCCGCATTGGGCCAGCGTGGCCCGTATGGCCCAATATCCCCATGTGCTAATGTCTACGTGGTCGGCCTGTGCCCAGCTGTTAGACGTTTATAGGCTAATGATGATGTTATTTTTTTTAGGCAAAAATTATTAATTAAGTAAGTACTTAAATGATTTCTAAATTAATCTACATATGAGAAATAAACCAAATCTCTACAACTGTAACAAGAGCTTTTCCAACATCTCCCTTAACACTATTAAACAAAAGCACACTCTAGAGAACGATCGTTCTTTGTTTTTACATTTTTGCATCAATATTTCATTCTTGTCATCTGAGCATAATTTATGAGCGGTGTGAGCACAACAGATGTCTAGTGCAAGAGTAGTGAGGAGCCATGAAAGGCAAGTGTGGTGGAGGGCGCGCGAAAAAAAGGTCTCTAATTGTTTGCACATTTCGCCACCCTTGGCAGCACGTGCTCAGCTCAACACTCTAGAGGTTTTGTGTGGCTCCCTCGTGTGATATAAAAACTTTTTGACGCAAAATAACTATCGATATTTCAGTAATGTTGGCTGGTTTATAATGTATCAAATCAGAATCACATTGTAGAAGTTTAATGTGATATCAAAGACAAAGTTTAATTTCGCTTGAAATGTGTTAAGTACATGCCTACGAGATCAAAATAATTATCTATAATTACGATCACCTTAACTTAATTATAGATAATTTTTATGATCTGATAATTACAAATAAGCGATCTTGATTCCCTTGTCCTTGAGTCTCCATTTAAGCCCAAAGCTGAACTAAAGAAACCTTAGCAATAATAGTAAAACTATTTATAGATAAACATCGGCATACCCCAAACTATTTAAAAATGCATACATGTTTTGCGTCTCATCAACTGCCACAATATAAGTATCATGTTTGTGAATTGTCGATCTACTTCTGCTAACATCGATAGCAATATTTGCAGACCTAAGAACTTCATACAAATGCATCGACATCGTCACACGATTTAAAATGCCATTTGCAGTTTATGCAAGCTGGGGCCATGACTGGGGCTATTAATATTTGTCGATGTACTTCATCGATCGCAATACTAGCAGAACTACTTTACAGAAATACATCGACATTCCCCACACTATTTAAAATGCACATGTGCAAGGCATCTCATCAACCATTGTGTTTGTAAATCGTCGATGTACTTCAAAGTGGCTATTCTTCAATCATTTCCACCCTCAGATTGTTGAGTTCAAGAGGAAATTACTTTCGACCCTCGAACGTCCATTTTGTGAAGTATTTGTATTTCCCCTGATTGATTTTGTTAAAAATTTACATCGCCTTAGAGATTCGATGTTCGGTAGTATTACCTTAAAGGTTACCTTGGTTTTATTCTCTGTACACAGAGCTTGTTTATGGATCGTAATTTAATGGAGTTTCGTTACGGATCTAATTAGTACTTACTGTGTATTTTTTTTTCGTGAAACAACCTGGCCTAAATGTCAGTACTTTCGGATAACCAAAATATGTTTTGTTTGTCATAATTATGTCTTTGCTGATGAATAAAAAGATTACAAAAAATACCAACATTATTATGTGAACGTTTTCGTGCTTTAATGTCGTAATTAATATATTTCTACGTTAGTAGATTTTTGATCTTGATTTGAGCTGTGTGGAGGCGGCACGTTAAAATAATACTACCAACCTATCTCTTCCCTTGGGCGTCGTGCAATCCCGCAGCTTATTCAATCCCGCGGGGATTGAATAAGCTGGACTAACAGACTAAGGGTGGATTCGACCTAACTGGAATAAGCTCTTATATCTAGATTAAACGCCGAACTTGTATAGGTATACTAATCTAGGAGTAAGTCTTATTCCAGTTTGGTCGAATCCACTCTAAGACTGCAAATACATCCAACAGCAAAGAGAGGAGATGGGCTCACCACTTGTCACACTGAACACATGTGCAGTTGTTATTCAGTGAAACGGACTGCCAGAGGACTCCGGACTATCTATCCTCATTGCCTAAAAAGATATTTATGTTTACCAGGCTCACTATTCACGTCCGACCTCTTTGGAAAGCTTCTACTGTACCATACTCATTAGTCATTATCCTCATTATTTAACGGCAATGAGACGATTAGTGTCAAATAACGCGTGTATCATCTGTTTTGTGTCAGCGGCTGTGGCGATCGAACGCGTTCATTACGAGAGAGTACGACCATAGAGGTTTTATAACAGTTACTAAAGACGGCACCGCAAAGCTAATAGAATAGAATAGAAAATCATTTAATAACATACACACGCTTACATCATTTATACAAAAAGGAAAATAATAATAAAAATAATACAAATGGACAGATAAAAAGAACAGATACTTAAGTAATAAAAAATAAATGTAGAGTGTGCAGTTAAAGGGCCCTGTCTCAGCTTAAGCTATTGTGTTATTCATGGATGTTCAGAATGACACAGAAGCGTTGTTATTCTGACAGGGCCTAAATTATATGGAGCTAGTGACAAGACAAATTAATAATAACATAAAATAAACATTAAAAAATAAAACAAACATTTATAATATTATAAACATTTACCGCCGCAACGCAGTGCGAAAAAATTTGCTTTGCGTTGTCGTCTCTAGTAATATTACCTCAATGTACGATCCGCGGTCTAATATATTATGCGCCTCATTGTTGCGAACTAATAATGCCGCTCTGGCCAACGGCCCATTTCACTGTGCTTACAGAGAGCCGGCGAAAAAGTGAACTACTTTGAATAAAGCGATAGCAGTTTAAATGTTAACGTCGACAGCTTTCGTCGCGTCAACGGTTGCGAATATTGAAGCTGTTTACAGGCATTACTGGATATTAATTCCGTTGGTTGGAAGATGTCGTTTAGTGGTTAAAATGGTGGAAATTATCATGGGGGCGATGATAAAAGAAGTTAATTAAACAATGAAGACATGCCATTGGTTGACTTTAATTACTATTAATTACTTGATATTTGACTGTTAATCTTCCAACAAGAAAATAAATAAATAACTAAAGAAGAATGGGCAAATCCTCCCTCCCCCCCCCCCCCCCCCTTGTAACACTTACATCTATGCATCAAATAAAAGTACCTGTAAAGTGAATGAACAGGTATTGGAGAAAAAAGTTATTGAGAAGAAGAAAATTAAATGATAATAGATAGATAGATAGATAATACTTTTATTGTAACATAATAACACAAACATTAATAACGATAATATAAAATTGAATTCAAGATTTTTTCTTGAATTTAAGTATAGGTACACCCCCATTTTTATTTTTTTTTATTTTTTCATTTATTCATTTTTATATTAAGAGGTCTGGCGCCATAACAACGATTTAAATAGCATTATTGTGTTTCGACAGTTCCAGAGATAAGATAGCCAGTTCCTCAGTGGTTGAGGATTCCGGATAAAGCGCTTCCTCTTTTAGCCTTATTGTCACTTTCCATCAGGTGAAATGTAGGTCAAGTGCTTACCCGTACCTAATGTATAAAAACCGGATAAATACCCTGTACTATTGATTCCTTTAAAAAATAACATTTCACAAAATCATACTTAATAAATTAATCATTTTACAAACTATTGTTTAATAAACTACTCATTAGACAATATATTTACTAAAAAAATTCATTATGCTAAAACATTATTTCACAAATTGATTATTTTTTAAACATGTTAGTTGGCAAAACAACGTAAAGCATAAATAACATTTAACAAATACTAGCTGCCCTACTCCTGTAGGTCACGTGATATGTTAGATAAAGTGATATCTTAAATATCTAACCTAAAACCTGCCTCAAAATGATTATAAAATGCAACGTAATCATAAGTGATAGGGCAGCAGCAAAACTAATTAAAGTGTCACCAAAATGTATCCCTAGATCAAACAAATTCGCCAAGGGCATTCACACCCTATGAGGGGAGTGCGTCCATTAACACATTGATATAGCGAATCTGCAATTCGACAATCCGTTTAAGGTGTAATAAATCACCCCGGTCCCTTGTATCGAGCCTATTATCGTGGGTATTCGTGCGTATTGTCTGCGTGCTTCCCCCTGGACGTATAGCGCAGATGTGCAGGGGCGCAATTTGATTATGTCATTACCGTAGCATAGACAACGCACCATAGACGTAAATATTTTATATTTCGGAGTGACATTATTCATTTCCAGTCGACTGCGGATCGGTGGTTTGATTGATATAAATGTGATGGAGTTAAAATAATGCTTTTAATGTATACTGTTTGACAATTAGTGTAACATTGCAAATATCAATTCTATTGCGTGCGGAAAAAGGGTGAGGATATTATAAAGTTATTCGTTTCTAGACAGGATTGATATAAATATGATTGCATGTGACTGTTTATGAGAATGTTTTTAATGGTCTATTGCAAACCAAGTGTTACTGTTGCAGTGCAATCTACTCTTCTTACTTTAACAATATGGCAGCCTCGAAGTTAAATTGATATGCTAGATATACTTTCGACTGAACATAGATACTTACACCCCCCAAAATTGGGCAAAATAAATGTTCGTAATGTAGACCATACACACTAACTAGCAAAAACTATTTTTTGTCATATTCCAGAAGGGACTACCAACATTGCAGGGTAAAGAAGAATATCACTGGAGTTTAAAAGACTAGGAATTGCGACCGTGCAATGTCCACTATAAGTGTCAAAAGTGTCTAAGGGCTGCGGTGGTCGCCCTCCATCAGGGGAACCGTATGCTCATTTGATAAATCTGTAATCTTCGATCATACATACATTATAATTACGACTCTCGAAGGGTTATTCAGAGACTAGGCTATGAGGACCGCAAAAGCAGTCCTCTGCCATAGTCCACTTTTCACCAAATAGCTAGGTACGCAAATGTGCTCAGCGTGACAGGTGGTGAGCCCATCGCCGCTCTAAGCTGTTGGATGTATGTGCAGTGTTTAGTCCGTTAGTCGCCTTTTACGATACCCAAGGGAGGGGGTGGTAGTATTCTTTAACCGTTACGCGACACGGTTAACCTTCGAACACTAAACACACGGTTTTTTTAATAAAAATGGCCAAATGTTACACCTCGGTTTAAAGTGATGCAGTCTCGTTTTTGTTAAAGAATACAGATAGAGACAGCGTTAATTTAATCATATGTGTAACTTAAATCAATGTTTATTAATGACAGTGTAAATGCACAATCAAAGCTCTCGCACAAAAAGAGTAGGTAAGTATCTAGCGATATGTTTAAGGTACCATTTTGTTTAGTAGTGTGCACCTTCAAAAAGTTTGTAGTGATGCCTTAGATGTAGGTTGACACGTCATGCTTTATGTTAGCGTAAACTTGAAAAGTAAACAATTACCTAACTATAACAAAAATAAAATTTACAAAGGAGGTCACTTGTCTAATAAATAGTCCATCCATACCTTGAGGTACATACTCGTAGATACCAAAATGTAGAGACAAATTCGAGGATTCCGAAAAACGTATCACTTTGCTTTTATATTTCGATAAAACTAGATAATAAATTAATAAAGTATTTAATTACTTGTAGTCTAAGGCTGGCCTCACACAGCCGGAATCGCTTTCTGAATTAAGAATCTGAATTCAGATTCTGAATTCAGAAAGGCCGGAATACCATACAATATCAGTATGCTCCTCCACACACATGCTGATTTTTTCAGAATCTGAATTTCTCAGATCGATCTGGAAGAATGAGCTGACGAGCGTCCGGAATTCCGTGTCTGAATATTTAAGATTCTGAATTCAGAACGCGCGTATTCCCATACATTTTATATAGAGCGGCACACACATGCTGGAATTCAGATTCTGAATTATTTCAGTGTTGCCATTTTTAGTAGGACCCTACTTTTTTAGCATTTTTAAAAGTAAATTTTAGATATTTAGTTTGTATGTTATCTTATTGATACCTTGCTTTAATAGTGTTTAATTTTCGATGTACTTCAATTCTTAAAAATTATAAAGGTAAATATAGCAGTTTTGGTGCATTTTTATAAACAACGCTTAGCAGTTATAGCAGGATTACCATACATTTTTATTTTTACATCTTATTTTTATAAAATTTGATAGCAATATAAGCTTGTATTGAAACTCGTTAATATGGTTAAACTAGATAATGGATAAATATACATAAACATAGAAAAACACCCAGACCCGAAATCAATTAAGAAAAACAGTTTTTTCTAAATTGACTCGCCGACCAGGAATTGAACCCGGGACCTCAGAGATGGCGCGATGCCAGACCCGGCGCGCTAACCACTTGACCACGGAGGACGTCAATTGGTAAGAACAGCGAAAAAAAAATGGCAACCCTGGTTGAAACAGCAAGCGTTTAACGTCTCGGAGACGTTTGCATATGCCGAAAGTCACAAGACTACTGATCAATTTGAATTTTTAAGAATGTGTGAGTCAAGGTGCCGGAATTCAGAATCTTAAATTCAGATTCTGAATTCAGAAAGCCATTCCGGCTGTGTGAGGCCAGCCTAAGATCCGAGTATAGAACGACCTTCACCGAGAAGGTTAATGGATGAAAAGTATTTTATATCAAATTTAATATGTTAAATAATATATCGCGAGTGGGTTGGCTGAAAAATTTCAGTCCAGTACCATTAATGATTAATTTAATATTAGAAAAAAAAATTGCACTGGTTTGGTGTGTGTGTGTGTGTTTGTAATGAGCTTATCTTTATATAAACATAAATTTTATTTATTTAACTAGACGGTTGCAAATTAGGTACTAATATTGACTTGCCTGTTTACACCTGCCTACCCAATGTTATGACAGGAAAAAATAGTCAACTTAACGTTTACATATTCTATAGGCTTTATACTTTCGATTGGTACCTATGTAATTTATCTATTATCGAAACAAGTGCAATATTTAAAAAAAAAAAAAAATTAATATTTAATTAATCATATAGTTACTGGACTGAAATTTTTCAGACAACCCTCGCAATATATTTTAACACATTAAATTTGATATAAAATACTTTTCATCCATTAACCGCTCGGTGAAGGTATACTCGGATCCTCTACTATTGTACTTTACACATTTTTATCATGTGGTATATATAGTCTGGCTATCAAAGTAGTCCCTGGAAATTTTAGCAAACTTTTTACATGGTAATGCTAAATGCAAATGTCAACATCAATTTTCCGTATTGTCAGTTGGTCGTCAATAAATAGTTTTACGTAATCTTGTTTTAACGATTTACGGGTGTAAAAATGAATGAAATTATTAAAAGCAGAGTGCAGTTATGATGTTGTTTTGCATGATTTCAAAGTTTCAAGAAAAACAACAGGAGAAAGATGCCATATTCAATCAAAACAAGATTGTTTACGTGTGGTGCTTGATTTCTTATGTAGTATGACGCAATTTGTTTAGATACTTTGATTTTATTAAAATTTAGACTACAGTGAATAAAAGAAAATATTATGGAATATTGTCTTTTTGTTTAACTATTCTTACTTAATTCCTAACATATATGATAACAGGCGTTAGATTCATTTTAATATTAATAAATGATAATAATGAAAAAAAAAGTAGTTTCAATCTCATTTTCGCACCTGTGGTCTGGCTGATTAAAGTAGGTATACCGGCGATTCGCCCCAGCTTCGCACGGACGCAATCTCTGATCGTTCTGTCATAATTTTTTTCATAACAAATTTTGTCTTCTCAAGTTACGAACACAGCAAAATTAACATTATTAATGCGACAATTATTGAATTATTATTGCGCCTTAATCTATAATAGATATGAGCTCGCAACCTTTTAAAAATGAAATAGTTTTAATTTTGATTTCATATTTAAAAATAATAGTATCAACTTCGTTTATTCAGTGTATAGCCAGTATTACCAGTAGCAGATTTTTTGAAATTGCCGCCGTTTCTCAGGGACAGCTTTCATTAGCCAGATTTTAACGTTGGATGTTCAATTGCGTTTAGTTTCAGACTTCTCTAAAACTTGTAGTGTTAAAAAAATGTTAATTATTGCTAATGCATCTACTTGTCGTCCATTTTTATCAATACATAATTTAATGGGCGTAACACATAAAAAAATAGAAAATAAGAATATTAAAATCAGCAAATAATAGTCTCTCTGCAAGTAACAAAACGCTACAAAATGTCAAAATACAACAAAATGTCAATGTCCGTTCGTTTCGGCGTTTTCGTATTTTTATTTAATAACTTGGTTATTCCCTGTGTTATTCCGTTTTTCCTCGTGATTTGGTTCCTGTCTCAGAATAATTATTATTCTAAGGTTCCTGTTTACACTCTGATCCCAAAAACAGATTATATTAGTATCACAGATTATTTAACATAGACAGGGTCTAAAATGGCGTAAACCTACAAACATACTATTTTACAAACCGAAATAATTATTTTTTGTCTTTTTCAAATAACAACGAGCAAAGTAGGCCTGCTATATTCAGCGTTTCATAGAGTATATTTTTCCATAAAGTGTACCTCGGTACATTAACTGGCCAGATTTCAGTGACCTCCTTTATCGATTAGTTAGTTTCAATATTATGTAGTGACCAGGTAAACACTCCACAAAAGTTAATCAAATGATTTCGAAAATGTTGATTTTTTTCACCCACTGCTCTCACTCCTATGCTCCTTTTTGACCTTTGCGTGATCTGAACAGAGCCACAAGCGCATTTCCGTTACATAATTAATTCAACTACACAATTCAATATGTATAAACCACGGAGCGAATATTCCTTCCGAGATTTTCACCATCCATTTCCTCATTTACACTTTTAAATTTTCGCATTCCATTAACGCTAACTACTTATAAAGGTATCTTACGCATATCTGTTTTATACTCGACGTTTACCGACATTACCTCTTCGCTGAATAGTACAGAGCTTACAGTGATGCATAGCGGAAGAATGAGGTCAGCACGGCAGTAATGCCTTTGGCCAACACTGCGTTGTTAGTTCGCGACAATGACAGTCGTATATCAGGGTGGGTGGAGTGCGATCTGCGCTGTTGGATAGATGGCCCCAGCTGATGCTAATAGACTGGGGCAGGTCAGCCTGAATGTTGACCGAGAAAGGCATGGAAACAAAACTGCATTGTCAAATTGTTAGTGTCAGTTAGTGTATTTGGTTATTGCTGTGCGGGTGAATTCTAGATGAAGAAGTAAGGTGGAAGAACATAATCATAAGCTTGTAAGCGTCCCACTGCTTGGCACAGAACTTCGCACATGAACAAGAGCAAATTGGGAGATAACAATGCGGGTAGAAGAGCACTTTTTATATAATTCTTTCGATTTATCGTCATTCGCTATTAGGTATAAAATGAAATGCTTTCTATGCATTCTATTTCTTTCCTTGGGTATCATAAAAGGCGACTAACAGACTCATAAACCCTTTGGTATAAATAGTCGTGACTAATTATTAGATACGTAATCTAATTATTACTTAATTATATTATTGTTTCAGTTAATCGGATTGGTCGATTACGGAAGCAACTGTGTTTTGTTAACTGAATTATGTCAGTCAGGTCGAATTATGACATGACAATGGGGACATACGCATAAATAATATACGTATACTATAATACGTATTATATGTAAATAATTAATTGCTATGATTATATTCCAAAATTAACTCACCACAGTCCGACTGGATGAGGTGGTACAGAAAAGTTATAAATGGAAGGGCTTGGGGGAGACCTTTGCCCAGCAGTGGGACAGTATAGGCTAGAAGGTTGCTTAGCATATTATAGATAAGTTTTGTGTAAAACAAATTTATTCTTATTTCAATTCTTAGTCTTATTGTTACTCACCATTAGGCCAAACGCTTCCGTGGTAAAATAAAAAATGACGATCGCACCCCGAGCGCGCCGGCCGGGGCGTCGCCTCCAAAAGAAATGCTTCCTAGAAACAGACACGCCATTTTTCTAGAGCTAAGCGAGCACGACCACTCCCGGATAGGTTCATTACATTTGGAAGCCTGCTGCGTAATCGATGAAGCTTATTGGGAATTAAGGAGGTGTTAGGCCTTTTCACTAATTATTCCATCATTATAAATTACTAGCGGTCGCTCGCGGTTTCACCTGCGTGGTTCCCGTTCCCGTAAGAATGTCGGGATAAAAAGTACTCTACGTGTTAATCCAGGCTATAAACTATCTGTATGCCGAATTTCATCCAAATCCATCCAGTAGTTTTAACGTGAAAGAGTAACAAACATCCATATATACTTACAAACTTTCGCGTTTATAATATTAGTATTATTTTATAAATGATGACCGTCGTATGTTACATTATACGACGACCTCCGTGGTCGAGTGGTTACCACGCCGGGTCTGGCGTCGCGCCATCTCTGAGGACCCGGGTTCAATTACCGGTCGGGTCAATGTAAAGAAAAATTGTTTTTTTTTAAATTGATTTCGGGTCTAGGTGTTTTTTCTATGTTTATTTATCCGTTATCTTACCATATTAAGAGGCCTATTATGCCTTGAATGTGATTTTTGAGTAAAATACCCGATTTCGCATTTTGTAGTAATTTTGCAGTTGTATTTATCGTTTTTATCGAAATAGGATAATAAATTTGTGCATAATATTACAAATCTCCATTCTGTGAGCATAAGTTAAATTCGGACGGCCGGCGCATCGCATTTTGTAGTAATTATGCAGTCGTATTTATCGTTTTTATCGAAATAGGATAATAAATTCATTATAAAATCTTTATTCCTCATGAAGTAACAATTACTCTGGTATAAATTTTGCTCAAAAATATTATTGTAGATAGGAGAAATTCACAGTTAACATATAGCGATTTTCGAAGTTTTTTGGTTTAGAATAAGATTTTTTTCCTATACAATATCAACGATATCTAAAAATTCCGAGGCCGCTACGCACTATTCGACTATATAAGAATTAACATTATAATTTTTTTATTTCACTTGCTTAGAACAGTAGTTCAATCGATGAGCTCAAAAAAGCGCCTTCGCGCACTTCATACAAATCTTTCTCTGCATTTTTGAGTTTAATTAATAAGTTAAGCAAAATTTACAAAAAGCGAGGCCGCTACGCACTATTCCAATAGCTATTCTGAACTAGTCAATAAGTCATAATTGTTAATGTGTTTTTGTTTCTCAGATCCATAACGCCAAAATTGGTAATTTTACGCAAAAATCACAGATGAGATGTAATAGGCCTCTTAACAAGTTTCGAAAGAATAATCATCTTGGTGTGAACGTAAACAAAATTATTAATTAAAAAAAAATATAATTAATAATTATTAATAATTATTATAACTTTAATGCGGCTTTAACATCAAACATACACTGATGAATATATTTTTTTTATAATATAAGAAGAAGGCAAACGAGCAGGCTGGTCACCTGATGGAGAGCAATCACCGCCGCCCATGGACACCCGCAAAACCAGAGGAGTCGCAGATGCGTTGCAGACCTTTAGGAAAGGAATAGGGTTAAGGAAGGAATATAAATTGTGTAGGGGGGAAGGGGCCTCCGGAACTCTCACTAGTCTGACGAAACACAACAGCACCAAGTGCCATTATTTCACGCCGAATATTCGTGAGAGGGTGGTATTACACCGGGCGAGCCGGCCCAATGCGTGCTGCAACGCAGCGTGGCTCTACCACTCAGTCAGTGTTACTCATTTAGCACCACCCAGGGGTCACGTGTAGGGTCTCAAGGGTAAACCTACGGACGCGAGTAACTTTAACCCCCAGCATCTATGTATCTTTAGTTTAGATAAAATATTTTACATAGTAAAATATAAGGGTGTCTCGTTCTCTCATCGGATTATACAGCAACATAGCAAGTCGCCTGCAAAAGAAGCAAGTAGCCTTAGCTGAAAAAAAGAATCATTAAGTCTTCGATCAACAATACAACTAGATGTCAGGTCAGCGCTAAAAATGTGTCTCGGTAAATAAGAGCGCACTTGAGAAGTGAGCTCTTATTTTTTCGCAACGCATAATAGGAAAAAGTACTTTATTTGTTGCCTCTTAAGGTTGTTTTCACCACTAAATGTTATTGACGTCTTTTCTTTTGTAAGTGGCAGGAGTAATTTATTGCTTTGAAAAAGTATTTATTCACGTGGACAGAATTTAGCTTTGATTTTGTACGTGACGCGTTATCTAGTTGGTATTGTTGATCGAAGCATTAATTTAATCAGAATTTATTCTTTCCACGATAGTTAGCTAGGGTTGGCTAGAAGGGACCTCTTCTAGAGATAAGCTCACCTTTGTAAATGTCCCGTGGAACGTGTACTTATTGCAATATGTGTTTTCTATTTACAACGAAGGATATAAATAAAATTGTTAAACTATTATTGCATTCGTTCATCATGCTGTATTTATATAAAAAAAGAAATACACTTAACAAAGATCTCTACTCCAGTTGGGTCTAGAATCTACGACTCTTCGCCATCTGAGTTACACGCATGCTTCTCTTCTTCTCGGAAAATAAGTTATATAGTTTTTATTTTTGAAGCTGCAACATTATGCTGACCGTGTCCTCTTCTTCGTAGCCATGTGTTAAGTTTAGACATTCAGCCAAAATGTGTTAAGTTAAATAAATTCTTTGTATCTGACTTTCACTTTGAGTACACTTTTATATTTTATTTTGATACGTTATTTACACGTTGAAAGGCCTCGCTTATCACATCACACTAATATTATAAAGGCCAAAGTTTGTGAGTGTGTATGTTTGTAACTCTTTCACGTAAAAACGACTCAATGGATTTGGATAAAATTCGGCATACAGATTGTTTATAACCTGGATTAAAACATAGGATATTTTTTATCCCGACATTCCCACGGGAACGGGAACCACGCGGGTAAAACCGCGAACGGCCGCTAGTTGGAATTAATGGACGTTAAGACAACCTATCGGATTATTAATCACGTTTAATTACAACCGTGAAAATGTGAAACAGTGTCACGTAGCGGTGAAAGAATACTACCACCCCCTATCTTCCCTTAGGTGTCGTAAAAGGCGACTAATGGACTAAATACTGCACATACATACAACAGCATAGAGCGGCAATGGGGTCACCACCTGTCACGATGAGCATGTGCAGTCGCTATTTTTGGTGAAAAGTGGATTATGGTAGGAGACTGCTTTTGGTGTCCTCATTGCCTAGACTAACCTTTCGGGGATAATAGTGGCGATTATCATATTTTATTCGCCCATGAAACTGAACAACTTTCCCCAAGAAACCTATGTGCAAAAACTACAATCCCATACTATATTGTCGTCAGCTGATCGGACAGTTTTGTATGGGAGGTCGAAATTTTTTGTCATTTTTGCACATTGGTTTCTTAGGGAAAGTTGTTCAGTTTCATGGGTGGAACTCACCCTTAATTTCATTTAAAACGAGTAAAAATGAGAGTGTATAATATGTAAGTATGTTATGTAATTACAACCGTGAATGTTATTCGGTCGGCTCACATGGTCGATGATGTCAGGTTCAGAGTTAACCCCTCGGTCTCAGAATTTACATGTCAAAAATAATGGCAGCAGGTGCGCCATATTTTTATTGAAATTGCGGATGACGTCACAATTTCCGTCTTTTGCAAAAAAAAATATTACTCCACAATCAAACCATCTTTTGTCGTTCTGTAAACAACAATATAATAACTGATATATTTCCTATCCATCAGGTATCAACATAAAGTGATGATTGCAACAGTTTATTTGTCTTATAGTATTTCTCTAAAAATCACTCGGAAATCGGTAACATGCTAACGGACTTTACAAGTTTTATCTAGTAGTAATAACGATGTATTTCTTATAACTTATTATCTAAATACGATCAATATTGTCTTAATAATCATTTTCTAATAAGAAACAGTACTTACATTAGATAAATCTAATAAAAATAGCACACAAAACTCAGCGACTAATTCACTCCGACACAGAAATTGGCGCAACTGTCAACATAGATTCACGAATGTTAGAGGGTTATTCAGAGACTAGCCAATGACGACCGCAAAAGCAGTCTACAGCCAAAGTCCACGGTTCACTAAATAATAACTGCACATGTACTCGACAGCGTGACAGGTGGTGACTAGTGTCATCGCTGCTCTTTGCAGTTGTATGTATGTGCAGTATGTAGTCCGTTAGTCGCCTTTTACCACACCCAAGGAAGAAATGAGTCAGTAGTATTATTTTATTAGCCACCGCCACAGTTTTTTTTAAAAGCTTTAAGAAAAATAATTAGTCCGCCATCTTGGGTGTGCCGCCATCTTGGATTTAGAATAAAGTCACACAATTAACCATGCATTGTCATCGAAACTGAACGTGTAGGTATAACGTGTATATAACCGCCATCTTATGTGTGCCGCCATCTTGGATTTAGAATAAAGTCACACATATAACAATGCATTGTCATCCAAACTGAACGTGTATATAACCGCAATCTTGGGTGTGCCGCCATCTTGGTTTTAGAATAAAGTCACCCATATAACAATGCATTGTCATCCAAACTCAACGTGTATACAACCGCCATCTTGGGTGTGCCGCCATCTTGGATTTAGAATAAAGTCACACAATTAACCATGCATTGTCATCCAAACTGAACGTGTATACAAACGCCATCTTGGGTGTGCCGCCATCTTGAATTTAGAATAAAGTCACACAATTAACCATGCATTATCATCCAAACTGAACGTGTATTCAAAAAAGTTAATTTTTATAGAACTGTAGATACTTGTATGATTTAGCTTCCAGCGTGATGGGCTACGGCCCAAACTTCCCATGGACCTATGCCTGTGTGGTTAGATGTGTGCCCCTCCGTAGGACATTTAATTTACTATGCTTAGAAAAATAAGAAAAATTAATAGGTTAGTATACTAAGTTTTCATTACTTTTTTCGAATGTGATATAAACCGTGTCTCGTAGCGGTGCAAGAATTCTACCACCATCTCTTCCCTTAGGTGTCGTAATAGGCGACTAACGGACTAAATACTGCACATACTTCTAACAGCATAGAGCGGCGATGGGCTCACCACCAATCGCTATTTGGTGAAAAGTGGACTATGGTAGAGGACTACTTTTGCTGTTCTCATTGCATAGTCTCTGACTAACCCTTCGAGGATAATAGTCGTGATTATATGTACGAGTAGGTATGTAGTACATATTATTATGTATGTGTAGGAAATTAAATGACATGGGGAAACTTAATAATGTGTCACATAGTTTTTTATGAGTAGTCAAAATTTTAATGACTTACGATGCACCGATCTCAGTCTCAAAAATTAAATTGTTAGTACTTATTTGACTCGACTTACGGTCGGTGTGAATAACCTTTGTAACCTAATCAATCTGTATCTACCAATAAACCATGTTACTACGTCATCTCTATAAAACGAACGAACGAAAATTAACTCAATAACCCAAAACAAACAAGGTACTTATACTATCAGGTGGGAAAGCCAACAGCTACCCGTTGTTGAATAAAACAAAACACTAATAGATTCCAACCATAAATCTTGTTGTATCTCAAAAAGTAACACCATCATTTTTTACCGACGGCTGTTCCAGAATAAAAAAAGTCCTATGAAATATTCAACGTCACCAAAAGCGTGGCTCTCGCGCGGAGCCATCAATCAGCTGGATATCCTTTAACACTTTCATTCAACACCGCAACTCGTTAATAACGAAAGAATGGATTAGCAAAGCTTTGAGGTACTGCCTGCGGCGTAATGGATCGCCGATTTCATTATGAGACACAAACATTCGTTTCAGCCTAATCCATAATGACGACCTCCGTGGTCAAGTGGTTAGCACGCCTGTTTTTCTTAATTGATTTCTGGTCTGGGTGTATTTCTATGTTTGATATATTTATCCGTTATCTTACCATATTAACGGGTTTCATAAGAAGCTTATCTTGGTTTAGACAATTGGTGTGAGCGTAAAACAAAAAACAAACAAATAAATAGTAATATAAGGACGTGCATACAATTAGATCGCGTTAATAAAAATCTATACTAATATTATAAAGCTGAAGAGTTTGTTAGCTTGAACGCGCTAATCTCAGGAACTACAGGTCCGATTTAAAAAAATCTTTCAGTGTTAGATAGCCCATTTATTGAGGAGGAAGGATAGGCTATAATTTGTTTAGGGCAGATTCGTGCGAAGCCGGGGCGGGTCGCTAGTATCATAAAAAAGGCGTGAGGTGCAGCGGATCACTAAAACAATACTACCAGCCTTCTCTTTCTTTGGGTGGTGTGAAAGGCTACTAACGGACTAAAGACTGGCACATAGATCCAACAGTATAGATCGGTGATGGGATCACCACCTGTCACGCTGATCACATGTGCAGTTGACATTTGGTGAAACGTAGGCCGTGGCAGTAGACTGCTTTTGAGGTCCTCATTGCCTGCCTCTGACTTACCCTCTGGGAATTAAGCATAAAATAAGGACTTCTGAATTGAAATATATATTTCTTTTAATTTTTTTTAGAACCACAAACAAGTTTACAATATAGCTTAACCTAAACTAACATAATTGTACAATTTATTACTTATCGTAAACTCAACTGCAATGGTTACATTTTATGTATAAAACTAATATAAATGGGGACTCAAATTATAGAACATTGTATTTTATTTGAAGTACAATTTTGATGTTAACGCTAGAACTAAGAAATGCTAAACACAATCTAGGGTGTGTAGTGAAAAACTGTTTCCTATAAGTTCAGATAGGCCTGAAATTTTTACTAAATCAGTCCCAGGTGGCAGGGGCGACATTGAAATAAAAAATGTATCTTAAGATATCACTTTTTCCCGTAATTGCAACGTAAACTATCTTATTTGGTAGATACAATGGGCCATTTCACATGGTAAATAATTGTATGTGTCAAATTCGATATTAGACACACTGTCAATTACAACGTAATTAATCGTATGTGGTACAAGCGATTAAATATGGAATTTTATTAACGATTATAGTTTTTTAATACAATTAACAACGTACACAATCGTATCTGTCACATACCATATTTTTATGTAAAAATATAGAAAAAAACAGGATAAAGCGTCAATCTTATTCAAATTAAAGTAAACTATTAAAATTACTTACTTACCAATCTGTTTTCTATGTCATTTTCAATTATAGCATACAGGTTTTCTTCTGAGGATAATAGTTCAAAAACATCGATTTCTTTCTGTGTCGAAGCACATGATTGTTTGTGCGCGTAGGTATTGTCTCGAGTTGTTTTTTTATTATAATCACTCACTATTAAAAACTTATAAAGTAATACCAACAAAACCAAAATATTTCCAACAAAAAAAAAACGAACGGAAGCGCGCACCTTGCCCGCATATATCCTCGCAACAGTCAGATACAACAATTTACGCGGCATGAATATATTACTTACTATTATTTACCTACGTGAAAAAAAAATCCTTGTTTTTTAAGATTTTTTAATTTTTGTTTTTGGAATTAAAATGTCAAAATGTAATATATAATTGATAGACATAGTCAAAATGGAATATAAAATAATTAGGCATTTAACAATAACTCAAGTATCTGTCTATTGTATGAACCAGTACTACAAGAAAATATGTCTACTGTATTGAATTTATTGTGTAAATGCAAGAGTAAAACTCATTTAGGTACCCCAAAACATAGATATAAGAACAATATAGAAAATAAACGCACAATAGATGGATAGATAGATAGCATAAGGTGATGGATGAATGAGAGTGTGGGATGCGTTAAAGAAGTATGAGAAGGAAACTTGCGAGAACTTGAATGAAAGAGACAAAGAAATACCAATAAGGCTCCGATCTAGTTGGAGGAAGTAGCAAAAAAAAACCAAAAAAAAAACCGGCCAAGTGCGAGTCGGACTCGCCCATGAAGGGTTCCGTAGCAGCAAGTAACATCATATAAAAGTTCTTGTAGTTCGTTGTAATGTAACTTTGATCGATGTTTTAATAATAGTGGTTTTTTTTTATTAATTAATTTATGACGTATTAAAAAAAACTACTGACTAGATCTCGTTCAAACTAATTTTCGGTGGAAGTTTGCATAATAATGTACATCATATATTTTTTTAGTTTAATCATTATCTTATTTTAGAAGTTAAAGGGAGGGGGGGACACACATTTTACCACTTTGAAAGTGTCTCTCGCGCAAACTATTTAGTTTAAACCTCAATACATTTTTGAAGACCTATCCATAGATACCCCACACGGATAGGTTAGATGAAAAAATATTTTTTGAGTTTCAGTTCTAAGTATGGGGACCCTTATAATTTATTGTTTTATTTTTTATTTTTGTGTGAAAATTTTAATGCGGTTCACAGAATATATCTACTTACTTAGTTTCAACAGTATAGTTCTTATAGTTACAGAAAAAAGTGGCTGATAGACATGACGAATCCATAAGGGTTCCATTTTTTGCCATTTGGCTACGGAACTCTAAAAATCCTCTGGGGATAAAGTCGTGGATTTATTTAAGTATATTTTTGTGACCGACCCATGGATGTTTAATATGTAATGTAATAATATGTAAATATGTATGTAGGTATGTTTTTTCGTTATTCAGTCACCATAGTCCGGGCTATGCTTAGTTTGGGGCCGAATGATTGGTGTGAAAGTTGTGAAATTATTATTATTATTCTCTTTATTCAATTTATGTCTAAGTCAAATTTCTTACAATAATTTTAAGGAAAAAACATTATTACCATATAAAATATTCTAAAAACTTAACCTAGTATGCCACCGGCAGGGGAATAGACCTAAACTATCGGTGGTTAGGGCTGCAGAGTGAGGAACCATCCTGACAATACGTGCTGTGTCAAGGAGTACTGCCTTCTGTATCTAACCTTGACCCAACCTTTTAGCGAGAGCCTCTCTCAATGTTGATCGAGGCTCTTAGCTATAAGGCCGTTTGCCGAAACGACTATTAGTACAATAATGGTTGAATCCACATCCCACATGGCGGTAACCTCGTGAGCCAAGTTAAGGTACTTACTGAGCTTGTCCTTTTCGGCTTTAACTGCGTTCTCATCATGAGGTATGGTAATATCAACCAATATTGCTCGGCGCTGAGATCGGTCGACCACCACGATATCAGGCTTATTGGCGACAATAGGACAGGATGATAGAGCGATCCCAGTAGAGCGTCGCATGACCATTATCGAGAACTGACGCAGGTGCGTACCTACAGTACCTACGGCCGATTCCAAAAGGCCATATCCAAGAGCAAGTTGCGGGTGAATTATTCTGGCTACTTGAATGTGTCTGTGCAAATACGGGGAGTATTAGCAAGATGAGAACAACCGGAAATAATATGTCTAAGCGACTCTCCCGGACGGCGGCATGCCCGGCAAATTTCGACCGTACCGCCCTTCATAATATATTTCCGGTAGTTATTCGTCTTGGTAACTTATCTTATTATTAGATATTATGTATCGTAGGCACATATTATTTTTAGTCGGCAAATTCGGCAAACAGAAACAAAAATAAAACAGGCACCTGTAATACAAATCCAATCGGCTGTTTATCATCTCAAGCACCAATAAAAAGGCTAAATAAACATCCTAACAAAACTTTTGTTTATTAGAACTCGGGGCGATAGCGCGACTCGAATAAAGATAAGATAATAAAGGCATTAGCAGTCGCCCTGGGGAGTTCGTAATTGACTCGTCTACCCTCCGATAGGTTTTGGATTTTAATTTTGCGAGCGAAAGTATTGGAGATGAATAATAAATTAATTGTTAAGTATAGACTGAGCGCTCATTATGCACAAATCGCAAAGTTGTACGGAATAGCAACGCAACATCAAAATAACAAGGTGTTGAAATTTTACTAATCTCCATAATATTACCATAATTACATAAAGTTTACTTTGGGATAACTTGATTATTTTAAGTAAAATGTTGATGGGATCGGTAATGTTTATTCACGGCATGGTGTCTGTAATGGTAATTCTATTATTATTTGTGTATGCCTTTGACAGAAGAACAACCTCATGATGTGTGATGCCAAAATGAAATACATTTTGCTGAGTCAATGCAATTTTAGTTTCATGTAAATTTGTTTTTTAAATTTCATGAATTTTTTACTTTTGTACAGTATAAATAATGACGTCAATGTATCCATTATTATATATTCTATCTACATAATTTGTAATTATACAAAAATAGATAATTAATGCAGTATTAATTTAATTCTGCTATATTAATGTCTCCGCTTCGTAGCCTCATTCCAAAATTTGAAGTATGGGAGCGTTTATCAGATTGGACATTTCAGTCTAGCAGTATCTTACAATGGAGCTACTATTCTGACATACCATTCACACGATAGTTCAACATTACAAGAGCAATGTGATTCGCCTCTCAATACTTGCTTTAGCCGATCCGAGTATTCTTCGCACGTACTAAGTAGTACTCAGTGACTTCCATATCTTTTATTATACCCTCTGCATATTAGCTTTCTGAGATATAACATCGGAACGGGAATTAATAATAGTAACATATACGTTATCTCTCTTTTAAGGTCGTAAGATATAGATGGGAATGGGTATATTAATGATTGTTTGATTTATATGCTCGACCGCGTCGATGCCGACAAAAAATAATAATTAAATAAATAAACTTTCCAACACTCACACTAATTATCTAGCCTAAGAGAAGCTTCGTTATAAAACTCGTTAAATGGTTACTAGACAACGGATAAACAAACTTAAAATGCTTAAATATATATCTACTTAATATACATAGAAAACACCCAGTCTCGAGATAATATAGAAAAACAATAATTTCTAAATTGACCCGACCGGGGATCGAACCCGGGACCTCGGAGATGGCGACACCATGAAAACCGGTGTAAATATTTAACTAAAAAGATAAATTGTTAAAAAAAAATTACATTTTAATTTAGTGCTTGTAATATGTAAAATAACAAAGCTATTTGGCTAGAAATTATTTTTTTATAAACAAATGTAATGTTAAGAATATTTTAATGTTTTCTAATATTATTTACTAATGTTTACACGAACACTATATTCACAATAGAATTCAACGCACACACGAATTTTTGGTACAAAATAAACACGAGTTTATATTTGTCACTATCATCATCAGCCGAAGGTCATCTACTGCTGGACAAAGGCCTCCCCAAAGGATCTCCACCACGACCCGGTCTAGTGATGCCCGCATATATCATCATCATCATCAGCTAAAGGTCATCCACTGCTGGACAAAGGCCTCCCCTAAGGATCTCCACCACGACCCGGTCTTGTGATGCCCGCATATAACATCATCATTATCAGCAGAAGGTCATCCACTGCTGGACAAAGGCCTCCCCATGGATCTCCACCACGAACCGGTCTAGTGATGCTCGAATTAAGCGGCTACCCGTTACATACCATACCATACGCCAGATCACGCCCGCTTTCCGGAGGGGGGGATTGCGCTAAATAATCGCAACCAAACCACAACTGAACCGCAGCCGTTCTGCCGACTTTGTATAGCGCCATCGCATGTGCCAAACGCGATAGCACTATAGGATTTTTGATTATTAGTGCACACATTTTTATGTATGATTTAGTAAGTAACGTTAATAGACATCATCACTGCTGGACAAAGGCCTCCCTAAGGATCTCCACCAGGACCCGGTCTAGTGATGCTCGCATATAATATTATCGTCATCATCAGCTGAAGGTCATCCACTGCTGGACAAAGGCCTCCCCTAAGGATCTCCACCACAACCCGGTCTAGTGATGCCCGCATATATCATCATCATCATAAGTTGAAGGTCATCCACTGCTGGACAAAGGCCTCCCTTATGGATCTCCACCACGACCCAGTCTAGTGATGCTCGCACATATCATCATCATCATCAGCTGAAGGTCATCCACTGCTGGACAAAGGCCACCCCTAAGGATCTCCACCACGACCCGGTCTAGTGGTGCTCGCATAAAATATTATCGTCATCATCAGCTGAAGGTCATCCACTGCTGGACAAAGGCCTCCCCTAAGGATCTGCACTATGACCCGGTCTAGTGATGCTCGCATATATCATCATCATCATCAGCTGAAGGTCATCCACTGCTGGACAAAGGCCACCCCTAAGGATCTCCACCACGACCCGGTCTTGTGATGCTCGCATTAAGCGGCTACCCGTTACATACCATACCATACGCCAGATCACGCCCGCTTTCCGGAGGGGGGGGGGGGGGCAATTGCGCTAAATAATCGCAACCAAACCACAACTGAACCGCAGCCGTTCTGCCGACTTTGTATAGCGCCATCGCATGTGCCAAACGCGATAGCACTATAGGATTTTTTTATTAGTGCACATATTTTTATGTATGATTTAGTAAGTAACGTTAATAGACATCATTTCATTTTTTTTAAATTTATTTGTTATTTATTCAATTTGTCCGGCACAATAAAAAATAACTCGTGGATACCGGGCGAACAAAAGGTCACTTGTGCAAGTGCATTAAACCGGCCGGTCGCCTGGTATCGTAGTATTGTGTGACTTAAATTTCGCGGTCCCGGTCGATTTACCTTGATCAACCTTAGATTAAAACAAAAAGAGTGATCAACGGTATTTTTGTGGATATATTTGATTATTTTTAGTTTTATTTTTATATTTCACTTACTCACTCTTCTTGTCTTGGAATTTAAATGTCAAAAATAATGACAGCTGGTGCGCCATAATTTTTTTGAAATTGCGGATGACGTTCCAAATGCTACCTTTTGCAAAAAAAAAATCTAAAATCAAATCATATTTTGTCGTTCTGTTAACAACAATATAATAACTTATTTCCTATCCATCAGGTATCAAAATAAAGTGATGATTGCAACAGTTATTTGTCTTATAGTATTTCTCTAAAAATCACTCGGAAATCGGAAACATGCTAACGGACTTTACACGCACAAAACACTAATTCACTCCGACACAGAAATTGGCGCAACAGTCAACGTCGAAAATGACAGAATCGAGCACAGATTCTGCGATATTTTGAGATCACGATGCATAAAACGTACCACAGAACCGAAATAATCGACCTTGTTTATGCTAAAGTAGTCTGTAAGTCTTTAAAAAACACGGTACAAATTAAGCCAAGTGATGGGAGAGCGCATGCGACTGCTTGGGGTTTGACGGAAAGGTGCGCTCTGTCGGTGCGGTCTCATGCGACCGCTTGGGGTTCTAGAGGTAAAAAAATTATTATTAAATCTGTAGCTCTAGATTAAGTTACTCTATAATTAAAAAAAATATATACGCACTGATAAAAAATATCCTGTATAAGAAGTAGGTCTAACGGCTGAGGTTCAGTTGTGGTTTGGTTGAGATTATTTAGCGCGATCGCCCCCCGCGCTTACATAAGACCACAGCTGCTTTCCATTTTTTACTTCTTTTACTATTACAACGTTTTTCATACATGTTTGTCGGTTCATGGCACGCTTGTCTTGAAGGGGAAATATGGTATACACGAGTATATTTGATGGTTAAACAAACTTACCTGAAGTGAAGTTTGACCGTAATTGTACGAGACGTTGCATCCGAAGAGATTTATATTCACAAGGTAGTCCACTCTTCAATGTACCAGGCATCCAACACATATTATGAGCTATCGAAAAGAAATTTCATAAAAAAAACATAAAACGTTACCCATAGTATAGACACAGGCGCCATCTAGTGAATACCAACCGAGTGCACGAGTTTGTCACCCGCGCTGTCATCGTCATTCAATTTTAGAGCTTTTTTGCAAAATTAATTTATATGGGGCCAGCATGTAAGGGAAGGGAGGGATCTTTATATAAATCTCTTCGGATGCAACGTCTCGTACAATTATGGTCAAACTTCACTTCAGGTAAGTTTGTTTAACCATCAATTGTACTTCGACGTTGCATCCTCGAGATTTATATTCACAAGGTAGATGTTTAGAACACAAATTTTAAGAAATAATTTAAGTACCTATATGATTTAATTTAACTATTATAATTGAGTATTTACGAGTATAACCGATTAAATATAATTAGGTACCATATTAGTACAAACCAGTATGATATATTATATGAATGATAAGCTAGAAATTAATCAATGTAAATAGCCGCTGCAAAGGCATTATCGTCATTCTCAATGGTAAGGGGTCGATTGTAAAACCGTGCAAACACCAGAGAATTACCAGTCCATCCTGCAGTTATTGAAAGGCCTTTTCTGTTTGCTGCCGAGGTGGACGTGGACGCGTGTCTTACACGTGTGTGCTGAGAATAAAGAAGTGTCAATACCGCTGTTAAATAGGGTGTTTTTAAACTAACGACTTAATGTAGAACTAGTTGCATTATGAATAGGCTTCAGGTGAGCAATAACCTTTCCGTTCTAGGTTTATCTCTGTAAACTTTTGTCATATCTAAGTAGGACAGTAATGTTTTTACAGGGCAGATCTCAATCTTATATAGAAAAACATGGTATAAATAAACAAGGCGGTCGTCGCCCTGGAGCAGATGTTTTAATTAAATCATCCACAATGGTTTCGACATAGTTATTATTTATTTTTAAATTAGAAATTCGAAGATAACGTCTGTACTCGTTGTGCGGTTGACAATGCGAGCAGAGTTACTAATTTTTTATTAATAAACTCCAGAGCAAGTTCCTCATTTGGATATAAATTACAAAGGTGATCGATTACAATCTTTGGATCTCACGTCTCCGAATATTTCGGATGACTAGGTTTAGTCCTGTAAATACCTTTAAAAATCGAACAACTAAATCAGCTTCACTATAACGTTTGCCCTAAATAGCTAGAGCAGAACGATGCATATTTAATGGACTACAACCAATTTTTGCTGTTAACAGTTGACCGTAAGGAATTTTGATAGAATTGGAAGTGGGGAGTTATAGAAATCAACTTTATAAATATCACAATAACTCCACCATTTCGTAAAAGCGACATTGTATTGTTTTAGTGAGGATGTAGACAATGAGGAAATCATCACCTCGATGGTTTCATTACATAACGATTGTCTTTGAAATGCTTTTCTGATAATTTGTATGCTACCAGGATAACTTTCTTGCAAAGGGGGTGCTGGGTCCCTAAAGGTGATAATAACATATCGTCACTTGGGCCGAAGTATATTGGTGGTGAGCTACTGAGCTAAGTAGGGGATACCAAGGTTGACTCGGCCAATACGATACGACTAGTACACGAGTGGCTTCGTCGTTAATTATTTTCCTGAAGCATTTTAATATGAGCGGGAAAGGGGGAAAAGCATAAAAATAAAATATATTCCAATTTAAGGTGAATGCATCTATGTCAAAGGCATAGGGGTCTCGTTGCCATGAGACGTATTTATTGCATTTATAATTTTGGTAAGTAGTAAAGAGATCTTTAAGAGGTGTCCCAAACGATTGAACAATTTTTTCGAACACAGGTGCCGACATTTGCCATTCTGTATCGATATTCATACGCCGTGACTCCTTATCCGCCTCGAAGTTATCTTTGGATTTTATGTAGGATGCAAAGACAAATATTTTGCGTTTCTCGCACCATTGCCATAGACGACAAGTGATATTATTTAAAGGAACTTATTGTCCTCCACCCATTCTATTGATATTTATTTGTTCAAGAATGCGTTTTCGTTTTCCTATTGGCAAATGCAAACACATATTTTCTGAATTTAATTCAAAACCGAGAAATTTTCTTGTCTTTTGTGGTTCCAAGCTACTCTTTTTGAAGTTTTTATCAAAGCCTAGATTTTCTAATAAACAAACAGTTTCGAGAACAAAACTTTTACATTCTTCATAAAAATGGCCAAGGCACAAGATCTAAATATATTAGAATTAAAAAACCTCTGTTTCGTAAAGACATAATAAGGTGCTGAACTAAGTCCAAACGGTAGGCACTAAAGTTCATACGTATTACTTTTGTGTCCCAAAAATTTGAACCTTAAATACTTTTTGTAGTTTTCATCAATAGGAACTAAAGAAAAAAAATACGCGTCTTTGATATCAACATTGGCCATATAACTGTTTTGGAACAATAATTTGCTTGCTGGTGGTATGTCCTCCATTTTAAAGTGGTATTAGGCGACAGCTTTATTCTATGATTTTAGGTTCAGGATAAATCTGAACGATCCATCACTTTTAGGTGTTAAGAATATGGGAGAAATAAATTGGTCTTTGACATCTTCTCATATGCATATTACTTCTGACTGGCACAAGTCAGATATAGCTGTGATTAACTTACTTATTTCAGCCGAAGAAAAGTTAGGAATGATAGGTTCAGTAGCTTGCTTTACAGTATTATTAAATGGTATTTTGTAACCCGTAATGTACTGTCAGACTACCGGGTCATTTGCGAATGAACACCATGTGTCAACAAAAAAAAATTTATACGACCAGCGTGTTAGGTTACCTTGGTTGTTATTTACGCAACATCGGTCTGTATGACGGTCTCACTGCTGTCGTGGTGTGATAGCGGGCGGACGTCGGTGCTTGCGCTGATCGCCTCGGAGGTGGATACGGGAATCTTTGCTTGCTCCCACCCGGCCTGGCAACCCATGACCTTCTTGCTTGGATGGGTCTTGCCACTTTCCCTGCTGGGCGACGTAGTTTTTAGTGAAGTTGACGGTCCAATGTTGTTAGTATTCCGTATTTGCAAACCAGATTTTTCAGCGGCCTTAGCAGCTTCTATCTTTTTTCCCAAATTTTCTCCAAAAGAGTGTGCGTCTCTTTTAACATCTTGTGTCATTGACAAGAATTTTTTATCAAGAGTAGGCAGGTAGTGTAAGCATTTTTCTATTCATGGTATTTTCGTAATGTAAATGCAGCACAATTTGGCCAACTTCAAACAGGTATCAAAGTTGTTGCTAACAGTTCTTTTTTATTATCTTTGTTCATACCATCTATGAGGATTTCCCTAGCGTTTAGAGACCTCTTCTGGTATTTTGGGTCCCAATGGTACCTCCTTCACTTTAGAAACTCCAAGAACGTCAAGAAAATCCGACGATATTGGATTTACAACTGGCAACTCCTCTGCTGCGCTTGGATTATTACGACTAGGTATCGCTAGCGTCCTGGATGATCTGGGTAAGATCCGGACTGTGTACTTGTGCTACGGTCATGATAGATCGTAAGTCATTTTCAATATTAGATTTATATACGTCCGTTATTTACGGTTCTTTATTGAAATCGGAGTCACTAAGCCTTGTGGTAGGCGAGAGGCCTCGCCCAAACGAAGTCATTTGAAAGGAATGATCAAAGAATAGAACTGCCGTAATCGCGTCACGGTACTACATAAGTGTGCAGTATGTAATGCGGAACTGTAAGATTTTGTAGAAATCACTTGCACACAAAAAACACTCCAATAAAAAGATTAGTAAAAAATAAAATAGAATGTAGGTACTGCCTCGCGCAAACGAAGCGTCATTTGGAAAGAATGACCGAGGAATATAATTGCCGTAATCGCGTCACAGCATAGGGTAGGTACCCGTAATATCGATCGTAATCTCGTCACGATACTATATTTCATATTAGCACTGACCGTTATCACGTCACGGTACTAGATAAGGGTAGGTACCCGTAATATCGATCGTAATCGCGTCACGATACTAGATTTCATATTAGCACTGACCGTAATCACGTCACGGTACTACATAAGTGTGCAGTATGTAAGGCGGAACTGTAAGATTTTGTAGATCACTTGCACACAAAAAAACACTCCAATAAAAAGATTAGTAAAAAAAAATAGAATGTAAAATAGAATGTAAGTAAATAGGTAACTACTGCCTCGCGCAAACAAAGACTCATTTGGAAGGAATGACCGAAGAATAGAACTACCGTAATCGCGTCACAGCATAGGGTAGGTACCCCTAATATCGATCGTAATCTCGTCACGATACCTACTAGATTTCATACTAGCACTGACCGTAATCACTTCACGGTACTTATGTGTTTCTTACTTTTTATTATTATTTAAAAAAGCTAAACGTCTTACGTAAAAAAACGACTTACGTAAAAACTTGAAAATCGATTAATAGTGAAAAAATCAAAAAATGTGGGTAACCACAAAGGCACTAGCGAAAGTATTAATCGAATTAAGAAGGAAACGTACTATGAAATATATTTTAATAACGTTTCTACTTTGAATGTCTCACTAAGAGGTTCTGAGTCGTATATTGGCTAACGAATCACATAGTTTTTAAAAAATCGTTTGTCTTTGTAATTTAATCATAACATCGACAAAATGTAATATTTAATATTACATTTTGTCGATATTAATTTATTTAATGTAACACTGACTGACCTGATTTATTTGGCGATCGTCGTTTACGCAGTTTTTCCACATGCGTATATAATGATTATCCATGCTTCCTTTTGCACATAGTTTTTGCTAAACAAAACACTTTTAGGGTAACGATGTGCGGATGCCCGAACACGAAAAGCGAATGACGATGACAGCGCGGGTGACAAACTCGTGCACTCGGTTGGTATTCACTAGATGGCGCCTGTGTCTATACTATGGGTAACGTTTTATGTTTTTATTAAATTAAAATTTATTTTAGATAGCTCTTAATATGTGTTGGATGCCTGGTACATTGAAGAGTGGACTACCTTGTGAATATAAATCTCGAGGATGCAACGTCGAAGTACAATAAAGAATCTATACGAGTCACAAATTATTCCTGTTTTGTTGAAATATTGTAGCTTTAACATCCTACTAATATTATAAAAGCGAAAGTTTGTAAGTATGGAAGGATGTTTGTTACTTTTTCACGTAAAAACTACAAAACGGATTTGAATGAAATTCGCCATACAGATAGTAACAGTTTATAACCTGGATTAACACATATTATGATACTTTTTATCCCGATATTCCCACGGGAACGGGAACGGGTACCACGCGGGTGTAACCGCGAGCGACCACTAGTAAATAATATACCACAGAAACATCTAAACAAAATTACCAAAATGTCCTAATTAACTTCGTTTACAAATAACTAAACTAAACACGTGTCACTTACAAAAAAATATATCCGTTTTTGAGAGGAACTTTACTACTTTGTGTATTTAATGTACAAAGACAAATTGTGAACAAACAAATTATTCTAAAGTCAAGTAAATTAATTAGGTCACAAGACGGTTGGTACAAAACTGTTTGGTAAAGAACTGCACTTAATAATAAAGAAAACACTAATTAACAACGTGCTTCTAGCAATTAAAACGCCAGCTGATTGATGACTTTGTTAAAAAAATAAACGACTTCACTGTTTCTACGACGCATATACAGACAAATTAAAATATCTCCGACAAGTTCGTTACCTTTACTTTAGAGGTGTTAGATTTGTCTTTGAGTGTCGTGTAAAATTGGTTTCTTTTGATATTTACTGGAAGTGGTTTTTTTCCTAGAATAAAAAAAATAAGGTTATTAAACATAATTGTGGTGGTGTTAATACGAAAAAAAGTTAAATAAACTTTTCTTTTTCCAGTAAAAGCTTTAAACATTTTTTTAAACAGTAAATTGTATCGAATTTTATACTAGCTTTGATATTTAACTTCTTTTTTGTCTTTATTAATTCTGCAACGGGGAAGTGCTTGACTTTCACATCTTAACTGATTGTCAATGGTGATAAGGCCGAAGATGAATGCGCACTTCACCCGAAATTCTCAGCCACTTAGGAAGTGGCTATTTTACCCTTAACTCACGGAACTGAAGAATGTTGTTGCTATGGCGACAGACTTAGCTGGTTGTAGCTACGTAGCAAGAAACAATATTCCTTTACCCAAGCTGGGAATCGAACCCGGGATCTTTAAGTCCGAGGCCGGTAGCTTTAAAACAATACCAAAGTGAGTATGTGTTAAAACTATGTCCACCTGAAAACCAAAGTTATTTTTAAAAAACACCTTAAAAACTACCTCATCGAATTACAAAAGCTAGTTTAAAGACTGCCTCTGTTACTAACACCTAATACATAACGTAAGGGTCCTGAGTGATGTAAGCCCTGAACGTAAGGGCTTTCACGAAGTGCTTGGGACGGGTTTAGGGGTCCAGTCACCGGGGCCCCACTCTTGAGAAGCACCATTTTTCCGTTTTCTCCTTAAATTCTCTGCCACTAATATTAGTCGGTTTCACGGACATCTCAGTTTTTACAATCACTGGTTTGACTTGTTGGTCTCGGCGTGAAAGCAGACATGCGTTGAATACACGCATGCCACCATGCCACGTCCATAATGCCAATTCACATGACCAATTGCTAGATTGCCACGTCATCTATTGTTTTACGACATGGCCTTGTAATAATATTAAGTATTTTTTTTAACATGGCTGTTGTGTTACACAACAGTGTAGGTACATTAATGAATGAAATGCAATTTTTTTCCCTAAACGTCTGTTTAGGGAAAAAAAAAATGATTGAGTTATCGGTGGGTTCTGCAAAGGAATCGTGCTCACTGAAGCCTTTATAGTATTTTATTTTTTGTTTGCACTTTTATTTTATTTTAAATTAATGTTTATTTTGTTTTGATTTGTCTTGTCGTTAGCCTCATATAATTTAGGCCCTGTCAGAATAACAGCGCTTCTGTGTCATTCTGAACATCCATGAATGACACAGCAGCTTATGGGACAGGGCCCTTTGACTTCACACTCTTAGTTTATTTTTTATTACTCATCTGTTCTTTTTGTCTGTCCCTTTGTATTATTATTTTTTTTATTGTAAAAATGATGTAGGAGTGTGTATGTTAATAAATTATTTTCTATTCTAGTCTTATTCTATTCTATGTCAATGACCACATAATCGAAATTACCCATGTAAATTGACTGTTAAAGTTAGTAAAATTTTAACTCTATTCTTTTAATCTAATTTTGTAAAACAATGAAAAATTTTAACACGCTACCGTTAAAAGATTTTAAAGACTTGGTTAAAAGTTCGGTTTGCGCTAGTCGATATTTAAAAAAAAATTGTCGCCTATATTATTTATTTTACTGGCAATAATGCAATTTTGTGGGTAAAAACAACATGTTAAAATACAGAAGAGTTTTTAATTTATCCACAACAGAAAAAACGTTAAAACGTTATGCACTCAAATAAAATAGGAACAATCATGAAGTCTGTTGCAGCAATTAATTTAGTACTCATTATACCCAGTTCTATTCCATCCAATGTAGCGAGCAGTCTTAATAAAATCCTTTTTAAATTAAGTAAGAATTTCTGCAAAGCGTTCGCCTTGGTCATAATTTACGTGCGGCCCATAGGGAGATGTAATGGGCTCATAAAAATAGGGCACGCGACAATCAGTAAGAGAGGTGAGATTACAAGACGTGTTGACGTATAGTCGGTTAAAATAACATCAAAGGTATTTTTAACCTTCATACGGTTGCCAAGCTTGCAAGCAAGAGGGTTCCTTTAAATTGAGGTGTTGACAAAAACAAGCATTAATTTCAAAACATTAAAACTATTAGCCGTTTGTGTAGCTGCTCTTTATAAGATTAATTCCATTAGCCGAGAGGCTAATGAAATTCCCTTAGGTGTCGTAAAAGGCGAATAACGGACTAAAGACTGCACATAGCAGCAAGCAAAAAGCGGCGACGGGCTCACCACCTGTCACGCTGACCACATGTGCAGTTGTTATTCGGTGAAACGTGGACTATAGCAGGGGCTTGCTTTTGCGGTCCTAATAGCCTGGCTTCTGGACTAACCCCTAGGGGAAAATAGTCGTAAGTGTATTTATATATCTATTTATCTAATCAGTCGGTTACGCCCACTGTTAGGTAAAGGCCTCTTCTTTTTTCCGCCACTCCATGCGATCCTGCGCTAGCCGTATCCACCGCTCTGTCTCTCTCTCTCTCTCTCTCCTATTTGTGTAAGTATGTATTTATTATAACTTTTATGTGGTTGAAATACCTAGAACGCTAGAGTTCTTTTTAATTAGGATGTTGACAAAACAAGTATTTATTCCAAATACATTGAACTTGTAGGTGGTAACTTTCGCAATGCCGGTTCTACGGATGAGAGATAAAATTTAAATTCGTGGTCTTTTCTCCGGAGCGCGTTCGGCTTGCGATCTTGCCCGTTAAACAACTTTCGCAATGCCAGGTCGCTGGATGGGTGACCAAATTAAAAACATCTCGAGCTCCTCCGTGCTTCTGAAGGCACGTTAAGCCGTTGGTCCCGGTTGTTGCCGTAAGATGACAGTCGTTAAAACACACCAACCCGCATTAGGCCAGCGTTGTGGGTTATGGCCCAATATCCCCACGTGCTGTTGTCCACGTGGGAGGCCTGTGCCCAGCAGTGGGACGTGTATAGGCTGATGATGATGATTTCGCCGGAAAGCACGTTAAGCCTTGTAAGATTTTTATATACACTCTCACTGTAGCCAGTCAGGCAGTCAACCTTCAGGATAAAAAAATATAATGTAATAAATTAATCACGAGTTTATTCGTAAAAAGAGTTTCATTTCTATTTTAATTCTAACACTTTAACTACCCGGAACTTTTATACGTAATAATAATTATACCACTTACATTGTGAGAAAAATTCAAAAGCCCCGTCGCACGTAGGTATACGTAGAAACGAAACCTTTTATATGAGAATGTGATTCCGCCATGTCGACGGAATTAAAGTCGACTCAATTTAAAAAATCCGCTCTTGGAGGACACCTAATAGCATCATAAAAATTTCGAGGACTGCAATCAGACAATCCGGAGGTGAGATTAGTAGCTACGGAGAAATAGGCTCTCCGTTCTAGGGGGGTTCTGGCCAACTCCGATAAAAAGGGTCAACAATTTATAAAGAAAAAGGAACGGTCCCGCCTTCCCCAAATTACTTCTTCGTATTAAATTTATTATGACGCTGCTACTGAATTTTCAATCTGAATTACAAAGAACAACTTTGGGGTCGAAGGAGAATTTATATTCTGAGAATGTATTATTTTGGTTCTAATTAAAATTGACGGGAAATTTGTTTGGAACTTAAATTACTTTATTTGTGAATGTAAGTTACGCTCGGATTCTGAAAGTGTACGATTATTTTTAATCTCGTTTTAGCGGGAAATATTGGGTTTTATAATACTTGCTTGTTGGAGCAGCTGATAAACGAGTAGAATAAAGATTTCTTAGGATACAAAATATTATCTAGGTACAAAATTTCAATACATACATAAAAAATCACGTAATTTTGATGGGTGATCTTAATACTTGCTTAATAACTTTCGGTCCTCACGTCTTAATTCCATTGTAACTTCAGTCGACTTTGTTTTGCTTCCACTCACTGCCACCCATCATTTTTCTAATTGTCAGCCATCTCTTTTGGGCCTACAGATAGTCTCTTAACCTGATTCAATCCTTTTGCATGGACAAACTACTGCCCCTTTTTCGTCTCATGACCTCTTATATTTATCCTATCGTGTACGCACTCCCAAACTCAAAGCCAAAGTATAATTCTTCAGCGTAATTTTGGTAATAACTGTGTGAATCGCTTGAGGGATGACTTTTGTTTGATTGACTGGCCTACATTGTTTGCAGCTGGCACGGAAAATGAGAAGGTTAAAATTTTTACAATAATTAACAAAACTGTTTAATTTTCATGCCCCTCTCAGACCAGTGCGCGTTAAGCATCTACCTGCACCTTGGCTCACTCCTACGATAAGGAAGACTATGCAACGTAGGGACAAGGCTAAATCACTGCATATGAGGTTTCCAAATAATAACAATTTGAGTTTCTACAAAAAGTTGCGCAATCACTGCAATCGGCTCTGCCGGGATGCTAAACGCTGATATAAATGCATTCCTCAGTAGAAGGCCTACCCCAAGGTAGGGTCTGGAAGTTCCTTAGATCCCTCAGTGTGGGTACGGACCGTGGCAGTACTGGTGGACTACCAGATCTCAATCACCTTAACAGGTATTTTGCCAGCTCACCGGTTATTGTTGATGGTACCACCAAGGCAGCCACGCTCACTTTGTTAGACACGGCGGCACGTCCCGAAGCCCTTTGCATTCCGTGAAATCACTGTAGAGGAGGTTAAAAAAACATCCTATCCATTTCTTCCAAGGCCGTGGGCGAAGATGGCATTTGCCGTGACATGGTGGTGCCTATCCTGGATGACGTTGTGCCTATCATATCACACATTATAAACCACTCTTTGGCAACCAACGCATTCCCTTCTGAATGGAAATTAGCCCACGTCATTCCCATTCCAAAGTCCACTTCTCCTGCCGCTCTCTCTCAATACCGTCCTATCTCAATCCTACCATTCCTATCCAAGGTCATGGAAAGCGCTGTTCACAAACAACTGTTCTCTTTTGTCTCACATGACAACTTAATTAATCCGTATCAATCCGGTTTTCGTCCAGGCCACAGCACACTAACTGCCCTGTTAAACGTCACTGAGAATATACGCTACGCCATGGATAACCGATTAGACTTTAGCAGTGCTTTCAACTCAGTTGATTATGACATCCTCATAGCCATTCTCCACTCCCTTAACCTTACCCCCGCTGTGATTTCTTGGTTCTCGGATTATCTCCGCAATCGTCATTAGAGGATCAGGTGTGATGATTCATTTTCCGAATGGGCTTCCCTCACTGCGGGCGTACCGCAGGGTGGAGTACTTTCAACCCTGCTCTTCTCGATATTCATAAGTCAGCTCGTAAAAGTGTTATCCAGCTCGTACCACCTATACGCAGATGACTTGCAACTTTATAAACATTTCGATGCGGTTGATGCTCACTCTACTATAGATTCTCTCAATAAGGATCTCCTCTCGGTGAAGTTGTGGGCGGACGCATTTGGATTACTGGTAAATTTAGCTAAATCGCAGGCAATAATCGTGGGTAGCAACCAGCTGCGTGACAGACTAGACCTCAATATACTCCCCAAGGTTACATATAATGAAGTGAATATTGCATTTTCTGATAAAACTAAGATTTAGGCCTCATTATTAACCAAACTTTGTCTTGGAGGTCACAGGTGAATGAGGTAAGACGGCGCATGCACTACTCTTATCATTCTCTCAAGCGACTGCAGTTTTCCTTACCGTACAATACCAAAACTATGTTCGCTCAGTCGCTTCTGCTCCCTGATGCTCTTATCTTCTCTTATCTTATCTAGTGGGGCCTGCAGAGGTCTCCCTCTCGCAGTAGCACGTCGACCCATTGGGATCTTTTGTGCCACCACGTCCTATCACTCTGCCTCCTCAGTGAAGATAATTGCCATAAGCTTGGCAATGTCCTTGAGGGCGAAGAGCCTAAAATCTTCTGGTTTGGGGTAGGCCGATCCCAGAAGATTCATTCTTTTCCTGGCAAAAGAGTCGCAGTCACAAAGTAGGTGCTGCATAGACTCCGTTTCCCATCCACATGCCCTGCACAGGTTGTCTGTTGCTAGTTGCATTTTGTGAAGCATTTGTTTAGTGGCATAGTGCCCAGTCAGGGCACCGGTGATTAATCGGGCCTGCCTTCTGCTACCTCCGCATATGATCTTACTCCGTCCTAGGGCGCCTTCGCCTATAAAGGATTTTGAGTGTTTTATGCCGGGTAGCTCTTTCCATTCGGTTTTATGCCTGTTTTGGATGTGTTCCTTGAAGGCTTTGTTGATGGTACTCGATGCTAGTGCCACAAATGGCTCAGGGTCAATATATGGGGTCTCTGAGCCCTCCCTAGCAAGTGCATCGGCCATCTCATTGCCATGGATTCCTATGTGGCCTGGTACCCAGATCAATCTCACCCTGTTGTGCCTACCTAGCTTGTTTAAGGCTTTCGTAATTTTAAGCACAAGGCTGGAGTTGATTCGAGGCGTTATAAGTGACTTAAGCGCGGCTTGGCTGTCACTCAGGATGAATATGTTACGCTTCTTAGGAGCGATTTCAAAATTCTTTTTAGCGCACAGGAGAATTACGAAAGTTTCTGCCTGATAAACAGTAGCGAACTTGCCCATACTCTGACTGTGTTTAAAATCATTGCTAAAGATACCTGCTCAAGTGCCCGACTTCATTTTGGATCCGTCGGTGTACCAGATCAGGCTGTCTTTCTCTGGAGACGGTGGCTGTTTCCATTGGTCCCGAGTTGGGACATGTATACTGAATTTCTTTTCGAATATGTACTTTGGGGCAATCTTGTCACACCTCATTTCCATGATCCTATCAAGGGTATCATTATGTTCCCATTTTGTGTGTCTGGTCAGAGGCAAAGATGCGTCCCACAGCCCTGCCACCTTTAGTCTGTGTAGCGCTTTCCTTGCCTCCGTCTCTATGACACTGTGCAGAGGTGGGAGGTCCGTGAGGACTTCCAGCGCTGCTGTCGGTGTGGTTCTAAATGCCCCGGTAATCGCCAGGCATACTGTTCTCTGTAGTTTGCTCAAAGCATTCTTACAGATCTTTAGCCTGGTCCTGGGCTACCAGACGATGCTGCCGTATGTGAGAATCGGCCGCACCATCATCATGTAGATCCATCTTATGATTTTGGGGTTGAGTCCCCACATTTTACCATAAGTGGACCGGCACATACCAAAGACCCTATAGGCCTTGACGACAGTCGTATCCATGTGCTGTTTCCAGGTGAGTTCCTTATCTAGTGTTAAGTCTAGATATTTCACTTCTCTGGACCAAGGAAGCTGGGTGCCGTAAAGCGTTAAGTTTCCCAGTTTCGTAAGGTTTTTCATTCTAGTAAAGTAGATGGCGGTCGTTTTTCCCGGGTTTACAGATAGATGATTGGTATTACACCAACCTTCCAGCAAACCCAGGGCACGTTGCATTAGCTCCGATACCGTGGAGGGAAATTTCCCACTGACCGTGATAACTAGATCATCAGCGTAACCAACCGTAAAGAATGGTCCATGGTTCAGCTTTGCTATGATTGAATCAACTACAAGGCTCCATAGCAAAGGAGAGAGAACCCCCATTTGCGGGCACCCTCTAGTTGTCTGAGCAAGTAAGCTGTCCCCTAGTAGTTCCGAGTAGATGATTCTACCCTTTAGCATACATTCAATCCATTTGCAGATCGGTTGTGGCACGCCATGATCCCTGGCTGCAACATTATTGGAGTCAAAGGTTGTGCGATCGAATGCACCTTCAATATCTACGAATGTGCAGACGCAGATCTCTTTGTTCTCCAGGGCGGATTCCGCTCTACTCACCACATGGTGAAGAGCAGTTTCTATTGACTTCCCTGGCTGATACGCGCATTGTAGTCCATGAAGTGGGAATGTTTTCAATGGTCCCGCTCTTATAAATTTGTCTACCATTTTCTCCAAGGCCTTGAGGAGAAAAGATTGAAGACTTATTGGCCTAAAAGCTTTGGGTTCTTCGTAATCCGGTTTACCCGTTTTTGGTATATAAATTACTTTAACACGCCTCCATATTCGGGGTATATAGCCGAACGCAATGCAGGCTTTGTACAGTCTGCAGAGGTGGGGGCCCAGTATGGAGGCGCCCTGCTGTAGTAGGATGGGGTAAATGTTATCAGGCCCTGGTGCTTTAAATGGTTCAAAGCTCCCCAGTGCCCATTTAACTTTAGATTCATCTACTACCTTTTTCGCTATTGTGCAATCATACTTGGAAGTTCTACTATGCTGCTCCTTCCAGCTGATTGGGTCATGTTCGTCCTGGATGATACTCGATCCAGGGAAGTGAGTATCAAACATAACCTTTAGTGTATCACCACCAGTTTCTGTACGAGTTCCATTTGCCCTCGTAACTGTGGACAATGGAATCGCCTTACTGTAGAAATTGCCTTGGTTAGTCTCATTGCTTCAGGAACAGATTGTATCTGTTCACAATGTTTTCTCCAAGCTGATTTCTTTGCTTTACGAACCGCACTGCTGTAGCGAGTTAAAGCTTTATTGTATTCACTAAAATCGTTCTTAGCCGTTCAATGAAGCGAATTCATTGAACGCCTGTCGTGTCGCTTTTCTAATTTGAGCAACCTCTGAAGTCCACCATGGTAGTTTCTTTGCCACTGATTTTGTTTCTGGGCAGTTGTTTTGCTAGGCCGTCATCAGTGCTTCTGTAAGTCTGTCAGCTTCAAACTCTATATCCACAGCTGAGTTGAGTTTGTCGCTTTGACCATCTAGATCCCTCCTGAGATCCTTCCTGAAGCCCTCCCAGTTGGTGTTCCGAGGGTTCTTCCTTTGCACAGTTCCTATGATCTTACCTAGTCTGTACCTAAAGCATATGTAGTTGTGGTCGGAAAGTGATACCTCGTCCGACACATCCCTGATGCTCGCTGACGTTTGTTATTTAGATGGAATAAGCTGCTAACAAACTAGGGCGCCTATAAAACCTGACCATCCGTTTTATTTTCGGTTTGCGAAAATATGACCATATAACCGAGTTCCGGTTGAGGTTAAAGTGGCTCCCAATCCGTCTACGCAGTGCTATGCATATCCTTTGGCTCCTTTACAAAATCCTTCACTACCCCCAACTCCCTCATTATTTACGATCCCGTTTTACGCACTTACCCGCCTCTTCCCGCCCCAAACGTTCCTGTGATACCAGGACCCTCTTACCCACAATCCAACTCCAAGCTTTTCCACAGTTCCTAAACTGTTTATGCAGCTAGACTGTAGAACAAACTATCGGTCAGCATCCGTGAGAGTGGTAGAATCATTCAAACACCACCTTAAAGAGCACTACCTCTATAACTTTATCGATAATCAGTAACTTAGTATATTGTATGTAAGTAATTTTATATATTTTTATATATATTTTGTGTTTTTTAAGTACTTATAGCACAATTAGTCCCGCAGATATAATTTTATCACCACAGCTAGGGTTGGCTGCAAGAGATCTCTTCTAAAGATAAGCTCACCTTTGTATATGTCCTGTGTAACCTGTATATTTATGTAATTTATTTGTGCAATAAAGTATTACTATTATAATCACGACTATTATCCCCGAAGGGTTACTCAGAGACTAGGCAATGAGGACAGCAAAAGCAGTCCTCTACCCATACTCAACTTTTCACCAAATAGCAACTGCACATGTACTCAGCGCGACAGGTGGTGAGCCCATCGCCCCTCTATGCTGTTGGAGCAGTCTTTAGTCCGTTAGTCGCCTTTTACGACACCCAAGGGAAGAGAGGGGGTGGTAGTATTCTTACACCGCTACGCGACACGAATATACAATATTTGAAGAACATATTTATTATACAATGTTATACAATATGATGTTTTCTGTAGGTCTAAATAGAGACCACTACGATCCTTATCCTGATACACTGATTTTGCTTCATTTATTCTTATTACATTTATTCATGTCATATTTATTGTCTAACTTAACATAAACCGCTGATGGTTTGCTGCCAAAATAATGTCTGTTACCGTCGTTACCGACATGACTTTTCAAAGTAACATGCGTTTATGATAGTAAACGTTAATAAAAAAGCAAGAGCCTCAGGTAAGAATCGAACTCACGTTTTTGTACTTAGATTATTTTCTCACAATTCTCTGTACAGATTATAAGTTAGTACCTATATGTTATTATCATCCGTTTAAGAAGGATTAAAGGAAAATATACGTTAATATCCTACTAATATTATAAACACGAAAGTTTGTAAGTATGAATGAATGTTTGTTACTGTTTCACGTAAAAACTACTGAATGGATTTGGATGAAATTCGGCATACAGATAGTTTATAACCTGGATTAACACATAGAATACTTTTTATCCCGATATTCAGTGAAACCGCGAGCAGCCGCTAGTGTAAAATATATAAACTATGTTAAAATTATTAAATAATTATTGTATAGTGTAAAACAAATAATATCTACTTTAATTCCATCTGATACTTACTAACGCTTTACGAAAACCTGTCATAAATCAAATTAAAGAAAGACACTATCATAATTAAACATTATTAATAACAGCAGAATAAGCAACAGTGTTTTCCTCGTACAGATTTTTGTTACCGGTTCATTATATCTCTTCCGTACGTGCTAATTCACACAAATCAGAAAAATCATACAAACTAACCGAAACTAAGGAAATGATTAGGAAAATGGTTGCATGATGAAGGTAGCGTGCGAGTTCTGTAGGAAATTGTTTGTTGTAGGGAAAATAGGAGAGTGTTATTAGTTATTACTTGGTGATATCACGCTAATTAGAAGGTTCTGATTTTGTTCATAACAGCTTTTCTATACTTACAATATATTTTTGATATATTTGCCCTTTTTTTTGTATTGTTCAGTAACGTTAATAGACATAATTTAATTATTTTTTAAATTTATTTATTATTTATTTTTTATTTAATTTGTCCGGCACAATAAAAAATAACTTGTGGATACCGGGCGAACGAAAGATCACGTGTAACTTAAATGTAACCTAACCTAGTTATCCTGTGGTATCGAAATGTGCCAGAGTTCAATTGCGCGGTCCTGGTCGATTGACCACGATTAACGGTATTTTTGTGGATATGTTTTATCAATTTTAGTTTCTTTATTTTTCACTTAAAAAAATAAAATACGTGAAACGGCATGTCATGAATGGGAGCGCTCGTTATCGTGCTTATTCCACGGTGGGGAGCGCTCTCATTATTTTGAACTGCATCGGCTGCTTACCATCAGGCAGGATGCAGTCACTATGTAGAGTCACTATAAAAAAATCTGTAGCTATTAAGTTTCTCTATAATTTAAAAAAATTGGACCATGTAATTAATTGGACGGACTAACTCTGACGGAAGCGTATATTCGGCACATTACCTCGCGTTTGGCAGGCACTTAGCCTCGCGGGAAGACATTGCTTGCTGGCTAGTTCCCTGTGATAAGTGGACACTGATCGGAGCAATACGGACGTGTGTGTGAGCGATTTGGTCGAGCCGCTTGGAGTCGGCAGGCGTACGAAGCCTTGATATCCGCCCCACACACAGCATCGGCGACACACGATCCTTGTTTCCTTCCTACCCAGACCAACTCCTCATCCTAAGGTTGCCAGACGAGCTGAACGCCAGCGCGTCGGTAAGTACCCTAGGTTAAGTGTCTGTGGTAGGGATTAAAATAGTAGACTATAGAATTTAAGTTTAGTTTATAAGTCTTTAACGCTGCGTATTGCAGCTGCTCAGGCAAACCCTGATCGGAGACCAGAAGGTCCAGGTTCTGTATGAATCACATACTGTACGTAGTACTCATTATTATACGGTGGTTGTAAACAAGCAAAAACGGTATGTTAACGTTATAGGAACGTATAGGCTGAAATCCGACTTAATGGCAACCCTATTACATAATAATATTGTCGCCAAGCAAAATTTTATTGATTGCCATCTTACGACAAAATCGGGACCAACGGCCAACGTGCCATTGCCTTCCAAAACGCGAAAGAGCTACAGACATTTTTTGGGCTTAGATAGCAAATCTAACATACAGGCTACTGTGTCATCGAGTGACTCAAAGAATCCAATTATACAATAATCACCATCATCATCAGCCTATAAGCGTCCCACTGCTGGGCACAGGCAATCTCCAAAAAAAAACATCACACGAGGAGATTGGGCCAAGCCCAATAAAAGAGATGGGTCGGTAGTATACACCCTTAATTTTTATTTGTTTTAATGAAATTGGCTATTTGACAGTTTTTGAAAAAGTATTTATAAAATTGCGTACGCTTATTTTATACCCCGTACAATATTTTCTTTCTCGAAAAAGCTTTATTTAATTGAAAAAAACATATTTTTCTTGATTCATTTCAAATTTTGTGCGAATATGTCACGTGACATATTGCTCTGTGACGTCACATTTCAATAAATATAGAATTTATCTTGAAACCTGACAGATAAGTTTTTGATAATTTTGTGAAATGTGACGTCACATGAAGCTCAATCATGGCCGCCCGTGTTTCGGGTTTTGTAATCGACAGATAAAAAAAATCGAAAATTTATTTTGTAAAAAGAAAACATTTACAAATTATCTTGATAAAAAAACTATTGGATAATTATTGTTAAATCATAACTACCATTTCCAACATATTTCACATTTTATTGTAACAGCTGTTAAATAGCCAAAAAATTAAGGGTGAATTCCACCCATGAAACTGAAAAAGTTTTCCCAAGAAACCTTTGTCCAAAAATGACAAAAAAATGTAGACCTCCTTCGATACAAAACTGTCTAATCAGCTGACGACAATAAAATTATACTATGGGAGGTTGAAATTTTTTTGTCATTTTTGCATAGGATTCTTGGGGAGTTGTTCAGTTTCATGGGTGGAACTCACCCTTAATTTCATAAAAAGAAAAAAAATAAAGGGTGTATATTAATGAGCGGCTACCACACTAGAAGAAAACATACATACATACATGAAATCACGACTATTATCCCCGAAAGGTTAAGAGCGGGCTCCCTAAAATAATTCCAGCGCTAGCTCCGCCCAGCGCGCCCCGCCACCCGCATGCCACACTCGTTACACTAGCGATACAAATCAACAAATTCAAAATTCGCGCGCTCGCAGGAAATCCGAGTTCATGATCCAGGAACATAGAATGAATAGAGCATTTTCGACAATTTTTTTCCAACTTTATTCAGTAATTTTAAAGACAGAATATTCATATTTTTTATGAGCAGTAGTATGTTAACTTTGATTATAATATATTGAAGATCATGTTTGTACTTTGTATACCTATTTAATTTTTTTATTTATTTTTTGTTTTTTTTATATTATATTTTTTTTTATTTATGTAAGTTAACTTTATCATTATGAAACTACTTCGGGAAAAGTAGTGTAAATTATATTTGTCAAGCCGAATTGCAATGTAAATAATTGTATTATTATAATGTTGGTGTTCTTTTTATTTGTTTTATTATAATGCACAAAAACACACTTAAATTTTACATATTTTATTAACCCCCGACGGAAAACTAAGGGTTTTGCAAGTTTAACGTGTGTACGAGTATTTGAGTAATTTGTTTAACTGTACGAATTATCGTATCTCCCGAACGAATGCACCGATTTTGATTTTGTTTTTTTTTATTTGAGAGGTGTCTTGATCGAGAGTGATTTTGAGCAATACATATCATTTTTTTTTACTTTTTTAAGAAGAATTATGTTTAAAAAAAATCTGTTTAGCCTTTTGAAGATCATTACCTCTACATAGTCGAGAAAAGGATTTGAGCAACTTTCATAAGTCTGATCGATTTAAAATTTGATTTTCTAAATTCATTACTGCTACGTATACCTAGCTATAATGTCAGTGGGAGTGATTGTTTTAGCCGAAACTTATTCTGTATATCCTTCGGCTTGATAATACCAATCCGATTTATTATTTACAGTAACCTAAAAATATAAAAAGAGACGAGATACTTATACGAAATATGTGAGATATCTAATTATTGTGATTAACTGATATAATAACATATTATATTAGTATTATATTTCTTTAAATTAATACTCACTTGGCCATTCCTGTCACGCTTCCAGAAATTAACTTTATATAAAAAAGCTATAAAATTTTTAGTGGCTCTGTAGAATTTATACTTACAACCTAATACCTAAGTATATCGAAGCTCAAGAAACAACAAGATAACTGACACCGAAACATTTAGCTAGACCACTCACAACTACGGGTAACACTCCGTAATTCGGTCGACACCTACACGCTCGTTTCCCCCGGGTGGACATTTCACAGGGCGCACGCTACGCAGGACACGACCGATTATTTGGTTTTCGCAAGTGGAAAGTTCACAGGATGGTGATACAAAAGCGTTACTGTTCTGCATTCGGATGCACTAACACGAAATTTAAAGATAATGATTTAACCTTTCACAGACTTCCCAAGAATCCTGTAAGGTAAGTAAATAAGTAGGTACTTGTAATATTTATAGACAATTAATAATAATATGATAATGATTTAACTAGTTTGATGAGAGAAGTAGACAAATTCAATGCAGTTATCGTTGTAGGTTAGGTATATAAGGTACAGTTTGTCTATAAAGTCGTGAATTTAAATAGTGGCAATACTGTATGGAGTGTTTGTCAAAACTGACATAAACCAACTGCGTATAAAAAGTCAATTTACTCAATTTGTCAGCGATCACGCTTGAATAGATTTTAAGTTCGTAAATAGTTTATTGATTAGGTACTGATTGCGGTTGACCTTAACACAAAACGCGGTTCAAAGTTAGACTAGGTTTAGTAGACAGGTAGACTGTGGTTAAGCATTAATAACGCCCCTCTACGAAAATAAACCTAGTGGTAGTCCTTGGTAAAATTACACCATGAATTATCATCGGTAGGTATTTACCAATGGATTGATGGATTCAGGCATTTAAAATTTGTATCTATACGTACGGTTTTTATAGGTATGTAACTATGTATATGAAAAGCAAATGATCTTGTATTTGATACTAGTGGCCCGGGGACGACTTCGTCCGCGTGAATGTCGATTATCGCGCAATGCGAGCGTAATTTAAAAGTAGCTCATGTCCGTCGATTTTGTACCAAATTACTTTAGTAGGCATTACCTCAGTAGACGTGTCCCATCATCTTTAAGATGGCAGAATATGTTAGTCAAGTTGGTCAAGTGTAATATTAGTTAGTTTGTAATCGGCATCACGGTTCCTGGTCTCTATGTAAGTGTGCGAGATCGGAAAATAGATTGTACGCTAGTTGGTCTACGTGAGTTCTTCTGACCGCCCAAGTCAACTAATATCTAAGTATTTATGTTCTGTTATTCTGTTTATATAGCACTTAAAATACCTATCTACCTACATAAATATATTTCGAGATTGTAGGTTATGTAGGTTGATCTATTGCCGCCTGTACTTACTTTACATAAGCACATCATAGTAAGACAAAGTAACAGAAGTAAATACTATAGAGTATTAATATGTACCATAACTACCTACTTCAATGTTTGGTGGTTAAGTATTACTTACATAATAATATTGTATTTTATTGATCATTATCAAACAAACCACGAAAAAGCGTAAGTATGTATTTTTTATTATAGGTAGGTACGTGGCGCAAGTGCTTTATATTTGCAGTATTTGCATTCAACCAACCCTATGAGCAACACGCGGCCGGGTTACGTCAAGCTTGCCAAGCAGGATTTTGTGAATGCAGCGGCTCGCGCTCGTACCGCCTTAGATATAAGATTTACTTTCGATTGTCCCGGCCGTTGAAAAAGTTAGGTATGAGTACAGGTGCAGAGTTATTTTGGACCGTATTGGCGTGCACCGTAGGCTGATATTGTATTGCAATTGTGTTGATAGTGTCGTTTCTGCTACTAATATTATTCTGTGCTATACGGGTATAGAAAATAGACCGAAACGTCAAATGATAGGTAAGTAACTGTTTAGAGTATGTAATTTGTCCTTGCGTTATCCCGTACAAATCAAACTTGTTCAATTTGAAACGCTGAAATGTATCTTATGTTTAAAAACAAGAAATAAAAAACGTAATTGAGTTAGATCTTCACATATTTTAGACAGTAATGGAATGGTTGCGCTTTGAACATTAGCGTTATTTTTGCCAGTTCCTGGGCTTAGGAACGTTAAATTAAAAAATATCAATTCAGGTTATTTGAAACAAACACTAATACAGTATTTAAAATTAAATATCGAAATAAATTATAAAAGTCTTAATAATCAAATTAATAAAGACTTTTTTCTTTAAAAATTGGATTTGTATTAAAAAAAGTAGCTTTGCTGAAATTATCTATTAAGATACTATTTGATTTGAATAACACTTACCTTTCCTCTAAACAAATTGGAATCGGTAATAAATGTATTAGTTTATTTGGCGACTCCACGCGTTGTCTTTGTTCCGAAGTACAAATTGTTCCTTTAGTTAGAGCAAGCGTATTATTTTGTTTATGCAAAGCGCTTAGTATCATTTTTATTATTGTATGTACATTGATAATTAATTTTGAAGGACTACAGACTATCGTGGCGATGGTTTAACAGCCTTAGTCAAATATTTTTTTTAAATAGCTAAGTCAAAAATTCTTAACAAATCTGCTTTTAGTTTTAGGACTGATCGCAGATTAGCACAAAAAAATATGTTATTAATATTATGTGATAGACTACGGCAAGACTTACGATAGGTACCCAAAATTTACTTACTGAAATGGATTCAAAATTATATATACTTCGAATCCCCTTTTTATTCACGAAACATATTTTTTATTTTTCTTGTTGCCCATAATTTGGCTAGCACAAACGACTTGCTAAACAATTAGTAGTACCTACGTAATAAAATAATAACGTAAGCAGCAAGAACGCGTACCTATCGCTGTCACGTGCGCTAGCGAGCTGCACAGGTCCACCGTTCATGACGCGCATTGCGGGACTGAGAGTGCGCTCGCGTAGATTTTAGAAAAGTTCTATTTCTGCAGTCGTACGGTTGAATATTGCGTGCGCCGCTTCAACACGCTTAGCGCAGAAGTAAATGACGTAAGTCACAAAACTGTTTCAATTTATAATTCGATTATTAAGTACTCAATTGAAAAATGGTCTTACCAGTCCCTAACTAACTATCTTAGTAATATATTCGTTGTATTTTTATACGTAAGGCTCTATACCGTAAAAAGATATACGTAATAATATCTCAAAAACTCATCATTTTCGATAAATTAAAGTATCGTACATAAATCAATATTTTTTGTTTTTGCTTTGCTCAAGCCTTAGTCAACTATACAAAGAATCATATACTTAAATTTGATATGTCTAGTATGCTGTACACATATGATAATTTATCTTCAAAATCGCTACTCGTTTAGGCAGCCGCCTCTTAAAAAGAGACTTGGCAATGAGGACAGCTAAACCAGTCCTTTACCATAGTCCGTTTATCACCAAATAGCGACTGCACATGTGCTCAGCGTGACATGTGGTGAGCCCATCGCCGCTCTATGCTGTTGGATGCATGCAGTCTTTAGTCCGTAAGTCACCTTTTACGACGCCCAAGGGAAGAAAGGTAGTATAGATAGTATTCTTTCACCGCTACTCGATACGGTTACAACAGAAAAGCTAAAAATATTTGTATCAATGTGATCACCCATCCGGTGCGCTGTTGATGTTGAATGAAAATCGCATAACTTAAAAAAAAAAACAAAAATCTTTTATTATTTTACCAAAATATATCACACAAGTGATCGACTCCCCCTAATAAGTGCTTATTGCACCTGAACCAAAGGGAGTCGTTCTTCCTTTAATATACATTTTTAAGACGCTACGGAACGTAAGTAAAAACAAAATTTGTGTATGTGTGTGTGTGAGTGTGTGAGTGTGAGTTTGGGTGGGTTCTGCTTTAGTTATTATTCTGAGGTGGGTTCACTCACTTGTGGAAATTTTCTGACACAAAAATTGGCGCAACTGTCAACGTCAAATTTGACAGAATCGAGCATAGACTATGCGATATTTTGCAATCACGATGCATAAAATGTACCACAGAACCGAAATAATCAAACTAGTTCATACTAAAGTAGTCTGTGTCTATGAAAATACGGTACAAAGTCAAGTGTGTTTTTGTAGGTGCGGTCTCATGCGACCGCTTGGAGGCTGAGGGGTTAAAACTTTATTCTCATACGAATACAGGATTCACTTACATGATATTATTCTTAAAAGTAACATTGCCTTGTGGCAAAACATGCATTGTTAAGTTAAGTTAAGTTTAATTTTTTGGTTTGTAACTTAAGATAGCTACCCAAACGTACAAGGCGCATCGAGTGACTCGAACAGAATCCAATTTTATAATAATACAAGCACAATATTCTAGTGAACCCTAATACGTTATACCTATGTCAAAGTTATAACATAATTTATGTGATGCGTTTACTGGACGGTATTATGCTGGACAAGATTTGTTTTTTCAATTTATTTATGTACTTACATATTTTTTTCAATTTGTTGCTTCGTTGGCCGTGTGGAAAAGCACTTGACTCGATATTTGAAGGACCCTGGTTCAATGCCCTCGTCAGGGAAGTATGTTACATGTTTTTAGACTCATAGCGTGAGTTTAAAATCGCCAACACGTGTTTGATAACATCATACATATAATCACGACTATTATCCCCGAAGAGTTAGTCAGAGACTAGGCAATGAGGACAACAAAAGCAGTCCTCACCATAGTCCACTTTTCACCAAATATCGACTGCAAATGTGCTCAGCGTGACAGGTGGTGAGCCCATCGCGGCTCTATGCTGTTGAATGCATGTGCAGTCTTTAGTCTGTTAGTCGTTTTTTACGACACCCAAGGGAAAGGGGGTGATAGTATTCTTTAACCGCTACCCGAAACGGTTACGGCAGAAAAACTACAAATATTTTTATCAATGTGATCACCCATCCGGTGCGCTGTTGCTGTTAAATGAAAATGGCATAACTTAAAAAAAAATAAAAATCTTTTATTATTTTACCAAAATATTATATCACACAAGTGATCGACTCCTCTATTAAGGGGGTGCCGCGCGATCGCAAAAACTGACATAAGTCTCTTAATGAACTTCAAAGCAAAATCAATCATTATTAGATATTTGTGTGTCAGGTGGTGAGCCCATCGCCGCTCTACGCTGTTAGATGTATGTGCAGTCTTTAGTTCGTTAGTCGCCTTTTACGGCACCCAAGGGAAGAGAGGGGGTGGTAGTATTCTTTCACCGCTACGTGACACGGTTGACAGTATGTGGTAAGATGGTGATTAAGTCAATAACCAAATAGGCCTTTGTCTAGCAGTGGGACAGGTTTATAGGTCATTCTTTACTTATTAATCTTAAACAGTGACGTAATACAACGAAATAGATATTCAACAATTTCTTATTGAAATCTCATTATAGAAAAATAGAGAGGGAATTAGCGATGCAGAAATTTCATTTCCGGAGACGTTAGAGGCCGTATAGCTGGAACCTTCTTTTGATGCAGTGAAACTTCGATCAACAATACCAACTAGATAACGCGTCACGTACAAAATCAAAGCTAAATTCTGTCCACGTGAATAAATACTTTTTCAAAGCAATAAATTAGGTACTCCTGTCACTTAAAAAAAAGAAAAGACGGCAATAACATTTAGTGGTGAAATCAACCTTAGGTACCAATAAAGTACTTTTTCCTGTCATGCCTTGCGAGAAAATAAGAGCTCACTTCTCAAGTGCGCTCTTATTTACCGAGACACATTTTTAGCGCCAACCTGACATCTAGGTAGTTGTATTGTTGATCGAAGCAGTGAAATGACTATACTAGGGCCAAATACAATGTATTCTACATCGAATCATCCGTAAAAAAAAATCACAAATTACGAAAGACACCATTCCGTCTTCACGATATAATTTTCACACAAATCTATGTGAATAAAAGTTAATTATTGCCGAAATGTTTGTACGCGCATCACTTCAGAAAGGCTCGACCGATTTTCGCTGATAATTATTTTGTTGTTATTGTCAGGACCAGGTTTGAGTAAAATAATTTTTTGGAAATTTGTCACTGGATACAGGATGTTCACACGGACGAAGTCGCGGGCGGGCCGCTAGTTGTGAATAATTTGATTAAATAAACATTCTACATTGAATTTGGCCCTAGTATAATAGTCCTTCCTGTGCAATGCATCTGGAGAAGGATCAATAAACATGTTGGTATGAGATAGCTCCACACAACGTCTCCGGAAATGAAACTTCTGCATCAATAATTCCCTCTCTATTTTGGTAGGTACTGCTTTATTCGACAACGGGGAAGCACATATCCTTTATCTACCCTAATGGTAATTGACCATAAGCCCGAAGGTGGAACCGCACTTCACCAATCCTCAGCAACCGAGGAACTGGCTATCTCATATCCTGACTGTAATGACATTGCAATGACATTAAAACTGTTTTAACGGGACATAACACGATTAATTTTGTAAGTAAGTACTTGACGTTTCGGCCGCTTGGTTTGTACCTACTTACTTACAAAATTAATCATGTTAGGTCCCGTTAAAACAGTTTTAATGCAATGCAACGCGATCATTTAAAGTCTTCTAATGCAATGACAGTCAATGACATGCTAACATTGACATTATGGCAAAGAAGTTAGATAATAATATAGTAATACAGAATGTTACAGTGTCGCGTAGCGGTAAAAGAACACTACCACCCCCTTTCTCCCTTGGGTGTCGTAAACGCGACTAACGAACTAAAGACTGCACATAGATCCAACAGCTTAGAACGATGGGCTCACCACCTGTCAAGCTGAGAACATGTGCAATCGCTATTTGGTGAAAAGTGGGCTATGGTAGAGGACTGCTTGCGTCCTCATTGCCTAGTCTCTGACTAACCCTTTTGAGATTATATGTATGTATTTATGTATGATGCAAGCTAGGTGAACTTAAATGTGGAAACTTGGGCTGCGTAATGCGTAATTTAACTAAATAGCGGTAAGAAACTAGGGAGGTGATGTTGTTAGCTCCATCTGCAGAGAAGTACAATAACGCGCTATATTTCTAAAATAAGTCGGCGCAAAATGTCACGGATCGTATGTGACCTTCTTTCTCCTTATTTCTTTTTTTTAATTATCTTATTTAACCGTGTCGCGAAGCGGTGAAAGAATACTACCACCCCCTCTCTCCCTTGGGTGTCGTAAAAGGCGACTAACGAACTAAAGACTGGCACATACATCCAACAGCTTAGAACGATGGGCTCACCACCTGTCAAGCTGAGCACATGTGCAATCGCTGTTTGGTGAAAAGTGGACTATGGTAGAGGACTGCTCTGACTAACCCATCGGGGAAAATAGTCGTGATTATATTATGTATGTATTATCATAATTAACCCGAACCTCTCATTGTTCAGCTACCAACACTTTACTAAACATACACCTAGTAGTATACAGGGCGTCCCACGGACATGCCAGGTGGAGGGAAAGTACCTTGAATATTGTAGATGGAATATTTTATTGAAAAAAGACATTATTTAAATTTAAAAAACAATTTAAACTGCATTCATAGATATTTAAATAAACCGGGAATCTAACCCGTTATATGAGAAAAATAATCACCTGTAGCTTTATCACACCGATCGAAAGGCTTCATCATAAGGATTAATTTTTGCTAAATAACATAGTGTCACAAATAAAAGGAAGACCATGAATTTTAACCTTTGATGTGAAATTTTGTTTAGAAAAATGAAAAGCTGACATTGCCGTAAGGACATACAACTGACATTAAAATAAATACATACATAAATTGATTAATTTTGTGTTAAAAATGTTAATATTTATCGTCTTCCTTTTATTTGTGACACTATGTCATTCAGCAAAAATTAATCCTTATGATGAAGCCTTTTGACCGGTATGATAAAGCTACAGGATGATTATTTTTCTCATGTAACGGGTTCGATTCCCGGTTCAACCATGTAATTATTTAAATATCTATGAATGCAGTTTAAATTGTTTTTTAAATTCAAATAATGTCTTCTTTCAGTAAAATGTTCCATCTACAATATTCAAGGTACTTTCCCTCCATGTGGCATATCCGTGGGACGCCCTGTATATATTATACTAACCAACGTATCCAGCGTGATATCTTTATGGCGTCTCCGAGAGTTGTAAGTTTTTGCTATCAAGCCCAAAGTTCCTTCACAAAGAAACAAATTGTCTGGCAAAATTATATGGAGCAAGTCGTAGGTCGAAGTTGGTCATAGCGCGGCGCGAGTGAACATTGTAAGAACGGAATCAATTTAGCGGCTCCACGTTTGGGAAATCATTGAGCAAACAAAGCCTTGTCTAATATTTAACTACTCACAGATTTTAATTTTGAGCTGTGTGTGTAGCGTAGCGGTCAAAGAATACTACAACCGCCTCTTTTTCGTAGGGTGTCGTAAGAGGCGAATAACGGACTAAAGACTGCACATACTTCCATAAGCATAGAGCGGTTATAGGCTCACCACCTGTCACACTGAGCACATATGCAGTCGCTATTTGGTGAAAAGTCGACTATGGTAGAGGACTGCTTTTGCTGTCCTCATTTTCTAGTCTCTGACTAACACTTCGGGGATAATAGCATATAGATAATAGTCGTGATTATATATATGTATGTGTTTGTGGCGGTCCACTAAAATAATACTACAAACCAATCTTGCGTTGTGTTATAGCGTTGTTAAAACGGTATGTTCGCTACTACTATGGATGGAAATTAGAAATCATAATCATATGATCATATGATTTTTTATATCACAGTGAAAACACCTGTTATTTTTCACACCTGCTATTTTTCATTGAGAGTGATTTTCCTACTATTTACCATTGAAAATATTAAAATGAAATGACATGGTATTGAATAATGATTATGATGTAACTTGATACGTTTGGCGAGTACGTCCGCCCCCACGCAGAAGAAACGTCATTTCATTTCGTAAGTTTCGATAAAAATCATATGTAAAGTGAAATAAAATTGTATTTCATTTCATTCATACACGCACTAATGAGAAATCATAATCGCTGTGATTGCAAATGACAATAGCAGGGATGTCATATGAAAAACTAAATCATATGATTATTCACTGCTATCAATGATTTGTTCCATCTTTAGCTACTACTATTTTACAGCAACCGCTAAATAATCTGTAACTATCTATTATATATTTAAATAATACATGATACAATGTAACTAACGACAGAGCTATGAACTGCTGTGGAACAAGGGGTCTTATTGTATAACTTCAACATCTATCGCAACAGCTTTCAAATACAACTAGTACATTGCTTTACTATTCTTCTTATTTTAAACTAATTTGAAAAAGATCAAACTTGCAAAGCAATGTACTTCTACTGGAAAGATATTGCGATAGGTGTTGAAGTTATACAATAAGCCCCCAGCTTCCAGCGACGGTATTTCGGGACCGTTACGATTTGGCGGAAATCTTAAAAGAAACGAGTCTTCTCCTCCCTCAAAGCAAAAGGCTGGCGACGCATATGCGATTCCTCTGGTTTTGCGGGTATCCATGAGCGGCGGTGATTGCTCTCTATCAGGTGACCAGCCTGCTAGTTTTCCTCTTTTTTCTTAAAAAAAACTACATACATACAAATAATCACGACTATTATCCCCGAAGGGTTAGTCAGAGACCAGGCAATCCATATTCCACTTTTTATCAAATAGCGACTGCACATGTGCTAAGCGTGACAGGTGGTGAGCCCATCGCCGCTCTATGCTGTTGGAAATATGTGCAGTCTTTGGTCCATTAGTCGCCTTTTACGACAACGCTAAGAGAAGAGATGGGATGGTAGTATTCTTTCACCGTTACGCGAAACGGTTAAAAAAAACTAATCAGGACGAAATTAAAAAGCGCCTCCACCGGTTCATACGCACATCGTTGTATTGATACGCACCCCTGCGAGCAGTTCGCGTTCTTTCCACATCATGACCGAATTCTTTTTACTTTTTCCGTAGGGATTTACATATCTCCTGCTTAATCGTGCGTCCGAAATCACATTTCGGAGTTATGAAATAGCGAAATAGGGATGGGAATCCGGGGGCCGGCAAATGGACAAGTACTCGGTTTTGACAAAGGCAAAATAATAGTTTACTGTCGTTTCAATATTTGTTATATTCGGGTCTGGTGGATGTATCGCAGATATTTAATACCTACGTAGATAGTCGAAAATGTTTTTGATTTTTACAGTGATTAACATCGTCAGAAAGGACCAGTGTAACATATTTTAAAAACTTTGAAGTAATTCGTACTAGAAGTTTTACTAAATAATTGGAAAAGCACGTGGAAAATAAACCTTACTTTTTGTGTCCTCATCACCATCGCCACAAATGACTGACTGCTGGATGTCATAACAATACGCCTCCGTTCACGCGGCTAAAACATCGTCTCCCGACACTTTATATATTCAACTACAGCCACACACAACACAAAAGTTGGCATTTATCCCAAAATTAGGCCCAGTCCCACACCCACCAATCCACCTTGTTGGTGGATTATGGATCAATCTCTCCATGTGCTGTGCTGCCCAGCAGTGGGACTAATGATGATGATCCTACTCGGGCCAAAGCGTATGAGAAGGCTGAACCACAACGCTGGCACAATATGGATTATGAGTAAAAAGTGGCATCTGAGGCACGAAGTATTCAGTGCTATAACCACTGATTACTTCAAGCCTTAAGGTTATAAAGGCCATATTTAGAAATACTAAAAAAGGTGCTCCGTGCTGAGGTATTCTCAAAGCATTACACAGCTTGGGATTCTTCAAGAAGAGTGTCTGAAGGTTTTTACATTTTTTTTAAATACATGTAATTCATGACCATGTATACTAGTCCTTCAATCGTAATATTAGAGTTCATTGATTATAACTGATGATAATGATATTCCTGCCAAACCCTTTGACTTTCAGTAAAGATGTGGGACTTTACTGAGGTCTCGTATGGACTTCTTGAGAGAATTTGAAAAATGATGTTGCACTGTTTTGTTTTATTGTTACTCATGCGCGTTTACGAAAACATGACAGTAAATAATCCACCATTATTTCACATTAATATTCGACAAAACACAAATTATAGAAAATAAAACAAAACTGCAGACATGACGCGTCACTTTCCTGCCAAGAAGTTCAGGTTTTTACACATTAGTAGTGTTGCAAACCTCTAGAGGCCACGGAACCACTTACTACCAGGCGGGCCTTATGCCTGATTGCCACCGTAGTCATATACAAAAAAGCTTTTCTACCGTAACATATTGGCACACGCCAAATAGTTTAAAAATATCTGGAGCTCTCCACTGCTATGACGTTTATAGGCTTATGAAAAAAGTTGCCATATGCGATCTGCCAATCACCTATCCCGACAGTCGGTATTACAAAAGCCCAAACGCTCTCTTACAAAACCTTCCAACAATAGGTGCCCCTCTTATTAAAATATAACGAGTGCGAAATGTGATTATGTGGGTCCATTGTTTAACGTCCAATTTTTCAACGTGACTCTTAGCTTCGGAGGGATAAATTGAAAAAGTTGCCAACCCTACACAGGGGGCATATATCTGGTCTAATTTGAATAGGCGTAGGGTCGGCCATTCTCTCTTGACTGAAGGCCGGCGATGTCACATAAATTACCACTGGTATATGTCCGGATACTATATCACTGGATGGTTGACCCATACAAAGAGATAGACCAATAATAAGTGTGAGACGCGTGTTTGTAGCGGAAAATTGAAATAGTTTATAGGTTTGGACGCATTGAATTATTGCTGTCTTTTGTTTTTACTTGTTTTGATAATTTGTAAATTATCCACAACAAAGTTGAGATGATTGCCTCATATTTTTTTAATAAATAAAATTAGGCCTATTTACATTTAAACAATTAAGGTAAATTGATTAAGTACTATTCTTATGTAATTATTCATTTATGAAAAAAAAATATTCAGCATATTTTTTGGAATGAGTGAATATTTGTCTTGTTCATTCTGGGTTAGTGGCGTTTTTTCCCAGTTTCTGTATTCGGTGTTGAAGTATTCATCCGCTAACATTATTTAAATATCCTAAAGATTATCAAGCTTTATTTAATCCTGATACAACTTGCGTAACATCATAAAAATTAATGGAAAATTCATTTTATCTACATTGTAGTAAACTGTTAAGAAAATTATATAAAATTTGAATATATTCTCAGAGGAGAAGCAAATCCGCCGCTAAGCGTAGGTACTTGGGTAATTTGAATTTGAGTTGGATTGAAACTATGCTCGGAAATAGTTTGTTTTATAATTGAGTCTGCTTGGAATTCGCAAAAGCTGAAATTTAAATTAGAATTATTCATAACTCCTTAGGAGTCGAGTCGAGGTATGGCGACAGCTGATAAGATACGTGCTATTTTGCCTGGCAGACTTAAAACCAAGCCTACTGAACAAAGTTTTGTATGAGATTTTGTAATAAGAGGGCTGTGTGGCATAGCGGCTCACTAAGAGGATATTACTAACTCATCTTTTACCATGGTGGGCGTATGAGGCGACTAACGGACTAAGGACTGCACATACATATAATAACATAGAGCGGCGTTGGGTTCACCACCTGTTACGCTGAACATATGTGTGCAATTGTAATTTGTTGAAAAATTTACTGACTCTACGGTCCTCATTGTCCAATCTCTAATTACTTGGGGCAATAATGACACAGTATACAGGACAGAAAAAATAACAAAGTGTTCTATTTAGGAAATTGAAGAATGTAAATTTAATGGGCCCTGTCTCAGCATAAGCTGCTGTATCATTTATGTTCAGAATGACACAGAAGCGCTGTTATTCTGACAGGGAATGTGAAATATTAAATGCGTGTAAATGATAAACGACGAGTTCTAGGATTACAGTGCATATTAATATTAAATATTCCCATGTATTCTTTTCAGTGGTCAAGAGTAGCATGCGGCATCAGACCACATCGCCGCTGAGCAGGGTGGGCCCAACTGCATCCCTGAGGGACTCCGAGCCGGACTTCACTGGGCCCATAGAGAACGTCACGGTGGCGTTGGGCAGAGAGGCCATTCTCACTTGCTCGGTGTCAGACCTGGGGGACTATAAGGTAATTTTATTATTTTTAAATTAAAAAACAAAAAAAGCTAACAGTAATAGTCATAAAACTTTTCTCCTAGTTTTTTCCCGTGGCTTCTCACGTTACTTTTTAGCAGGAAAAAGTAACTTAAGCTTTAATTGTCTTTAGAGCCCCATCTATAGCTATACCGAAATTCATCAAAATCGGATTTAACAGTTAAAACTTAACAAACAAAAAAACAAACAAAGTCACTTTCGCATTTATAATAGTAGTTCTAGTGGTTATTATTTGCGTATAACCGTCTACAGGGCCCCATTTATCTCTGTTCCAAAATTTCTACACATTTTCTAATACACACAAAAGTCTACATTCTTAGGTTAACAAAAACTAGATACTTACATATTCTTAGGCTCGTATTCTTAAACCAAATTCAAAATCAAATTCATACTTGAATACCGTTAGAAAGGGATAGTGATATATGCGATAAATAGCACCATCCCTTTCTAACCGTACTCATGCAGAGATTTGAGTGTGAGTTTAGTTTTAGAATGCGAGCCTCAGACTAAATCGTAGCGGAATAGTGGCAGTTTTGACATAATACATTTAACGTATAGTGAGTTTTAACAGAATTGAATTTTTTGAAGAAGTTCTTCGTCATTTTGACGCTTAGCTCGCACTCCACTGAACAAAAACTAGATACACATTCCTATACTAAATAGTAGCGCATTAGTGGCAGCTTTGACATAATACATTTGACGTATGTGAGTTTTAACAGAATTGAATTTTTTGAAGGAGTTCTTCGTCATTTTGACACTTAGCTCGCACTCTACTGAACAAAAACTAGATACACATTCCTAGACTAAATTGTAGCGGAATATTGGCAGCATTGACATAATACATTTTACGTATGTAACTTTTAACAGAATTGAATTTTTTGAAGGATTTCTTTGTCATTTTGACACTTAGCTCGCACTCTACGGAACAAAAACTAGATACACATTCCTTTACTAAATCGTAGCGGAATAGTGGCAGCTTTGACATAATATATTTGAAGTATGTGAGTTGTAACAGGAGTTCTTCGTCATTTTGACGTTTAGCTTGCACTCTACTGAACAAAAACTAGATACACATTCCTATACTAAATCGTAGCGGAATAGTGGCAGCTTTGATATAATATATTTGACGTATGTAAGTTTTAATAGAATAGAATTTTTTGAAGGAAATCTTTGTCATTTTGACACTTAGCTCGCACTCTTCTAAACGAAAACTAGATACACATTCCTGTACTAAATCGTAGCGGAATATTGGCAGCTTTGACATAAAATATTTGACGTATGTGAGTTATAACAGGAGTTCTTCGTCATTTTGACGTTTAGCTCGCAATCTTCTGAACAAAAATTAGATACACATTCCTAGACTAAATCGTAGCGGAATATTGGCAGCTTTGACATAATACATTCGACGTATGTAAGTTTTAACAGAATTGAATTTTTTGAAGGAGTTCTTTGTCATTTTGACAATTAGCTCGCACTCTACTGAACGAAATGAGTGCCTAAACATCTTGCTTGGTACTTTTTTTGTACAAATGTTGTGAGAGCGTTGATTATACATCTTGTTTTTAAATGTGATCGAAGCCTTCTATTATAATTTAAAACACAAATCATTTTGAAATACACACTTAAGAGTCTATAAGGGGAAAATAGTAAACAAAATCTCATGTTACAACATAACGTTAATGTCAAATAGCTTGAGAAAAGAAAATATACCTCTTACTAGGACAATCGACTGAACAATTTGGCGAGTCATCGGGTCATACGTAGAACAGTACTCAAACGTCATTAGAGTGATAGATCGCTACCAAAGAGAAAAGAAACTCGTTTGTCATGAAAAGACACTAAATGGATCATCAATAAACGTGGGTTATTTACCGACCACTTCCTCGACAGAGGGAAAAAAAACACTGTGAAAAGAGTAAACGGAATGTAGCCTGAGTTTCGATTTGAGAGATCATTAATTTTGTCCCCGCGAGACATGTTGTACGTGAAATATTGGCTCGTTGTATTTCCTCGCGCGAGCATTATATTTGCTGTTGGAAATGTCGGTGACGAAAGTAAGAAACGCCCTGTACACAAGTTTCTGATAGATAACCGTCATTATGTAAGACATCTTGGCGGGAATATGAAGGGCTATGTTTGCAATTATGTTTTATTTAATTTTATTCACATTTGGCTGATTAAGATAATTGCTGTTTACCTACTACAAAAAAGATATTTAATCAAAAATGTTACAAAACCTTTTTTAGGATTAGTCGTTGACCCCCAAAATCAATACCTTTATTAACAAATAAACTAAAGCAGACCAGTCATATACAGCGACTATACCAAATAGGCATACAGCCACCATACCAAGTCATGAACTTAGTTTGTAATAACAAATCAATGTAATCAGTCCAAGTAGGATTACGAGATAGTAACTTTGTTGTTATAACATCGCTGAAACTTATCACTTTGAAGGCGAAATAAAAATATTAGAAGCAGCTTTTGCTTGTCAATGCTCGAATTTTTAATCTCAGTTGGATCCGATCGTATCTAATATTATATATTTTCGTTTCTTTCGTCCTTCCGGCGTTGTCTCCAAATGTCAACAGTCATTTTAGTCTGATTGGATTCTATCCGTTAAATGTGAATGGAATCGACATATTGTACCTACTTATTAAAGATTTTTTATAACGGAAGACATTTTCCTCCCCTTTGAAAGGTGAAACAAAGACATCGAAATGGGCTTGAGGAAATAATAACCAAGTTTATGAATATTTTATTGCGGTATTGTTCTTCCGTGTTCCAGTTCAGAGATATTTTAGGAGAATTTTTAAACGAAATAGCTTTGCTAAACTTTAACAGTTTTTTCTAACGGCCTGGCTACGACTACGGTGGTCTTGCGGCGCGGTGAGCGGATCGTCCAATCGTTGAGTTATTTCCGTAGACAGAAGTTATTTCTATTACCGTTGACTAACGCCCGAAAATAATATCGTACCTATAGATTGTTTAGTCTTCTCATTTAAAATTGTTGACTTGAGCTACGTACATATTATCACTCTTGTAGGCAAAAAAATCTTAAGATAGATACTTTATTTCGGGCGTAAGACTGCTGAAGTATAACGCGTAACGAACTAGAAAACCGCTTGCCGTTATTTAAAACGCCCGCTGTCGTGGCTGGGCCATAAAGCATTGCGCTTGATCTTTATATCTCACCTGATAGTAGTAGAGTCAAACGTGAAAGCACAATTCACCAGGAATCTTATATGGTTGAACTGGCTTATCTCTAACAGTCAAGATACAATAATGTTACCAAAGTTGTTGTAAATGCGAAAGATTTAAATAAGATAGTAATATAGGCCGGCATTAAAAAGCCATACTATACTAACCAAACCCAGCACAATGCTTATCCTAGCTGAAAAATGAACTCGAGACCTTTAAGTTTGATAACAGTGGGCAGCTCGTTAGGCAGACTTTACACAAGCCCTACTGCTAACAAATTAACTTATGTACTAAAATAACTAACTATAAATATTGTACTCAGTTCAATACAATATTTATAGTACTCAGTTGAGTACAATATCTATCCTTTGAAGTTGGGACTTCTTTTATCGACACCATCGATACGGTTTATGTTTAGAGTAAGTCTTATTCTAATTGAAGCTGAAAATCGGAATGAAACAGTTATATCATTAAAAACATGTTCCATTTATAGTAGAACATACACAGAAAATGAAATCGAATAGTTTATTAAATTCATTTCATTATTTTTTAACTTTCGCTTATGAAGACAAATCGGATTCGCTCTCACTATCATCTCACGCGAACTGAAGTGATTACACTAAAGATATCGCAACGTTGTAACAAACACTAAAAGCAGATATTGTGCCGTGATTTACGGCAGCCGAAGCAGTTTTGTAGCAAAATAAAGAAGCCTAAACCTAATAACGTTTTGTCCCCAACCGGGCGGGGCGCAGAGGGAAAAACAAAAGTTTTACCCCACCTTCCCCAGTTACACGCTACAAGCAAAGCAATGTTTCACACGGAGGTATGCTCAAGTTCAGTTTTATGACAGCGTACGGGTGGCGGCGGTAATTGTAAATCGTCAGTGTGTGCTCCGGCAAATGAGGGTGCAAATTTTTGCGTCTACACGTCCAATTTGTTCATGATTCGCCGTGGGCGCGGCCGGCCCACTGAGCCGATAACATTTGCATGCCATCGAGGCGTTGTCTCATCAGGATTGGGCTCGATCTTTTCCCTGTTTCTTCTAAACATTACTGAATTTAAAACACTCGATTTATTTAATAGAGTTTGCTTTAAATGTTAACGAGAGCATTTTTTTTTGTGGCTGTTGTTCAACGTTGAATACGTTATTGCCTACACTTTGGCAACATTTAATCAACTCTCTAGTAGACCACAGTAGAACATCAGTCTTAGGGTGCGTTTCCACAGAGGCGGAGCTGAGCGGAGCTGAATTGAACAATCACGATTCTCAAAATCTTGTGGAGCGGAGATTTCGACCATCGTGATTGGTCAATTCAGCTCCGCTACGCTCAGCTCCGCCTCAGTGGAAACCGGGCCTTAATCCCAGACGTCCCAGGTTTGATTTCCATATATACGTACATAAATATCTGGACGCATTCGCTTCGGTTAGTGGCAAGGATTATTTTGAGTCCGCCTGGCAAGCACCATTTTACCTAAAATGGTGGTAAATAAAAGAAGCGGTAACTACCTAGGCAGACTTAGTCAAGCCCTGCAACCAGCTAAAATAAGTAAATTTATATTATACTCTAGGAATAAAACCTAGAACCTCATGGGTCTGAGACTGCTTTTTCCACTATACTAAAGAGGCGTCAAAATATGTAAATAGTAGCAAAAAGCAATTTAAAGTGCCAGGAAAGTCAAATTTTACACGAAAAAGCCGCGTGCAGGAGCATGCGCGAAATAAATTTGCTCGTGACAACTCTTTGATGTTTTATCACAATATGGTCGAATTAATTAAGCAATTTAATTTTCAGTTGTTTCCTCATTTAACCCACGGGGCCATAAATCTGAATGTTTTACATAATGCAGAGGAACATGTACAACATCCACAGTGGCCAATTAAATTTTAAATTACTCCGGTAGCTATTAGGGAGATCTGTGTAAGAGATACGAAAAATGTTAAATTTATATGCAAAACTTTACAACTTTCTCGCAGTGTGTGTCAACTCATGAGTCGCGTGTGATACATAAGAATTAACTTTCTATTGGTGTATTATTTATGGACAGCAAACTTGTTAATAGAGACATATAAACATTTATATTATTAACTTGTTTACTAATTCGTATTTGAAAAAGGTTTCTTCAAATAAAACTATTTGATACAGGAACAAAATGTAAAAAAGAGATTTTATTGTCTACTATAGGTGTGCGAGTGCTGGCGAGTGATAATTAAAAATAAAACATTGCTGCCTATAAACTATAAAATAAACACAAAAAAAAGCGACTATATAATATTAAACAGTATTTTTAAAATAACGTGTTCAACAAAAGGCTGTATCATACTTAAGAAGAAGAGATGCAAAGTATCTGGAAAGCAAGAAAATAAGTTTTAGGTAAAGCAAATACCGAGGTTATAAATAAAGAACTATAAAAAAATAAATCAAAACGGAGCAACAAGCAAAAATTATAATTAAAAAGTATAAATAACGGAGTATTTAACTCTCATTTTCTACATCACGATTTATAATTATATTATATTGATTTACATACATACATTATACATAATAATCACGACTATTATCCCCGAAGGGTTAGTCAGAGACTAGGCAATAAAGTAGTCCTCTACCATAGTTCACTTTTCACTAAATAGCGGCTGCACACGTACTCAGCGTGACAGGTAGTGAGCCCATCGCCGCTCTATGCTGTCAGAATTATGTGCAGTCTTGAGTACGTTAGTCGCCTTTTACGACACCCAAGAAAAGAGAGGGCGTGGTAGTATTCTTTCACCGCTGCGCGACACGGCCTATATTGATTTCATATAAGTATTTACCATTTGATAAAATAGCGATGTATTGGCCTGAGTCATTTATATTTGTCATAGTCACAGAAACCAGTAAATTTTTAACATGATTATAGTTAAATATTTAGGTTTCAGTGTCGTCATCATCAGCCCATTAACGTCCTACTGCTGGGCACAGGTCTATTCTGAAATGAGCACGTGGGGAGATTCTTCTGGGTAAGCTCGCTCCATCGTCGGCCTCTTCTAATCGAATAAGAATGTGGCCAATAGCAAGCCCTTCTAATAAAAAAAGCCGTATCCATAACCGTGTCGCGTGGCGGTGAAAGAATACTACCACCCCCTCTCTTCCCTTGGGTGTCATAAAAGTCGACTAACGGACTAAAGACTGCACATATTCAACATCTTCGGGCGGCGATGGGCCCACCACCTGTCACGCTTAGCACATGTGCAGTCGCTATTTGAGTGATTATCAAAAAAATTCTACATCACGCAAAAGAAACACAACGGGTTATTACAAAATCTGTAACATACAGGAATATAATTTATAATAATAATTATTCATTTATTTAAATAAGATTACAAAGATCCAATTTTGTTAGTAACAATTTTACTTATAAATATGTTAGTACAGTATTTTTACTATAAATAAAATGAAGGTAAGTAGTAAAAAATAATATGTGTCACACAAAAGAATATGAAGGTGGATTCATACATTAGACGCAAAACAATGAACTTTAACTTAATTAACATGTAGAACACTTTGGAAAGGTATTACCTAATAGACAAAAGTAAAATAAAAACAACTATTTTAAAAAACACTTTATTTATCATAAATTAAAGTATAACTCAAAAAACACAAACATTTTACTAAAATTACCATATTTTTTCCTTTTTCTTTCTAAATTTTCCATTTTTGAAGCAGTTTCGGATGCGGATGTGGATTTCCTTCACTCAACTTTTGTCGATATCGTTGTTGTCTCTCTGCTCCAGTCAAAGGCATTTTGTACCATTATCTGAAAGCATATATTATTATTACAGTGGATCTAACGTGTAAATACGACAACAGACACAATGTTATTTTTGCCCAAAAAATTTGCAAATTTGGCCCAAAAATATAATATTTAGGCTACAAAAGCAACATTTTTCATTTAATTTTAAATGAATAATTTTTCTTAGGTATGTATGTGCAGAGGGCAGGGCCCTCTAGAATTAGTTTTGCGTAACATTCCCTATTTTCCCGGCTTTTCCATGCCATTGAGTTTGAATTGTTAAAAAATAACAAAAAGCAGATTGTTTAGAGTAATTTTTATTTCCCAATATATAATCCTCATTGCCTAGTATCTGACTAACCCTTCGGGGATAATAGTCGCGATTATATGTATGTATGTTTACACAACCACGCTGGCCCAATGCGGGTTGGTGAGTTAGATTTAACTTTTGCATTGAATTTTTTTACGTACGAACGTATTTCCCACGTGGCGAATAATGAAGAATATATTTATTCATTACACACACGGGTTTCACGTAAACTCCATAACCTCTCGTCCATGAGAGAACCTTTAAATCGGTAAGTAATAACTAATTGAATTTATATTATGTCTGACTTTACGGCAGCTGCTGACATTAATGTACTTTATAAGACTTTAAACTATTGAGTTGCATTGCATTAAAACAGAAAAGTATCTGATACTTAAAAAGTATGCATTAAAACTATTTTAACGGGGCCTAACACGATTAATTTTGTAAGTAGTAACTGTTCGTTTGTGTTGTGACCACGGCCGCAGCATCGCGGCCGAAACGTCAAGCAATAAGTAGATATGTACTTACTTACAAAAATTATTGTGTTAGGTCCCGTTAAAATAGTTTTAATTAATCTACTCCTTTTAATGCATACTTTTTAAGTATCAGATACTTTTCAGTTCAAAATTGGCGCCTTTTATTTATTACTATTCACTCTACTAACTCACTAGTGGCCCGCCCGAGACTTTGACCGTTTGTCCCTTTTCCTGACAAACCTTGCCCTGACAAACACAACAAAACAAGAATAAACCAAAAGGTGCAGCCATTCTGAAGGGATGCGCGTACAAACATTCCTGGCAATTATTATTGATTATCTTTATTATTGAAAAGGAGATCGTTCGGGCTCCATACCTTTTTGGGCCTTTTCTGAAAGTGTTGGCCAACAAAAAAAATAGTACGTATTGTTAGAACTAGCCATTTGGAGTAATAGTCAATATTGCACAAAAGTTGTAAGATTTGCTCTGAGCCAAGTTATACGAGTTCGATGATTCATCATTTTCATACATTTATTGAATTCTGAAAGTGCTGGGACTGGGAAACATAAAATAATGATAGATATTGCTAAAACTAATGATCAAGCAATTGTCATTGCAGCGCAAAAGCTGTGGGGTCATCATCTGTTCGGTTTATACGAAAAAAAAGGAAGGAATCAATAAATGTATGAAAATGATTAATCTTCGAACTTGTAGGTATAACTTGGCTCGGAGCAATCCTACAACTTTTGTGCCATATTAACTATTTCTCCAAATGGCTAGTTCTAACAATATGTACCATTTTTTTATTGGCCGGCACTTTCAAAAAAGGCCAAAAAAAAAAGATGTCCTTTGCATATGCTATATACTCGTAGATATAGAATAAAATGTTTACTAGAAAAAAAATCAACCAGTCTCAGGAAGCTCGAATGGGATTCGAACCCATGACCTTTGGATTGCCGGTCCACTGCTCTAACCGCTGAGCTACCGAGAACCCAGAAGATTCGTCGAATTTTTTCTAGTAGTTTGTGATTTACGCTGTGAGCCAGTGGTATTAACCTCACTGTGAAGTCTACCCTCACAGTCGAAAGAAATACAATAATAATGTAATAGCAGTGGACTAGCAATCCAAAGGTCATAGGTTCGAATCCTATTCGAGCTTTCTGAGACTGGTTGATTTTTTTCTAGTAAACATTTTATCCTATTATTATGGATTGTTATATAAATAGATATTCTTCTCAAACGCTTGTTCTAAAATGCACTACAAGTAGACTACGCTCCAACAGAGACGTCGAACCCGTAACCCGTGATGGATTTTTAAAACTTTCTTTAAACAAACCTGTTTGTGATTGATTGTCAGGGCATGACAATCACAAACACAACAAAACAAGAATTAGCCAAAAGGTGCAGCCATTCTGAAGTGATGTGCGTGCAATCATTCCTGGCAATTATTCATTTTTATTTATACAGATTTTCTTCTCAAATACTTGTTCTAAAACGTACTACAAGAGACTACGCTCCAACCGTGATCTCTATTTCGATGCATCAGCAAACTCCCGCTGCACTTCACTAACTTATCCTCCGCTCCAACTTGGATATTTACCATAAAGCCCCGATCAAGCATTCCCAAGGAAGTAGGAAATTTATAAGACCAAAGAGGATCGATCGCTACTGGCTATACTTACTACCCCTGAGGTAGCCGGCTCAGCGTTTTCAGTTTTCCATAAGGAAATCTTACTTGCATTTTGCGGGGATAGCCGAACTGATCATAATTTTAAATCATCCACTTTGCATATTCTTGAATGGAGTCTATAAATATATTGATTACTGTTGATTAATAATAGCGTAGCACGTCGAGGATATTTTCTTGAATGTTTATTTTGTTAGATTCGGAAGTCTCTTTTAGAAATATAGACAAGAGCCATGATGGAGAACTCTTTATGCGGTTAATAGATCCCTTATTGACATATTGTAAGACTTCTAGTCGATCAGAAACGGCGGTGCTGGGTTCGATCCCCAGCCAAAGACATACAGTACTTTGCTTGTTTGAAGTATGTACGTAAATTTAATAAGTTAAGGAGGAGATTTGTAAATGGCATTGAATATTTTTTTTAATATAAGAAAGAGGCAAACGAGCAGATGGGTCGCCTGATGGAGAGCAATCACCGCCGCCCATGAAAACCAGAGAAGTCGTAGATGCATTGCCGACCTTTAGGAAAGGAATAGGGTTAAGGAAGGAATAGGAATTGTGAGGGGAGGGGGGAAGACTCCTCCGGAACTCCACTGGCCGGATGAAACACAACAGCACCAAGTGCCATTATTTCACGCCGGATATTCGTGAGAGTATTACGGCAGTAGTGGTATTACGGCGGGCGAGCCGGCCCAATGCATGCTGCAACGCAGCGTGGCTCTACTACTCAATTGTAAATCTTCCAACCAAAATAATAAGTAAAAGCCTTTATTTCTTCACAATTCAACAAAGAACGATTACACCACACACACGTAACATTTCGATTCGCCAGTACGTTAATAAAACCCTGCTCACAGTAATTTTCAATTGTGCCGTTTAATATTCGTTTTATTAAAATACAGCGTAAACCATGGCCAAATATTACCCGGCCCAATGTTAAACACGTTGAACAAATATCCTCTCGAATAGGGCGCCATTGTCGGCAGTGAAATAGGCCGCAGACCTATCCCATTACGAATTAAATGGCTGTGACTGACAGACAGACTGCCAGAAGCATGTATGTGTAATACAATTCGTAGACGTCTCTCGGGGGCGTTTTTTCAATGTTTCTTTATTAAAAATACAAAAGGAATCCAAACTTCTAAACTGCATTGGGTATTTGGTAATAGATATATAATCACACTCAGAGGAGCTCAATAGCGCAGCGGCTAGCGGCGCGTTCGGCTTGCGATCTTGCCCGCTAAGCAACTTTCGCAATGCCGGGTCGCTGCATGGGTAACCAAATAAAAAAAAAATATCTCGAAAAAACACCTACGTGCTGCGGAAGGCAAGGCAAACCGTTGGAAACGGTTGTTGTTGTCGTAAGGGACAGTCGTTAAAACCCACCAACCCGCATTAGGGCAGTGTGGTGGGTTTTGGCCCAAAATCCCCACGTGCACCTGGGAGGCCTGTGCCTAGCAGTGGGACGTTTATAGGCTGACGTTGTATAATCCTGCAACTGGGACATTTTATTAAGAGCGCTGTGGTTTCTTGCGCCCGTTCTTTGCCACAGTTAAAAAATGACATTCTGATTGGGTGGTAGGTTAAAAATTTGGACGATTCAAAGTACCTACTTACTAATTGAGTTTATTGAAAAAATTGAAATATATTTTGAGTTTGAGTTTGAGCTAAAAACAACTATATGTATGCAAGTAACTCTATAATTGTGAAAAAAGAACAGTTCCACATTAGATAAGGTCGAATACTTTTAAGTACACAACATTTCTTCTTACAAATTGTAATTTTTTACACTTAATCGGATGGTCCAGTACTTTCATGCACGTGATTTATTAAAATATTCATCGCCTAACGCTTTTCACACAAAAATTCGTTTATTTCAATTTATTAATTTCGTTCAATCATTTGGAATAAAATATATTTTAAAGAGGGACATTGCCGTAACAGATCAAACTCGAAAGATTTAAAAAACCTCTAAATTCAAATATTAGTGATTATGTAGGTAATACTTTTTTTGATAATAGAAAGCGCTTTATCACTGTTTTTATTTAGTTGTAATGACAAGGTCTAATAATGTAGGTGTGACTGCAAAAGATTCACAACCAGATCTGTCTGAAGATGAAACACTTAACTACTACGTAACGTACTACCGATATGTTTAGTATCTAATTGAACATCAATTTCAACTCAAGGGATGACAGCCAGACGGGATTATACATCATCAGCCTATAAACGTCCCACTGCTGGGCACAGTCCTCCCACGTGCACGTGGGGATATTGGGCCAAAACCCACCACACTGGCCTAATGCGGGTTAGTGGGTTTTAACGACTGTCGCCTTACGACAACAACCGTTACCAACGGCTTGCCGTGCCTTCCGAAGCACGGAGGAGCTAGAGATGTTTTTTTTTTTAATTTGGTCACCCATGCAGCGACCCGTCATTGCGAAAGTTGCTTAGCGGGCAAAATCGCAAGCCGAACGCGCCGCTAGCCGCTGCCATCGAGCTCCTTTGAGCGGGATTATTATGTACTTAAGTATATCTATTACCAAATACCAAATGGACTTCTTGGCGGAAAAGTGAAGTGTCATGTCTGCAGTTTTGTATTATTTTCTATAATTTATGTTTTGTCGAATATTAATGTGAAATAATGGTGGATTTTTAACTGTTGAGTGTTCGTGAACGTGCATGAGTGTTAGCAAATAAAACAAAACAGTGCAACACCACTTTTCAAATTCTCTCAAGAAGTCCGTGTGAGACCTCAATAAAGCCCCACAGCTTTATTGAGTCTTGAGGTGTTTGGGGGAAAATCATTTACCATTAAACGTTAATTATCACTCATTATCATCCACTTAATGTAAAGAAAATAATAATTACTACTAAAAACTTGACACTGGCTAAATGTGCTGATCGCACAAAGCCACTATTTAAGAGAAAAAAAATACTAAATGCTTCAGTTCTAGGATTCGCGCCTCGGTGACCGAGTTGTCAAGCGCTTGGGTCGATATCCGGAGGCGGGTTCAATTTTCAGGACAAAGTGTGTTTTCGGCTTTTTCGATGCATAGCCCGGGTTTCTGATCACTGACCCACATCGTGGTGATTAAGCCTGTATTCACTAAGAATAAATAGGGTGGATTGGCGTTTCTAATGATCAATTTTATGATTTATAGAAACAAAATATCTAAAATACTCATTATAAAAAATTGGGATTATTAATATTTAAAAAAAAAAATCGACAATAATACGCATTGAGTCATATGACATTAAACGCCAATTATCAGGCTTGACGTCACGCCGTGGCAAATGTCATTTTATTGTTGTGACATTTCTACAGAACAAGCCTCGAACGAAACAGATGTTTGGCACAGCATAAAATAGGTAAACAGGTATCGTTTTAATATGATTTTGAAATTTAGTCAACTAGCCTATTTATTGTAGGGATGACTTGATTTCGATGATGGAGGCCTTTGCCTTGCAGTGGGACAGTAAACAGGCCGTACTTTTACTGCGATTGCAAATATAGGCGAAAAAGGTGCACCCCAAATGCACCCTGACGAGTTTGCCCAAATTGCCTCTCATTGGATACTCACCAACGGATTCCGGAGTAACCCCTACTCGCATAATGAACCATTATGATAGCCCAACGCACAATGACACATAGTGTCTACGCAAAATGACATACGCAAATTGACACATAATATTCTCATACGCGAAATGACACACGGGAACGACTACCTACGTAAAATGACATACGCAAATTGACACAGTCATATTCTCATACGCGACATGACACACGAGAACGACTACGCAAAATGACATACGCGAAAGCTTTCAAAAAGAGATGCCAAATATGCTGTCTATATCCGCTACCTTATTTAAATATTTTGCCATAACATTAATGCAACATTGTTGTGTTAAGGATTCCGGGTGAAGTGCGATTCCACCATTGGCCGTATCATCAATTGACATCAGGTAATATAAAGGCCAAGTATACCCTTAGATACATAAAAAAATAATAAAACACAAAACAGATTCAGCTCAAGAGGCACAATGAGCAAAAGACAAAAAAAAACATCGAGCCAAGGAAGTGTTGCGCAGAAAATGAAACGAAACGTATATTTTTCACGATTGAATATTTTTCGAAGCCGCATAAAGTAGATCCGAGGCAACACAAACACATTTGCGGGCGCGTAATAAGGGCAAGCGATAATATAAACATGCTTACGTCAACTTGCTATGACTTCGGGGCTTGCGGAGGGATCAAATAACTTTTATTATTTCATTTTAGCGTCCCATTGAACTGCTTGTTTGTTTGACGGTTCGCTGTTGTCTCTTCCTTGCAACATCAACATCTTGGTGAGAGCCCTAATCCTTGTCTCCACATGAGCACGCTCAGATTATTGAGCGGCCTTTGACAAGTGGAAATAACGCTTGTAGATTTGTATGATGAATTTGATATAAGATAATAGATAGATATAAGAGCTGTTAGTGAATTTTATACAAACATAGATATATTCATAACTATTATCCCCGAAGGGTTAAGTCAGAGACCAGGCAATAAGACCGCAAAGCAGTCCTCTACCATAGTCTACTTTTCACCAAATAGCGACTGCACATGTGCTCAGTGTGACAGGTGGTGAGCCCATCGCCGCGCTTTTAGTCCGTTGGTCGCCTTTTCCGACACCCAAGGGAAGAGAGGGGGTGGTCTATTAACATTCTTGTAGGTGCAACAGACTTTAGATAAGAAGGTGGTAGCTAGACAGGCGTACTTAACAATCCCTTTTACCAACTAAACAAGAGGTACCCAAAGATGTAACTCCGCTGCTAATCGAACCCAGGGTATCTGGGTCTAAGAACGGTGGATTAGCCATTAAAATAATGTTATATGCATAAAGGGATGCTAAGTTGCTTTTGTAGCGAATTCAAAAAGCGAAGTATTTGAGAATGTGGGACGTAAAGATAATATGGAGTTAAGCTTGCGCATTCGTTGCTTACATTTTCCTTGATTATTACAACCGTGAATCTTTTTTATAATAAGAGATTGCGAACAGACAAGTATTTATTTCTTAAATACCCGGACTTGGTGACGCAGCGTTTTGAGCGGTCGGGATAAGATCTTGCTAGTAAAGCATCTTTTGTAAAGCTGGATCGCTGGATGTGTGCCCAAATTAAAATGTCTTGCGCTCCTCCGTGCTTAGGAAGGCACGTTAAGAGGTTAGTTCCGGTTAGTGTTACCATCCGTCTGGATTAGTCCGGCTCCGGACATGTCCAGACTTTTAGTCTCTAGTCCAGATTTTGTCTGGCTCTTTAATTTGTCCGGATTTTGGAATATGAGTAACAAAATACATATTAAGTAATATCAAATCAAATAAACTTCTCAGTTATCTAAAAATCTTTCAAATCTTTTTGTTCGGACTTTTCAAATTCTTAAATGGTAACCCTAGTTCCGGTTGGCGTCGTAAGATAACAGCCGCATTGGGCTTACGTGATGAGTTACTGTAACCCGATCTCTACAGTTAACTTACCCGTAAGTTAAAAATAGAAGAAAAATGTTTAAAACAAATTCAGCTCAAGAGAGACAAAGAGCAAAAAACATATAAATAATAAACAAATAAAATAAATTTTTCTCAAATTATCTAGCCCAAGATAAGCTTCTTTTGAAACTCGTTAATATGGTAAATAGAAAAATACCCAGACCCGAAATCAATTAGGAAAAACAATTTCGCTAAATTGACCCGACCGGGAATTGAACCCGGGAACCTCAGAGATGGCGCGACGCCAGACCCGGAGTGCTAACCACTCGACCACGGAGGTCGTCATATATTGTTCAAATGGGAAAGAAAAGAAAACCTTGAAAGTTTTTGGCTGGCTTTTGGGTTTAATGCTCTCCTATATCCGAATTGTGATACATTTCAAAGTAATAATGATCAAAAATGTACAATCATTTAATTTCAACATATTGAAAAAAAAAATTTCTTTTCTCTATAGGTTCCTTGTGTAGGCTAATTTTGAAGTATTTGACTCTTCGATCTTGATCTAAGAAAATTCTTTCCTTCTCTGGTGTCACAATCATTGCAGGTCAAAGTGTTTTCATTGATCATCATGTTCGAAAACTCAAACACTTCAAAATTAACCTAACAATCAAACCATTTCGTCCTGTAATGTACAAAGGACAAAGGAGTATGTATAAGAAAAATATTACCAGCGACTCCGCGCTTTGTCAAATTATATTTACAAGGAATCTTTGCATTGCAAATCGACTCATTATTGTGGCTCACTGAACATCAAAGAGCCTTATAAGGGCCTAAAGCTTGTTCCCTGTGTTTCCCAACACCGGATTAAAATAAGCTGAAATGGAACAAGAAATTCAGTAATTGAATAACACTCTTGGATCTCTTCCAGTCTTTATACATTCGAATTTAGCGTAATGTGATTTCACTTGATTCCTGACCGGCCTAATGGAAAAATTCACTTTATTATATCGCGTTTTTGCTACGTTTTCCTTTCCCGATCCCGTTTTGTAAGTATTTGATTCACCTTTTATTTAGTTTCTGTTTTGCGAAAGTGGAGCAATGTTAAACTAGGAATCTAACGGTAATTCCCTTTGTTCCGTCACAAAAGGACGCATAAATACCAAGTGCTTGCAGTCATTATTCTCTTTATTCTTTCAACTAGGTACTCTTCTAAATACTAAACAAGGTGAACTGTAATGTAACTGTTTTCTGTTGTCTTAAATTAGGTATTTGCAAAACTTTTTAGCTTGTAAAATATGTTATTTCGAACAGTGTCAATCTGTTATGAACACTGCTTAGAAAAATTCCCACCAACTTCACTATTCTGTACCTACTGATCGGAAAAAGATAACGTTTAAAAAAAATTCCACGACCAGGGTTCGAACCTGTACCTACCGTGTGACTTTTTGGGTCAGGCACATTAACGACGTGATCATGGTTCTGTCTACTTTATTCAATATTAGTATATTGAATAATATTGTATTAGACCACAATCTTACTAACATGGGGCCCTACTGATACCTTTAGCAGTATTACTTTAATCACACTTTATAATAGCTATAAGAGTTGCTGTTGTCAGGTTGCGGGTAAGTAAAAATGTTTACTACTGTGGAAGACTTGTTTTCCTGTGCTTACCTAGACAATAAATCTAGTTATAGCGTTCTAGAAAAACATCAGCTGGCAAGGAGTTCCACGCCTAACTGTTGCAATAAATAATAATTAGCAATTATAAGATCAAAAGTCGGTGATGTAGTTCAATTAATTAAGATTCACTTTGGCTTACAACGTATAAGGATAGTGTTTATAAATTTATTTTATACAGGTGTCCTATAAAGAGCGTGCCCAACTGAAGATTATTCTTCAGTATCTTCTATCTTATGATAGACTGAGGGGTGACCAACTAGATCAAAAAAATACTAAAGTGAAAGTACCACCATATTTGAAATTAACTTTGTTTAAGTTTCGCAAAATCTCCCAGTTTCAGCTGCTTTTTTACACTATAATTTAATAGTTAAAAAATAATAATACAACATGCTTTGGCGGAACGCAATACAAAACAAAACTCATTATAACATTTATGAGAAACCAGCATACGTATTAACTTATAAAATTACTGTTAAAAATATTACTAATTATATTTACTTATTACCTACATTGTATTTGTGTGGTGCCTACCTTGAATTCCTGAAAGTTGTAGGCAGAATGCCAAAATACTAATTTAATGGTAAAGAAAATCGAAATACTGTATTAACCGGTTCACTGTCCTGCAGACCACATATGGGCCATAACAATGATTAATGTTATATTTTTTGGGCAGTGAACCAGTTAAAATTTATTCGCGATTAAACAGTAAATAGTTTCACAGTATTAGAATATTCTTCTGTAATATTAGCTGTAACAAGATAAACCATAAAATATAAATTATACCATATTACAGTTATAAAGAAGGATAAGTTTACATATCTATTACAACCACCCACAAAATACAATAACACTTTCATGTTTATCAATTGTGAACTCACTGAAATTCCAAAACAGGAAACGGACGACATTCGTCCGTCACACATTTTCGGGTCCTTTCCCAAATTGTCAGCCGCCGGTCAAACTTTGAGATACGCGACTGAGACAGGAGACGAAGATATGGGGCTTAGCAACCGTGCATGTCCCCTTTGTAACAAACTATTTACATTTATACATACATATAATCACGACTATTAACCCCGAAGGGTTAGTCAGAGACTAGGCAATGAGGATAGCAAAAGCAGTCTACTGTCACAGTTCACGTTTCACCAAATGATAACTACACATGTTTAAAGGAGCTGTAGGACTAGGACTAAAGGTACCGATAGACATGCTCATTACTAGCACGAAAGCATGCCACTATTGAGCGATTGCTACTTACTTATACATACTACTGTTTGTGTGTCAAAGTGTTGCTAGTAATTAGCATGCTTATTACGTATACGCTTGTAATAAGCGTGCTAATAAGCATACTTATTTAGTAGCATGTCTATCAGTACCTTTGGACATTTTATCGTTATTTGTTTTAAAACATTTAGAGCTGGGGACAGAGACATGCGATCGCCATTTGTTTTAAAACATTTAGAGCTAGAGGTCGAGACATGGGATTGCCATTTGTTTTAAAACATTTTGAGCTGGATGACAGTGACATGCGATTGCCTGTTGTTTTAGAATATTCAGAGCTAGAGACCGAGTTATAGGATCGCCATTTGTTTTAAAACATTTAAAACTGGAAGGCAGATACAAGCGATCCCATTTTGTTTTAAAACATTAGGATCTGGAAACCTTGTCAAACGATCGCCTTTAGTTTTAAAACATTTAGAGCTAGAGACCAATATATGGGATCGGCATTTGTTTTAAAACATTTAGAACTGGAGACAGAGATAAGCGATCGCCCTTCGTTTTAACCTTTGTCTTCTAATTTGACTGTACTTGTTGTATGTACTGTATTTAAAATAAGTTTTATGAACACAACTTTCTATTACATTATTTAGTCGCTTCTTTATTATTCGGCAACGGGTAAGCGCCTTGGCCTTCATCTCACCGGCTGGTAAGGCCGAAGGTGGAAGCGCGCTTCACCCGGAATCATCAACCACTGAGGAACTGGCTATCTTATCTCAAACTGTCGGAACACAACAATGCTATAAACATCGTTGTTATGGCAACAGACTTAGATAAGATGGTAGTAGCTAGCCAGGCAGACTTAACAGCTCTACCTTCAACCAAACCGAGCACACAAAGATGTACCCCCCGCTGGGAATCGAACCCGGAACCTCTGGGTCTGAAACCGGTGGCTTAGCCACTAGACCACAGAGGCGGCTTTGACTAAGTACTAAAATCGCTGGCGAATGTACCTACTATTCGGTTATTATTGCACAAAAACGCATCGCCTAAAGCTGGTAGTGCTTTGAAAGAGTAGTTTTCTCACTAACTCAGTGGTACCACACGGCAGCATGACGTATTGCGTCTGACGTGACGTGACCCACATCCGGCTATTATATCGGGGTTACTCGCATAATGACCCATTTTGGTAGCCCAACGCACAACGACACATAGTGTCTACGCAAAATGACATACGTACATTGACACATATTCTCATACGCGAAATGACACACGGGAACGACTACGCAAAATGACGTACGCGAATTGACACATATTCTCATACGCGAAATGACACACGGGAACGACTACGCAAAATGACATACGCGAATTGACACATAATCAGTGCAGTTGAATATGCGTGCTGTGCAGTACAAAGCTATTTAGCTTTAGTAAAACCATTACTAAACTGACCGAAACGTGTAAAGGGACGTGTATTCAGTTATGAATTTGTATGACAAAATAACTTGTCACTAATATAACCATATTACGATTTATTGGTTTTTAACTGTGTCGCGTAGCGGTGAAAGAATACTACCAGCCCTCTCTTTACATTGGGTGTCGTAAAAGGCGACTAACGGACTAAAGACTGCACATCCAACTACATAGAGCGGCGATGAGCTCACCACCTGTCACGCTGAGAACATTTGGTGAAAAGTAGACTATGGCAGAGGACTGCTTCTGCGGTCCTTATTGCCTAGTCTCTGACTAACACTATGTATGTATGGTTTTTAATCTTATGTCACCATTTACACATTTAACCCGACTGCGACATTCATTGATGATTACTAACAACAGAATTAATATTGTGTCTGGTTTTACATCATGTAGGGATTGATTTTCTTTATCTTGAGCTAGAGCGTGACACCTGTCTATACACTCGCTTTTCAATAATAAATTTAAATATAAAGTTTTGAAGCATATTATGACATGGTCAAGGTGCATTTTGTAATCCCGCCTCGTGATTCACCTGCGCTATCGTTTTCTACTGCATGCGCCGCCGCTGTGGCGTCTGTGGAGCACCCGATGGTTTACAAGGTTTATGGTGATCCATCAAGCAACATCTTGTAAACAACGAGCTGTCTATTGTCGCCTTGACGACGGCCCCGCTTTGACCAATAGGCGTTGAGCCCGCACTTCCGAACCAATAAGAACCAAGTTTTTTTCGTGCTGCTGACGTTTCGCGCCTGCGCCCGCTGCCGCACACAAGATCCGTCACCTTGTTTTCTACTGATTTGTTTTCTTTTTTTAGATTTATTTGTTTATTTTAATTTTAATATGATTAAGTTTACTAGATGTCCCAACGCTCCACGACTTTAGGCCAAGATACTGGTAATGGCCATTATGTGAGGTGCGAGCTCTGCTCTCAACCAAAATTTTTTAGAGGCACCAGAGGTCTAAAGATCCATATTGGTAAGGTGCACAGACTTTCTCATGCCTCCCAGCCCACCCCTTATGTACCCTCCCGTTCAGTTGACCCACCCATCCAACAAAATATTGAATTTTGGCAACAACTTGCAAAATTAAAAAATGCTACCCCAATTATAAAACGAATTCCGAGAGGAGCTCGCACCTCAGTAGCTCATTCTCTAGCGCAAACCATAGGTAGGGTCATCCACGAAAACACCTCGTACAGCTGGGAACTACTATTGTCATTTGCTTATCGCGTTCTTCATGTAAGCAAGGATGACAATAGTGGTACCCTAACCCATAAAATTAAATCCAACTGCACAATCCATTACCACCACTTCATAATTCAGTCGTTAGTTTTAGAAAATCGCAAATCACTTCATTTAACATTAGCAAGGTTGAAGAAAAAATCAATGAAGGTGATTTAAAAGGGGCCACCCAGTTGATTTTTTCTAGTGATACCGTTGCTCCTGACTCTCCAGAGACTGTGGCATCACTAATTGCTAAACACCCTCCTCCTGCAGCAACACTTCGCCTCTCCGATCCACCCGAGTCTACAGATGCTTCGCCTTCGACCAACGAAGACGAAGTCTACAATTCTATATTTTCATTTAAAAATGGCTCTGCCGGTGGCCTCGACGGTCTCTCCCCGCAACATTTTAAAGATTTGGTTTGTGGTACCTCTGGAGACGCCGGCAGAGTCCTACTCACCAAAATTACCCAACTCTCCAACCTCATGCTTGCTGGTAAAGTTCCGCGAGACATCACCGGTATACTCTACGGCGCTAACCTCTGCGCTTTAAGAAAGAAAGATGGCGGTATAAGGCCGATCGCCGTAGGGTGTACCATCAGGCGCATCGTCTCTAAAATTTGTGTCAAACACACCCTTTCTGACCTTTCATCAAAATTTCAGCCAATACAACTCGGGTTCGGTTCGAAAGGTGGCTGCGAGGCCGCCGTTCACTCAGCCCGCACCTTCTTGCTCAATGATGGTGGCGAAGTTCTGCTGAAGGTGGACGTCAAAAACGCCTTCAACTCCGTAGACAGGGGTGCCCTGCTGGCGAAAGTAAAGCAGGAAATACCTTTGTTTTTTAATTATTTATGGCAATGTTACAGTGAACCAACTAAATTGATTCACCGTAACAATCTTTTACATTCTGCCGTTGGTTGCCAGCAGGGCGACCCTCTGGGTCCAGCTATTTTCTCTTTGGCTATCCACCAAATAATTTCAAACCTAAATTCTAAATTTAACGTCTGGTACCTCGATGACGGCACTTTAGGGGGTAACTCCGACCTGGTTCTCGAGGACCTACAGAATTTAATAAACCAGTTTGGCACCATAGGTTTGGAACTAAATTTCTCGAAGTGTGAATTATACATATCGAATACCGTGGCCCCGGACCGTAGAGCTCAAATTATTTCTGACTATAGTCTTCTGGCCCCCAACATCAAAATTCTCAGCGACGACTCATTATTTTTATTAGGTGCACCACTTCTCGATGCTGCCATGCCGGCTTTTATTGATGATGCCATCGCTAAATTCAGTTTAAATTCAGACCGTCTATTTCAAATTAATCCACACATGGCACTATTTATTATTCGTTTTTGTCTCTTCGTTCCAAAATTTACCTACGTACTCCGATGCTCCCAACTCTGGCTTTTTCCAAACTTATTATCAAACTTAGATATTCTTATTAGAGATACTTTAGTCAAAATTCTTAATTGTCCCATGAGCGACCGCGGATGGCTTCAGGCTTCCCTTCCTGTACGCTTCGGGGGCCTAGGTATAAGAAATTTAAGCAGTGTGGCCCTGCCAGCGTTTTTGTCTTCTGCTCATAGCACGCACAATCTCTACCGGAAGATTGTCAACCCATCCCTGGGTTCCGTAGAGTTGTCGTGTGTGGCAGATGCCAAAAACGCCTGGCTATCCATCTGTCCAAATTCAGACCTCCCTTTGTTACCACAGTCACAGAGGCAATGGGACGAGCCACTTTGCAAACAAGTTCATGAGGAGCTTCTATCCACTTCTGCTGATTCGGCAGAACTCGCTCGTCTCACTGCCGTCTCCGAGAGAGAGTCAGGCCACTGGCTCCAGGCATTACCATCTGCCAACGTCGGAACTTTGTTGGACGGGCCGTCCCTCACTCTAGCGGTCTGCCTCCGCCTTGGCGCCAGGGTAGTCCACCCTCATCGCTGTGTGTGTGGGGAGGCTGTTGACGAGCTTGGCCACCACGGCCTCTCTTGCGCTCGTAGTGCTGGTCGTATGTTACGGCACTCCTCACTCAACAGCATCATTCGCAGTGCTTTTGCCACCGTTGGTGTACCGGCTGTTTTAGAGCCAACTGGTATCTCTCGCAGCGATGGCAAAAGGCCTGACGGTATGACCATTGGACCTTGGAAGCTTGGCAGGTCGTTGGTGTGGGATGCGACCTGTGCAGACACCGTGGCTCCCTCTCATGTACGCGCCACCTCGCTTCATGTCGGGGCTGCTGCGGTAAGTGCTGAAAGTCGCAAACGGAACAAGTACGCGAACCTAGGCCGCAACTACATATTTGTTCCGTTTGCAGTGGAGACAATGGGTCCATGGGGGCAGGAGGCCAAGCAGCTCGTTAAAGAGTTAAGTCGTCGCCTTATTGAGGCTTCCGGTGACAAGAAGGCTGGCAGCTACCTCTGCCAGCGTATCAGCCTCGCAATCCAAAGAGGTAACGTTGCCAGCATTCTTGGTACCGCACCCATGAGCCCACAGTTGGAGGACATCTTTTATTTATAGGTTTATTCTTCTTTTTTTACCGTAGTTTAGTTTAGGTGGATTAATTTTAATTATTTATGTAGATAATTAAGTAGTTTTTTTTATTATTATTAAGTTATGTTGTTATTTTGTGATTTTAGAATAAATAAATATTTTTTCATGTAGGGATTTAACCTCTCAGTCTTGGCAACAAAATGTCAAAAAATGCTGACAGCAGGTGCGATTTGGCGGTAATATAAATTTGCGGAAATGGTAAAAATTATTTAAAAAAAATCGAACTCAATTCATGTTAAATTTTGCATTCACGATGCATAAAATGTACTACAGAACCGAAATAATCGACCTTGTTCATACTAAAGTAGTCTCTAAGTGTATCAAAACACGGTACAAAGTCAAGTTGAGAGCGCGGCCAGCGCGGCCATATATGGCCGCTTGGGGTCTGACGGAATAGCGAGCTTTTAGGTGCGGCCAAATATGGCCGCTTGGGGCTTGAGGGGTTAAGTACATACATACATAAGATTAATGACTATTCTACATTTCACCAAATTACGTAACTGCACATGTGCTAAGTTTGATAGATGGTCATCGCGCATCGCAATACTAAACTTTTGTGTCAAACTAACTTTTGAATATAAGATAACTGCTAGAAACCGCAAGAAACTTCAAGGGCTGGTCAGGTCAAGTGTTTTATACATGACAAACATGACAAAAAAGGAATTCAAGTTTTTTTGTAAGTACTTATCGCCCAGCTGACGGGGACAACGGCCGGCAGGGCGTCTGTTGACCAGTCAACGTAGGTACTTATCGCCCAGCTGACGCGGACGGGTCAACAGACGGCCATATTATTCTTTAAAATAAAGTAGATACTCCAAGACTATCCAATTAAAATTCACAAAATGAATTCATTCATTAAAAATGAAAAAAAACACGAATACCTTTTTTTGTCATGTTTGAAACACTTGACCTGACCAGCCCTTGAAGTTTATTGCGGTATCTAGCAGTCACCTTATATATTCTAGTGCATATAAACAAGTAATTAGGTTCAATTTTTATAGTTTGTCATTGTTTTCATAATACAGCGATGTTGACGTCCAATAATCCAAAGTAGATATTATCATGAATACCTTGTTACACGCTGTCATTGCCAGAAACTGCATGATCATGTGACCACTAAAACAAATTATGATTAAACTGTCGTTACAATAGCAGCATATTTACGTAATAATTTTAGGTATTTCAACAATAATGATGTACGCTGGCCGCGGGCAGGCAGCAGCGGTAAAACAAAAGTTTAATGAAAACATTATTATTACGATGGTACAAAGTTATGTTCATAAATTTATTGAAACTGGTTGGGATACCTACAAACTGTATAGTCAGTTTAATCAAATTAAGCAAATAAATCAAGTTGTTTGTTATTTTTCATAATGAACAAGTGCGCGGTATTTAACCATTCAGTGTTTATGGATCTAAACTCAGTTTTTACTCGTGAATAAACTTTAATATCTTTAATATTGAAATTTTGCATTCACAATGCTATATAGATATAGGATAAAAAGTTTACTTGAAATAAAATCCATCCATCCATTCGAGCTTCCTAGGACTGGTTGAAATTTCATTAATTTTCTTTTGTTTTTATTATCGAGGCAAAGCGCTCAGCCTAAAATCTAGGGCTTGGATTCAATTCCCAGGTCAACCAAAGTGTGTTTTGGATTTTTTGATTGCGGTTTTATAATAAGATAATGATTAAGACAAGTCATGAATACATTGAAACAATCATAAATACCGTGAAAGCTCATGACTACAGAACCTACTCTAACCCGACGAACAGAAGTGGAACGGCATCGAAGCAAATGGGAGACTATGGTCTCTGTTTTACATACATACATATAATCACGACTATTAACCCCGAAGGGTTAGTCAGAGACTAGGCAATGAGAACCCCAAAAGCAGTCCTCTGTCATAGTCCACTTTTCACCAAATAGCGACTCCAAATGTGCTCAGCGTGTCACGTGGTGAGTCCATCGCCGTTCTATGCAGTTGGATGTATTTGCAGTCTTTAGTCCCATAGTCGCCTTTTAGGACACCCAAGGAAAGAGAGGGGGTGGTAGTATTCTTTCACCGCTACCCGACACGATCTCTTTATTATCACTACTTAATATTATAAAATGCGAAAGTAACTGGTTTAAGCGTGAAAGCGTAACAGACAGAGATACACATAGCTGTTTTAAACCACTAGACTAGACCTTGCAATAGAATATAGGCTATCTTTTGTCGCGAAAACTAGGTTTGAAGGAGTTGGGTTTGTATGAAAATTCGTCATGGTCCAAGATGACATTGCTCGCACGAGTATCAAATTCGCAAAATCTTTATGTTTCAGCAAACGATGGAAAAACAAAAAACGTTGTTTATAACTATGAATGATCATTATACTATTTGTTTGTCCTCAGGTGGCGTGGATCCGAGCGGATGACCAGACCATCCTCACTCTTCACACGCGTCTGGTGACGCATAGCTCTCGCTACGCGGTCACCAACGACTCGCCGAGATCTTGGCAGCTGCACATAAGGCCTCTGAGGGTCGAAGATCGAGGCTGTTACATGTGCCAGATCAACACCAGCACTATGAAGAAGCAAATAGGCTGCGTTGATGTATTAGGTGAGAGAGTTTCATGTTTCTATGTTTGCATAGGTACATACACTTAATACCATTATCCTCAGAGGGTTAGTCAAAGTCAAAGTCAAATTATTCATTCATTATAAACCTTTACAGGCACTTATTGATGTTTTTTTTTGTATAAAAGAACGAGGCAAACGAGTAGGCGGGTCACCTGATGGAGACTAATCGCCGCCGCCCATGGACAGCCGCAAAACCAGAGGAATCGCAGACGCGTTGCCGGCCTTTATGACGTCAAAACTAATTTAAAAAAAAACAGTTTACTAACATGTAGTTAAATTTTAACAACTAATCTAACTAACTAATCTCCTCTACCTACATAACTAATCTACTACCAGTTTGGATTTTGGGGGAGCCTTCGGCTGAGAAGAAGCTGGCAATAAATTAGGAGTACTTTCTTTTTCTTTCAGACTCAGAGAGAGCCTTTGCTGCAAAAGCAGTACACTGCACTGCCACAGTCAAAGTTTCACATAAATACCCAGTTGTAATTTAGTGAAACTTGGACTATGGCAGTGGTCAGCACTCATGTGCTCAGCATGATAGGTGCGTTAGCCCATCGCTTTTTTTATTATCCTACAACGGGTAAGCGCTTGGCTTTCATCTCAGCCGATGGTAAGTGTAAGTAAGGCCAAGGTGGAAGCGCGCTCACCCGGAATCCTCAACCACTGAGGAACTGGCTATCTTATCTCTATTGTCGGAACACAACAATACTATAGACATCGTTGTTATGGCGACAGACTTAAATAAGATGGTGCAGGATGATAAGCCAGGCGGACTTAACAGCCCTACCAGCAACCAAACCGAGTACACAAAGATGTAGCCCCCGCTGGGAATCGAACCCGAGACCTCTGGGTCTGAGACCGGTGGCTTGGCCACTAGACCACAGAGGCGGTTAAATCCCATCGCCGCTTTATGCTGTTGGATGTATGTGCGGTCTTCAGTCCGTTAGTCGACTTTTACGACACCCAACAAAAGTGATAGGTATCGAGATAGTATTATTATAATAATAAGCAGCTACCACACAGCTCTTTTAGAGAACCTTTACCCATAATTCTAATTAGATCAGACAAAGGGTGTTTCGAGATGCAAATCCCTTGTCTGCTGCGTTCGCTTTTAAAGAGATTGTTGTGTCTGCTACTATCGATACTTTGGATGGTGCCTATACTGATGATATCGATAGAGTCGATATATTAATATTTAAATGAATGAAATAAAATTTATTTTGCTTAAAATATGGAAGGTATACCTAAGGTTGTAAATTAGAAAAGTTTCACATATTTTACTAGAAACTGACATGCAAAATTTAAACAAACTAAGAGTATAAGTACTAAACATAAAATTATAAGGGACTAAGAGACTATATTTATTTGAGTTACAATAATATTATGGCGCCTTGAAATGTTCAAAGTATTCATCGATCGAGTAAAAACCATTTTAAACTAGCCAATTCTTCAGTTTATTTTTGAAAATTCGTAAAGGTAACGGTTTATATCTTCACTTAATCTAATAAATACCTTAATTACCATTGTGTGACTATTCCTGCTATACGATGTGGTTGTAATAGCAGGTAATATTATTTTTTTAGGGTATCGTCTACTATAGCTGTCGTTTTGGTCTTTGCTCTTTTTAAATAAGTTCGGACAGGAACGAACAAAAACACATATTTCATAGATATATATAAGCAAGGGACCGTTAAAAGTTTAAATTTCTTAAACAAAGGCCTACATGATGTCATTATGTCTACATCGCAATTTGCTCTTATACATGACTTTTGTGCTACTAATAATACTTACTTTTAGTAAAAGTATTTCATATTTTCAACAACCGATAATATTAACATGGTCTATCGATAGTATGACCACAATACACATAATATACAGCAGTTCGATTTCATACTAAGCGCCCAAATCGACGCACGCGCATACAGGCTTCGAAAGAGATGGATAGGTAGTGTCCAGACCGTTACGATTTGGGGATTCGACCAAACTGGAATAAGACTTACTCAGAGATTAGTCTATACAAATTCGGCGTTTATTCTAGGTATAAGACCGTATTCCAGCTTGGTCGAATCCACCCTTAGAGATCTTCAAGAAACGAGACTATTCCTTTCTTAAAGGCCAGCAACGCGTCTGCAATTCTTCTGGTTTTGGGGGTGTCCGTGGGCGGCGGTGATTACTTTCCATCAGGTGGACCCGCTTGCTCGTTTGCCTCCATAATTTAAAAAAAGTGTTATTTTAATTATATTAAGCCTTCATCAGTTGTTGCAGCGTTGCTGTTGCAGCGTCAGTATTGGACTGATAGGTTGCTGGATTGCTGGGGGGTTCTGATGTAAATTACTGTAATCAAATACCAGGACTGTTGAATGACACGTCTATAATCTTCCATATTCGCCGAGAGAAAGGGCAATAGTTGCCATTACAATGGATAACAAAATAAACCTTATATTTTTAATGTTGGCAACATCCAACAACCACACAGTTTGTTATAAAGAACCTGTACTCACAACTCTAATTAGATCAAACAAAGAGTGTTTCGAAATGCATAATATCGAATCATCAACTTATATCATGCAACGATGAGATAACTTGATTTCAGTAATGAAATTCCTTGCCCGCCAACATAAAACTGTATAAAAGGGTAATTACAACTACTGAAACAATGATAAAACCTTTTAAGAGTTGTCGTCGCTTGTTAAACAGCTCATTTCCGATTCATTTAATTTCCTCTGAACCCCTCAAATGCCCTCAATCAAACGTCTTATCTATCGGGAAACTCAAACGTAAACTACCGAGCCGAAGGGAATTTAAACATAAAGTCTTAAGGAAAAAAACTTAATCGTTCTTAAAATAAAGTGTAGTAACGAGAATGGAAAGGCACGCAAAACTATTTCGTGGTATGAATTTTAAAATTTAAGGTTTTTTAGTTATAATGATGATAACTAAACAAAAATTATTTTTTATTACACCCAATAAAATATCTATTTCGGAATACGGCTATCCCGTTACGAATTTCCAAAAACTCACCTTAATACAATGATATTATATAAATAGTTTATATTAACATTGCCTTCATACAAACATTTTCCTGACAATTATTACAAACACAACAAAAAAAGAAATAGCCAAATAGGGTGCAGCCGTTCCTTAGTGATGCGCGAACATAGATTCTTCGCAATTGATTTTCGCGTAGATAGTAAAAATAACTTTATGATTTATGAAAAAATCTTTCAGATTTTTACAATACTTATATTTTAGTAAACAGCAGTGGTATTATTTCTAAGTAAATTAAATGTATAGCCATTCCTATTTAGCCAGCCGTGTATTAACTTGATTCTATTTACATTCATTATAATACAAACAATTTCTGGTCCTTGCTTAATACTTAACAAGTTAAAGGCATATAAAATTATGCTCAGGGAAGTCATTAAGTTTATGCTTAGAAAGCCCGTAATCAAAACGAACATTTTCCTCTTGCCAGCAGATTTTACGACCTATCATATTTATTGGGCCTTCAATGGCTTTTATCTTGAAACAGTACCTCAAAGTATTTCTGTCGGTATCAGCACAAATTATTTTATAAGGTTTCAAAGCACTCAAGGTTTTAACAAGGTGGTTCTGCCACACCGTTCGCATGTTCGATTCCCAGCTGGGGTTTTGTGTTATCATACCATAATGCCCATTACATACGATGCATGTACAGGATGTTTGCAATTTTGATATATAATCCCGCAACTGGAGCAACCTGAAAAGGCGGAAAAAACGGCTGTTCTATTATACATAAGGTCGAAGCATTTGCAGTTATTTACGGATCAGTTTTTTTTCGCTTTTTCAGTTTGTTATCTTACAAATACCTAGTTGATCTTCCACACTTGGTAGGACGGCCAGTTGCGGGATTTTATACCTATTTACTAAACACCCTCTAAGTATATTCAATTATGGAGGATTTTGCTCTCGGGGAATCGAAACCGAGACCTCTAAATCTGAGACCGGTGATATAACCACTAGACTACTAGCACCTCGCGCATCGCATTAATTTGTTAATTATTAATCACCAAACATTTGGCTACATAATTACGCTCCATTGAGCCGTAAATCCCGGCCAATTCCGGCAATCACATGCAAGAAATAACCGTAAGTTGGCCGGGAGCGCTGCACATATATGGCTACATAATTACGCCATTGAAACGTTTCCAGCTGCTTTCTTGGCAGTCCTCCCAAAAATTTATCACAAATAACAGTCATAATGCATTCACGTGTAGGCCTCAGCTTAATGCTATTAATTATGTTATCGCTAGCTACATTCTTTTTTGTTAGATATCTAGATAAAAATACATACCTACATATAATCAAGACTATTATCCCCGAAGGGTTAGTCAGAGACTAGGCAATGAGGAAAGCAAAAGCAGTCCTCTACCATAATCCAGTATTCACCAAATAGCAACTGCACATGAGCTCAGCGTGACAAGTAATGAGCCCATCGCCTTTCTATGCTGTTGGAAGTATTGCAGTCTTTAGTCCGTTAGTCGCTTTTTACGACACCCAAGGGAAGATTGGTAGTATTCGGATACCTATGGTTAAAATATAGTAGGTAGATATAGTAGTAGATAGATAAAAATATAGTTAGGTTTTTAAGTGTTTAGAAAGGCACGTTAAGCCGTTGATCCCGGTTGTTGTCGTAAGATGGCAGTCGATAAACCTTGGCTGAAACCTACCAACTAGCATTGAAGCAGGGTGGTGGTAGGGCTATGGTCCAATCTTCATTATATGCTGTTGTCTATGTGGAAAGGTTTGTGCTCAGCAGAAAGACGTAATCTGATGATTATGAAGGTAAACTGTGTCGCGTAGCGGTGAAAGAATACTACCACCCCCTCTCTTCCCTTATGTGTCGTAAATGGCGAGTAACGGACTAAATACTGCACATAACATCCATTAGCATAGATAGATAGCAGTCGCTATTTGGTGAAAAGTGGACGTGTACGTACCACAGCAGGAAAGTAGCTCCTAGAGTGTTATGAGTGGAACGTATAATTAGTGCGTAATCTGCTGTGCATGTGTGCCGCATAAAAAAATATTGCGTGTTATCATTTTTAAGAAAAACGAAAAAAAACGATTCCTGCTTCAGTAACGTTGTTCCAGCAGGAAAATTCTAAAAAATTGATCGAAGAGAGAAAAATTGTGCAGAGAGCTTACATTGGTGCAAAAATGTGCGATAAAAATAAAATATGTGCTTCTTTTGGTTTTCAAGATATTGCATTTCCTGCTAAAGTAAGGTTTTGCAGAATGGTGTATCTCTAACGCCATTGTATAGATATCGTTATCGTAATATCGTTTTAGTTTGCGTAAATTAGAAAACTCGAACCTAAAAATGGTATATAACTATTTCTAAAATAACGTACTTAATCATCTGCAAGGTCACAGAACAGCTAGTAGAATATAATCTAATTATAAGTTTTCATTTACTTGTTGTTTTCTTCTTCAGTATAATTAGGCACAATACGTTTCAACCGGTTCATGGCTAAAGTAAAGAAGGTTTACGAATCCGTTGCTTTTTTTTAGTCATTCGAATTTGGTCGGATATCCAGCTGTTATTTACATGTTTTGGTTTTTGTTTATATATATTTATATGCGAAACATTCCAAGCTGAAAATGTTCACTATGATATTGGACTAAACGCACTAATTTTTGGTTTAAACCCGCTTATCTTGGATTGAGCCGGTTAGTTGTATGTTGACGTCAAAGTTATGGCACTGTCGTTTTGGCTTTTAGTAATATTATTTAATAACCCATGTATGTACACTTTTGAAATTTTTTTATGGTTATTATGTGTCATACAGTTTTCAGTGAGCTTATACGTTTTCTCGTTTAGGCGCTGCGAATTTTTCGAATTAAAAAAAAAGCGCGATTTCTTGAGATTTATGAACATTTTCGTAAAGCTTATTTGGACACTAATACGCACAAATCAAGAGCTACTCGTGTATGTTTATTCTACATGCGCACACATACATAGCTTTAGAGATACACGATTCTGCAAAACGTTACTTCAGCAGAAAATGCAATACCTCGAAAACAAAAAGAAGCACATGTATACTAATTATACGTTCCACTCATAACACTCTAGGAGCTACTTTCCTGCTGTGGTAACGTACACAAAGTGGACTAGGGCAGAGGACTGCTTTTGCGGTCCTCATTGCCTAGTCTCTGACTAAACCTTCGGGGATAATAGTCTTGATTATTGTGTATGTATGTATGTATGTATGTATGATTATAGAGGTTAGGTTAGGTTGAAGTGCTTAAAGACACTGATATAACTGAGGGAACATCTTGATCAGTTGATCTAAAAATCTAGGTATATCTTAAAGCAGGCTCCACATTCACAAGGTGAACACGAGCGCGAAACGCGAGTGTAGATGATTTCGCGGTTTCGCGTTCGCACTTCGCTACGTTTCTCGATTCGAGTCGGTATTTGTCCGCGACAAAGGGTTCGCACTCGGATTGCAACGCGGGAACGCGAATGCATCTGCAGACGACGGTTGCTGGTTATGGCTTGAACTCCAAAGAAAATACGGATTTTACGAAAACTAAACTTTTATTTTTCAAAAGACGGTGCACATGTACAGCTTATTGAGGAGCAGCACAGGTTTATACACCGTCAATTTTTATTTGTTTTAATGAAATTAAGGGTTAGTTCCACCCATGAAACTGAACAACTTTCCCCAAGAAATCTATGTGCAACAATGACAACAAAATTTCGACCTCCCGTACTATTGTTGTCAGCTGATCGGACAGTTTTGTATGGGAGGTCGAAATTTTTTTGTCACTTTCGAACATAGGTTTCTAGGGAAAAGTTGTTCAGTTTTATGGGTGGAACTTACCCTTAGTTTCATTAAAACGAATAAAAATTTAGGGCGGTTCGTACCTCGCGCGCTACCTTCCAAAACAGTAACAATATCTTTTAAAATTATAACAAATAGGCACGTATCGTTTACAGCATCAATATACTCTTGTTTTTTTTACGAGTAAGCACTTAGCATTCATCTCACCTGTTGGTAAGTGTTGGAATATACGAAAATACTCTATTAAATTATATCTATTGATTATACCATACGATTACTTTGTGTAACATTCACTATTTTCAATGCGTCCCTGCCAACAGTAAGTGACAAGACCATAGGTGAAAGCGCGCTTCACCCGGAATCCTCAACCAGTGAAGAACTGGCTATCTTATCTCGAATCTGTCGGAACACAAAGACGGTCTGTTGTATCGCAGCAATTTCGCAGAACGATTCGCGGTCGAATGTGGAGCACGCTAGAGAAAGATTAACATTACTGATACAAAACCGTCATAACCACGTGATGCTGAATAAATAATTTTGAAAATGAAAATGAAAATTCATTTAACAAACAAGTGTATAAAATAAAAATAAAAAAACCAAGTATAAAATGATGTTGAGTTCGCAGTTGGTATCCCGAGTTAATATTTATTTGTAGCCTCTGAGAAAAAAAAAGTAAAGAAGGAAAGTCATAAAGTTAATTTAAAGAAGCATGAAGTGCAATGCGTGGCATGTTACGAGTACACATTATGTAGGTATATGCTGGCCATAATTATTACACAGCTTAAGTTCATCCGTGAAATTGAACTCTATCCTTTCAACAACATCGAAAAAACACATCAAAGCCGCAGTGATATAGATTTGATTATAATTTATTTTGTAAGAAAAATGACCACAGAATAAAAAAATAAAATACAAAAATATTTATTTAGACACTGATTTAGGCACTGTGCTCATAATCGATTAGGGTTACAACAATATTTTTTAGACCTCCTTTAAGATAATGTAAATATATCTGTACCCCGCTCTTTCATGTCCATAAACATGTTCCTGGTTTTGCAATGGCTCACTAAGATTATAGATATAATCAAGAATATTACGTATAATAAAGTAAACGGACTAAAGACTGCACATACATCCGGCGGTACATACAGAGCGGCGATGGGCCCACCACCTGTCGCTGAGCTGAGCACATGTGTAGTTTACTAGAAAAAAATATCAACCAGTCTCAGGAAGCTCGAGTGGGATTCGAACCCTGGTTGATTTTTTTTTCTAGTAAACATTTTATCCTATCTTTATAGCATTGTGAATGCAACATTTCAGTAATAAAGATACATGGTGTAGTTGTTATAATTGGTGAAACGTGTACCATGGCAGAGGACTGCTTCTGTGCTTCCCATTGTCAATAGTCTCTGATTAACTCTTCGGGAGTAATAGTCAAGAAAATGTAGATGAGAGAGGAGAATCCCACGATACGTGAGGTTGCCCCTAGTCAATAGGAGTATGTAAGTATGTAGAAAAAAAAGCTAAAACAGCTTGAGCTTAAATATTCTCCGAAGAGCTAACAAAACCTCGCCACGTCCAGCTGGCACAACAAAACAACAAGCTATAAATCTTAGCAGCAAAAACCTGGTAAATAAATAAGCAGTGCAGAAGAACTGTTTCCTGTTCTCAAATGGGCGCGGGGCTTAATAGTCGCGCACTCACGTATCTAGTTGCCGTATATGTAATAGGTACAGTCGGCCGAAAAAGTATCTTTACATTATCCCCTCAGTCTTGGACAGTTTTTTGACACTAGCTGTAACGTCAAATTTGACAGAATCGAGCATAGAATATGCGATATTTTGCGATAACAATACATAAGATAAACCAAAGAACCGAAATAACCAAACTTGTTCGTACTAAAGTAGTCTGTAAGTCTATGAAAACACGGTACAAAGTCAAGTATGTTTTTGTAGGTGCAGTCTCATGCGACCGCTTGGGGTTTGAGGGGTAGTAACCATGTCATACAAACTCGTTCGGAGCGATCGTGCTCGTGCATCCTCCCTTGTCTGCTATGAAGACTTAAGAAGTTGCTAACAATTGAACTTCTATTGTGTCTGGTAATAGTATTGGCCTAAACGTTGATGGTATGACATGCTACTAAAGTGTTAGCTAATTCGCGTAGCTGTGAAAGAATACTACCACCCCCTCCCTTCCCTTGGGTGTCGTAAAAGACGACTAACGGAATAACTGAAAAGACTAGCAGTGTCGCATGTAGCAGTGCACACACGTCCAACAGCATAGAGCGGCGATGGGCTTACAATTATCCTGCTGAGCACATGTGCAGTCTCTATTTGGTGAAAAGTGGACTAAGGCAGAGGACTGCTTCTGCGGTCCTCATTAGTCTCTGACTAACCCTTTTGGAATAATATTCATGAATCTACGTATGTATACGTATGTCTGTTACAGTACTAGGGTAATAGAATTACACTTTCTGACCGTCACTGTACATTGCCGCTTTGTTCGGAGGTAGTGATTTACCGACGTTACATTTCGCCCGTGAGCACTGTACCGGGCATTTCACTAGTTTATGGATAGGAAGCTATCTTGTTTCCAAATGTTTTTGTATGTTCGAATCGCCAATTAGACAGCAGTGATCGGTGGGAGCTAAGCTACATGCTATAAAGTTTGGTTATAACCGACTTTCTCATACATACATGATGACGACTATTATCCCCGTAGGGTTAGTCAGAGACTAGGCAATGAGGACAGCAAAATCAGTCCTCTACCATAATAGCGACTGCATATGTGCTTAGCGTGACAGGTGGTGAGCCCATCGCTCTATGCTGTTGGATGTATGTGCAGTCTTTAGTCCGTTTGTCGTTTTTTGTACACCCAAGGGAAGAGAGGGGGTGGTAGTATTCTCTCACCGCTACACAACAGTTTCTTTAATAATGGCGTTTAAAACACCGATTAAGGCGAGGTATTCCGAGCGCTTCTCTCTCGTTCTCTCAACGGTACGGACGGGTATAACAGCGAAGCGGCGCGAATAGGCGCGTTTTATAGATTTTTTGCCTATAAAGGTAAAAATAAGTGAAATAAAAAAATGTGTCTTTTGCATTCACTAGTAATAAAAAGTTTCTTCTATGGGTAAAAAAATTAAGTCAATTATTAATGTATTATCTGACTTACAGCTCTTTTAAATGTTAAACAGAGCTATCTTTGAATTTGTTTCTATCGAGTGAAGTATTACCAATCATGTTTCTGTCTTTAAGAGTCACTAGATAATATGTTCAACTATATTATATATGAATTTGAGAACTAAATGTTTTATGTTGGTGGCGGTACAATCAATCAAAATTGTTAAAAATGGGAATATAGCGCCTTAATAAACTCCTGTAAATGCTATAAGCAGCCAACAGCTATATTTTTTAATTGAATTAAATTAAATAGTAAATCAACTGAACAGCTGGTTCTCTCTCTACTCCTCTGCGAAACTCACATACACGTAGGCTAACCATCCGTCCGGATTAGTCCGGACATGTTCGAGCTTTTAGCCTATAATCCGGCAATTATTGTCCGGCTCTTTAATTTGTCCGGATTTTGGAATATGTAACAAAACTACATATTAATGAAGTAATGTCAAAGAGATTTAATATAAGTAGTAAAGTTTAATGTCTCTGAGTAATATTAAAAAAGTCTTTAATCTTTATTATCTTCTCATTTATCTTAAAATATATTATAAAAATAAGTAATGTTTCCATTTTGTGACTAATATGTTCGGACATTTATCGAAATGTCAGGCTTTTTGGCAGGACTTTTCAAATTCCTAAATAATAACCCTACATACACGTTCGATTCCCTGTGAGGTAGGCAGATCCTACAGCTTCCCAATTATGTTACGAGGTTATTTTATGTTTGAATTGAAAAGTAGGGTAACAAGTACTATTGTTGGCCCCCCACCAATGATTGACCTTTTGAGTTTTAAAGCAAAATATTAGTAATTATCAGCAGAAATAAAGCTAACAAAATAAAAATATACAACCTACATTTCATAATTGGCAATACCATGTTGTAGCTTTATGATTTCATTAGCAGCGACACTGAGAAAAAAGGTATTTTTGTTTGCGTGTTGCGATTGCGTCGATGTGCTGTAGATTCTTAGCAAAATCTGCTAAGACTGGTTAAGTTTATTGCTTTGTTTCTTGTTTATTATGATTTGTTATAGTAAATGAATTGATTTTTTCATTTAGTTAGGTTGACTACGTGATAATTAACTCAAATATAACCGGCTATCTAACCTCAAAAAAGGAATACTGCACGGCCAATCACTGTACTTGCGAGTTATATGGACTTCTAATTGAATGGCATGACGGCCAATAATTAAAATACGGTTTCACAATATTCTATTATATTTTAAACTTAATTTGTGTCCAGTTAAAAACGCTATTTTTAAAAATGGTCCAAAAGCCGTCATAAACATATTGAAAACAAAAACTGGCAGGGCCAATCATTGTGCTTTTGAAGTGATTGACCGCGGCCAATGATTGTATTCCATCAGGGCCAATCATCATATCGGTTCCAAAGAGACATAGTAGTGATGTGCGTGTTAACTTAAAAAATGAATTTATTTTTATTTTATTAGTCAATCAAAAATTAAATAACTTTATCTACCTGCGCGTCGCGCGCCAGACACAATAGAATTTTTAATTGTCTTTGCCGATAGTCGGCAAGTCGACGCTCAGGACGTCGTAGGTAGTAAGTATACGTATTTTATTTAAATACAATTTTTTTATAGTTACCTAGGTATTTAATGTGTTACTGTACCTTGGTTAGGTTGGGCACTACCTACTTTAAGACGGGCTTGATGGAGCATTTGGTAGTAACCCGGACTTCTGCGCCGAGAGTTGTGGGTTCGACAAACATTCGTGTGATAAACATGTATTTGTTCTGTGTCTGAGTGTTATTATAATTATTGTAGTATAATATTGTGGTACCTTCGTTGGTTCTAATATCCTTAACACAAGTGCTTTAGCTACTTATCTCGGAGTCACATCAAAATCTGTGATGTTGTTCAATATTTATTAACAGATTGTCTTTTAGGCTTTTCTTAAGTACAGTTGACAATTGATCAACCTTTATTTATGTGAGTGTAGGTATAGGGGTAGGAATGTAGGATACATTTAAAAAAATGCAAGTAAAAAAAGACGCATTTTGACTTTTTTCTTCGCTTCGCATCACTATTGCATAATCCACTACATTCATTGGCACACCACGTGTGCAATGATTGGCCCGGTCATTGTTTGTCAGGTAGCTAGGTCAATTATTGTGCTTCAGGAGGCCAATAATACTACTTTTGAGTGTCTACTACAAAAAATACTTAAAAATATATCTTAACACCAGGGTGGTGAGTCCAAATCATGTTCAAATTGTTTCTAGGTTTTTTCGGAAAGGTACTAAAGATTTCGGCAGTAAATTATACGTCAATACACAGAGTAACATGAGGTCAAACTTGGCAAATGTCTTAAAGGGCCAATCATTGTACCCGTTACCCTATTTAAAAATAAAATAATTATTTGTTGTATGTCATTCCGCGTAGTCGTTCCCATGTGTCATTTAGCGTGTAAGAATATGTGTCAATTTGCGTATGTCATTTTGTGTAGACACGATGTGTCATTGTGCGTTTGGCTACCTAAATGTGTCATTATGCAAGTAATCGATATATACCTATGGCACAAAGACATTTATATGATAATGTAGGTATGTATACTCGTTTATTCTATCAATCCTACTAATATTATAAACGCGAAAGTTTGTAAGTATGGATGGATGATTGTTACTCTTTCACATAAAAACTACTAAAAGGATTTCGACAAAATTCGGCATACAGATAGTTTATAGCCTGGATTAACATGTAGGATACTTTTTATCCCGATATTGCCCCGGGAACGGGAACCCCGCGGGTGAAACCGCGAGCGGCCGCTAGTGATATATAAATTAACACTAACTTCGACAGCAATCACGGATTTTCTAATTGGTTTTTGATATCGGTTACTGACAAAGTTATTGGTAAAGTTAGAGGGCACAAGCAGCCCTAAATAAACGTTAAACGGTTCACTTAATTAAAATAATTTTGAAGAGTACAATCGAGCAAGTTCCCGATCGACCACTTTTTGGCGATATTCGCTTGCACACGATCTACGCGCATGCTGATTAGGGTTGTCACCTATTTTAATACGATAAAGTATTTTTTCATTATGTTAGAACGGAAATAAAGTAGACCTGTAATGTAATGTAGAATAGAATAGAATAATTTATTAACCATATAACTCGGAACGTTATACAAGGCAAGTCCATGATACATCATCGTTACAATACATACATTATATAAAAAACACAATTAAATTAAAAATAGTACTATGAAATGAACTATGTAATGAAATTATTAAAATAAGTCGGTAAAAATGTCAAATTTAAAGTATTAAAAATATAACATAAACCAAAATGGATTATTGATCAGTCATAAATTAAAATTTATTTTTACAGTACAATATTATAATACTTAATAAATAAAATAAAAAAATAAAAAATTTAGTTTTAAGAATAATTTAATAAACTAAAATGATAATTATGTAAATCTATATAAAATTTCCTAATATAAGAACGAGGATTCATTAAGACGCATAGCCGTGAACTCGTTAATTGAATAAAATGGGTTTGAAACAAAAAAATGCTTTATCTTATTTTTGAACTGATTTTGGCTAAGTTCAGTAATTGCTAATGGTAATTGATTGTACATAACTATCTTGTTGCATATTCCTTGTTTCCTTACCTTTACCAGTCTCGTCCTAGGTTGGTTTAATCTCTCCTTATTACGTAGGTTATAGCTGTGTATGTCCATTTTTCTTGATAGTGCCTGTTTCTCTTTGTGTATTTCTACAAGGCTACTAAATATATACAATGATATAACCGTCATAATTTTATTAACTACGAAATATTCTTTAGCCGATGCACGCTTGCGAAGTCCGTTTATGATCCTGATTGACCTTTTCTGGCATTTAAGGACTCGATTTACGTCTGAAGCATTTCCCCAAACTGTCACAGCATAATTTATGAGGGAATGAATGTATGCAAAGTAAACTGAGACTAATGCTTTCTTGTCAATTACAGGTTTAAGTTTAAATAGTGCGTAGTTTGCACTGGCTAATTTTTTACACAGTTTATCTATGTGAACTGAATGACTGATAGTGTGATCAATATTATAGCCCAAAAATACGTTATCTGTAACGTTCAAGTTCCGTTCCAATCCTTTCCTGGCTTGGTAGTGCATAACTATACTTTTATTAGCGTTAAGTATAATGCCGTTTACATGGAACCAATCCTTTAGACTATTTATTGCTTCTGTAGTCTTTTGCTCGAGAATAACTCTACATTTGTCTTTAATACCTACGTGGGTGTCATCCGCAAACAAACTAACAAATGCCCATTTTGGGAGACAATTCACCAAGTCATTGACATAGATTAAGAAGAGCACAGGACCGAGAATAGAACCTTGAGGTACTCCTATATTAGTAGCTCCTACAACCGAACTATCACCGTTAACAGCCACAATCTGCGTTCTATTTCGCAGGTATGACCTCATCATGTTTAATTCAATTCCCTGGAAACCATAATATTCCAGTTTCAAAATAAGGATGTCATGGCGGAGGCAGTCAAATGCCTTGGATAAATCACAAAAAATGCTTGCGCATTTCTGTGACTCATCCAAAGATTCTAAAATGAAATAGACCACTTTTCTAATTGCCATTTCTGTTGATCTATTCTTTCGGAAACCAAACTGTTCTGCCGCAAAAAGTTTATTTTCTTCGAAATACTTAACTATATTATTTTTAATAATAGTCTCTAATTATTTAGACAAAGTTGGTAGTATACAAACTGGTCTGTAATTAATAAGCTCAAAGAATTCTCCCTTCTTGTGCAAGGGTATTACTTTGCCACTCTTTAAAACATCGGGAAATACTCCCTTCTCCAAACAACCATTAACAACAATCAGTAACAGCTCCATCAAGTTCTGATCCTTAAGTATTAATTCTTTCATAGTTTTAGTATTCATGTTGTAAATATCAACGGTCAATTTAGATTTTAGGTTATTTACTACTGACCATAACTCTTTGTAATCAATAAAAGGAAAGTTAATAGATGTTGAGGGTCTATTAGTATTATTTAGATAGAATATCATATAGATAGTAATAACATCGTTGAGTGTTTGCACCCACATTACTTGAATATGCAATTTTACGAAAGAATGTGTTAAACAGGTTTGCTATGTCTTTAGCCTTGGTGATTTTCTCTTCCTTATCATTCTTAATGTACGGGATAGTAGTCTTAGAACTTTGTTTATTTCCCTTTCCAACCTGTTCCCCCACAATCTTCCAAGTTTCTCTTATTTTATTACTTGAAATTCTGATTCTGTGCGCATATTGATATTTTTTTGCTACAGTCATAACCTTCCTTAAAACTTTTTTATACCTTCTTATTTTTATTCTCGTTTGCTCATTCGGTGCATGGTTCTGTAAAATTTCTAATTTTGCTAAATTATTTTTCGATACCTGTATCCCTTTTGTGGACCACTTCTTAACAATTTTATTTGAGTTATGTCGTACTGTTGGAAATGCTACATCGTAATAATGCCTAATAGCGTCCAACAAAATACTCATTCCTACATTCGGGTCCTTAGAATCTATGATTTGTGATCTTAGGGTAATAAAATCTCTGTTAACTAAGTAATGAAAGTAGTTAAAGTTATTTCTAGTCATTTTCCTTGAATACGTAGTTGTTTTAGATATTGTATCTTTGTTATTATAAAAAATTAGTTTAATAACATTATGATCAGATAGTTTACAGTCTGTTACATATCCTTTACAATTTTTAAAGTTAACAAAAAAGTTGTCAATGCATGTCGCACTTGTACCATGTGTTCGAGTAGGCGTATTGAGTAGCCAATTGCAGTGAAAGTTTTCAAGTATATAAGCAAGTTTATGTATTCTCTTATCAAGTTTAAGTACATTTAAATTAAAATCCCCAGCTATGATAGTAAGTTTACCCTCCCGACATATGATATGTAAAAGTTTATTCAGAACATCAAAAAATAGAGAAAGATCTTTATCAGGCCTATACAAAGATACAATAACTAATCTTGAGGCTCTCAATTCAATAGCTGCCAATTCACAATTCATTTCAAAAGATAATTTATTGAGGTCTTTGCGAACCTTGTATTGTAATCCATTTTTAACAAATGTAGCTGCACCACCATGATCAAAAAATTTTCTGTTAAAACACGTGGCGAGTTCATAGTTATCTAATTTCATAGCTGATACTTGATGATCTTTGGCCCATGTCTCTGTAAGACATAATATATCACATTTTTCTTCTTGTAGTACATGCTCAATTTCTAAGTACTTGTTATGGATGCTTTGAACATTAGCATGAAGTATTATTTTATAGTTGGTATCCGTTTCACCTCTGGAAAATTTTCGTTATTGCTTTGTAGCTTCCTCATTTCCGGAAAACATTTTATAAATTGCAGAGCTGAGGACGATTGGTACTCATTATTTATACATATTGTTATCGCTTCTGTTATAAAAATCTTAGTTTTATTTAAATTTGTTTTGTTGAAGTTCATGCTTGTCATGTTTATATCCAAATATTTAACTTCTTCGGATATGCTGGCTATATGTGCGATTTTAGTATTTATTTTGTGAATTTCGTTATCCTGAATACCATTATAGCAAATTCCACTAATTATCAATTTATATTTCCTTTGGGGATTTCGTATTATACCGCCTAACATTTTTATATAATTTCTGTTTTCGCTATCTGTTCCTTTAATTTTAATCTTGCTGATTAGTATTACCACAATGTCGTTCCTGTCTAATGTTTTAGTTTTTTCTTCAAAATTTTCTAAGATTGCAGTATAGTGTGCTCCTGGTCTGCAATAGTTTATAAATTTGGAGTTTTCGGTTCTATTTATTATTGCTATTTATTATAGCTAGTCCTCTTCCGATTTCATCAGAAAATATTACGGTTTGTTTATAATTCCTTTTTGTAGTATTTATATCAGTCTTAAGAATAACTCCGTTTTTTAATGTTTTGTCTACCAATTGAAGAGTATTCCTATTTTCCAATTCAAGAATTTTAAGTTTAAGCTTTTTCTCTTCGTTTAGTAATTTATTTATTTTATTTTGCAACACTTTTACTCTTTTTAAAAGTTTTTTTTATTTTTGGTCTGCCACGCTTGTTCTTATTGGTAAATAATCCTGCTCTAAGTCTATTTGCATGTTGTATACATTTTTGACTACCATTTCCTTTATCTTTTTCCTCCTTGCTCGCCGTCGCATTCTTTTCCTTCTCTTCATCCAGCCATAATGTCAATTGATCAATTTTCTTATTAAGTTCGAATATTATCTCTACTTGTGTCTTAAGTGGAACATAACGTACCTGTACATAGCGTAAAAAAGAGTAAGTATTTATTTATTTATCCTTAACCCCTTGAGGAACGTAAAACCAGACACAATTGAAATAGAATTTCAATTGTGTCTGGTTTTAATCTGGCTATGTATAATAAAGTATAGTTTGAAGCTACCATTAAATTACGAAAAAAAGGTGAAAGTACTTTTTTCCTCGATTATTTAAAAAAAATATATAATTATAAATAAAACCATGAAAGAAGTTATAATTACTACGAGTATTATTTATTTTATTTACAATTTAGAATACACGTTTAAAACAGAATATACCTCGCCATACATTTTTTATTTGCGCCAGAAGTGACGGGCGATAACGGTGACTGAACAAACTTATCGTTTCTCGGTGCCATTTTAAAACATTTCTTGCGTTGTAATGCCGTCTTTGTCCCACTCTATACATTAGGGCAAAGTAATAATAACTAAAGAAGGATACATATACTTTAACAGCTCAAATTGTCAATAAAACAGACCCAGTGCCAATCTGCCCAAATTGGGCTGTGCGCATATGCGCCATATTTTAAATCGACCCAAATTGGGCAGGTTACCATACATGCGCATACAAGGGTTTATATAATTTACTTAAATAGTTTTACGTATATAAAGTAATTTAGCGTACTTTAATTGTGTCGTAGATTATAAAGTACGCTTACATGAAAAAGAGGACAATACTCTATTTTAGAGTAGGGGTGGCAACCCTAACGCTGATATACGTTACCGAGGTTGATATGGAATGCAAGTGAATATCGCCGAAAAGACTAGGAATACAGTCGCCGCGTGAGTAAACCAAAATAGAAGAGGTATTTTTTGCCATCCAGCAGATTCCTAGATGACAGCAATTAATGCTAGAGTAAACTTTGCAATATCAAATAATTAAATAAATAAGGTGTGCACTAAATTAGACACCTTATACATATTTATAACAACGCCATAAAAATCGATCCATTAAATGTAGTCAATAAAATGTAAATATATTACTTTTAATAAAAGAAATCATATTTTTACTCATAAATAACAATTTGTGTATGTAAATAACAAACATATTTGCGCGTCACGATAACAGTTATTTATCACGATCATTGGAGTGGGAAACGAAGTAAATTATTTTAATGATTCTCGCATATTGGATTTCAGGTAATTTGCATCGAAGACCACTTTGACGGCACATTTTACTCAAAAAAAAAATCTTTATTACTGCTCCAATACAAATTTATAGAGAGCGTAATTGGAATATCCATTCAGTTGTGGTAATTAATTTTAATTTTTACTCAAACATTTATTCAAATATCCGTGTCGAGGGATTTATGTATCTGGAAGCAATGAACAGGGAAAATGCGAGTAAAGTAGATATATTTTTCTGGTTGGAAAATTTATTCCCTTAACAGAGAGTTACCGTCCTCGGTTTCATAAATTACTTTGGTGCGGCCACTTTCTTATTAAATTTTACATAAAAATTTGACTTGCATTTATTTGATAATGGACGCTTTTATACAATCTTATTTACGCAATTCCTTGGAAGTTTGTATTTTTAATTCTTGTTTACTGACTGTGATTAATATTTTTGCTTGGTGGTCAGATTTTGATCAGAATCAGAGACCTAATGGCGACCTATTTCAATCGGAAAAGCATACTTTTTAGTTTCTGTACTCCTGTTTGAATGGTCTAGCTAGTTCGAGGAATTAATTCGCATAGAGGCATAAGACTTACGCTTAAGCTTCCTAACCCCTGGTGGGTTATGTTTGTAATATAATTAGGGACTAAATACTACACTACTACTAGGGAATAAGTAATATAAATAGTTACTAAGATTACTATCACTATACTTTGATTTTGATCTAACCTGTTTTTCGTCTTCACTGCATAACCTCACTTCAAATATTCTTATCCTTATTTTTCTTGTCAATATAGTTCTTTTATGAATCTACCAACTTTCATCAAATTCGGAAATAAATATTTAATACCCACAAGGGTTAGAAGTTTAACGCGCGTAACATTACATACTTAAAGTTGACTTTTATAAACCTACAGCCTTAGTGCCACAAGCATGAACCTACAATTCAATCAAACATATTGCATGCTCATTTGTCGGCTGAAAATTAATTTTAAAAAATGCTAACCTTACCATCTTGTTTACAGTACCCCCCAATATAATGGATGTGGGCACCAGCGGGGATCTGGTGGCGAGAGAAGGACAAGACGTCAGTTTATCCTGCAAAGCCGATGGCCGTCCGCTCCCACGCATTCTATGGCGAAGAGAGGATGGAAGCAACATACAGCTTAGGAATGAAGTTGGGGAGTTGAGGAAAGGTAAGACTTCTTACATACGTACACTCACTACTATTATCCAATAAGGGTTAGTCAGAGACTAGTTAATGTCGAACGCAAAAGCAGTCCTCTGGCATAGTCCACTTTTTACCAAATAGCGACTGCACAAGTGCTCAGCGCGACAGGTAGTGAGCCCATTGACGTTCTTTGCTGTTAGATGTAGTGCAGTCTTTAGTCTGTTAGTCAACTTTCACGACACCCAAGGGAAGGGATGGGTTAGTGGTATTCTTTTATTGAGCCGCCACTACACAGCTCCTTCTCCTTCTCCAGTCTTCCTTATATAAGAGAATACAGAGCAGCCTGGTAGCTAGAGAGGGACATAAGATAATTCTGTCCAGCAAAACCAGTCGCCAATCAACTCTTTTTAACTAAAGAAAGAAGGAACTAACATACTGAGATACGGAGATTGAGAGTCATGGAAAGGTAAGACTAGGTTCTATGTGTAAGGGAATACAGAACTATGGTTCTGATGACTCCTGGTAGCTGGTAGAGAGAAGGAAGCCAAGGCATCAGTCTGTCCTGCAAAACCGATCGCCACCAGAAAGTTGATGGAACTTCCATACATATCCCCAAAATATCCCAAAGTAATAACGTCGATACCCAAATTATGACGATGTGAATCAATATTATGCGTTAAAATGCCGAAAACTATTTATGCGTTAAAATCCCGAAAACTATTCATACTCGTGAAAGACTATGAACAGTTTAGATTGTTCCACTTACCCCATATCTGGGGTAAGTGGAACATTTGAAAGACTCAACTTCATTGACAGATTTGTCCGCAAATACTGAAGGAATCGATTTGTTTGTTAAAATAATAGTAAGTTAACTTCAGGAGGTATACTTATTTTCTAGTAATATTAAAATTAAACTGTGTATTTACTGAATGGAGCTCATAATGTTAAAAATCAGTAAACTATGTTCCTCTTACCCCACCTTACCTTACATTGTAAACTACTTTTCTCTCACGACTATGAATAGTTTCCGGCATTTTAACGCATAATAATATCCTATCAGTGAACTACTATTAACTACTACGCACTGGTTTAGTGTAAATAACTTGCTATTAAACGAGGGAAAACCAAATGTATAAGTTTTGTATTGCCTAATGTAGTGTACAAATTAAAGATAAGAATGTGAATTCTGTGGACACCACTGTGTTTCAAGCACAGACCGTGGGCACACGTCTAGCTTAATTGTCGAATAGACTCAGCTCTGCGGTTTACGCAGTAGGTAATGAAGATCCGTCATTTAACTGACGTTGATACAGCTAGATTAGTTTATTTCAGTTAATTTCATAGTGTAATGTAGTACGGCATTTTACTGTGGGGAAATTCTGCCGACGTTGCCGACTTTGTGCTTCAGAAAAGGGCTATTCGAGCAACATATAACCTAAAGGATGGTAACTCTCTCAGAGAGAGATTTATGGATAGAAGTTAGTATAATGACAGTTGCATCACAATACATTAATTATGAAAATCTGATGTATGTTCATAAAAATATTAAAATGTTTTCAAAAAACAGTGATATTCACAATTTAATCGACACTAGAAGTAAGAACAAATTAGCAGTACCTTATACTAGACTCTATAAAATAAATAATTATTATAAGGGTCTGTGTGTGTACACTGAAAGAACAAAAAGGTTGATTTTGCACGGGTTGGCGACACATTAGTTGAATTAACAAAGTGATGGGTTAAAGCAACATGAACAAATTGTTGTTTTCACAGAAAAGTTTTTGTTGATATGAAAACAGTTGTTTTTACCTATTTATACATGTTGGCGTAACAATTCATGCATAATTAAATTAATTGTTGATTTTACTGTTCAAGTTGTTGAAATAACCATTTTTAAAGTTAAATTTACAGAATAAATACGTTAAAACAACAATAAATATATGTAATAAGTTCAAATTACCGTAACTGATCAACAATACAGTTTTTGTTCATTCAACAAAACTCAAGAGTAGGTGCTATATTAACCCTAAAATTCTGTTGAAATATGGTAAAACCAACTAATAATTTCTTTCCGTGTACAATTTTACAGCAAAGTACCTACCAAATAATATTCAGAAATAACAGCTTGGGTCTGAAATGCTCCAAGTACTCCAACTCCAACAGCTATTTGTAATCGTCTATAATAATTTAACCAGTTTAAATGAGTACCAATTATCATCAGCCTATAAACGTCCCACTTCTGGGCACAGGCCTTCCACGTAAACGATATCACGTGGGGATATTGGGCCATAACCCACTACGCTGGCCCAATGCGGGTTGGCGGGTTTTAACGACTGCCATCTTACGACAACAACCGGGACCAACGGCTTAACGTGCCTTCCGAAGCACGGAGGAAGCCCGAGATGTTTTTAATTGGTCACCCATCAGGCGACCCGGCATTGCGAAAGTTGCTTAGCGGGCAAGATCGCAAGCCGAACATGCTAGCCGAAGCGCCATCGAGCTCCTCAAGTACCAATATGTAATTTGAATTCAAAATCATATTTTGTATTTTATGGTATGGTGTCAAAATATCACTTCTTTTTCGACTTTTTTTTGTAAATGTCGTTGCTTCTATGCGCTGTGGTTTCTTGCGCCCGTTCTTTGCCACAGCTTAAAAATGACGTCCTAAATGGGTGGTAGGTTAAATAAGATTTAAACTTTTATTCAAAGTACTTAATAATTGAGTTTATTAAATAAATTTTGAGTTTGAAAGGGTTAGTCGGAGACTAGGCAATGAGGACCGCAAAAGCAGTCTATTGCCATAGTCCACGTTTCACTAAACTACAACTGCACATGTGCTCAGCATGATAGGTGGTCCACCACTTATCACGTTAACTCAGCTCGTTGTAAGTTCCAACTTAGAAATAGCTGAGTTACGAAATGAGAAAGCTAAGGAAAGTCAAAGACACTAATGGCGTTGCAACTTAATGATAAGGGTCAGATAGCCTTTACAAAACTTTTTCCCATTCACTGTAACATAGTGATAGAGGCAAAACATCTGAATTGGTTACCTGATACTATTGTTAACGTTGGTGTGGGTGTTTGTGCATTTGCAACGAAGCAACAATACAAACGGCTAGGCTAGTACGATCTCTTAATTTAACAGAAATATTATATAAGGTGCTAATAAATTGATGGCGTATATTTAAAGTACAGATAGTTTACGCCAAAATAAAAATATTTTCCCTAATAAACAGTAGAATTTTGTCATTGGTTTAGATTTTAATTTTTTCAAACAAAATAATTTATTATTTAATTGGCAAAAACTGCATCATACTGTAGATGCCTTCACTCACAAATGCGACTGACTGCATTGTGGAAGTCGTTGCACTCACACTGACGACTGCGACAACTTCCACAATGCAGTCGCATGTGTGAGTGCTTTCATCGAGGCAAAGTTTCCTCATTAACAGGCAGTAATTTGTCATTGGTTTACCTTTTAATTTTTCAAACATTATAATTCATGGCAAAAACTGCATTTTACTATAATATATAATATAAATTATTTTGTTGTTAATGCCTGTTAATGAGGAAACTTTGAAAATACGCCATTGATTTAATACCACCTTACATAATGCTAGCGGATCCTCGCGGTTTTACTCTCGTGGTATCCGTTCCCGTGGGAATATCGGGATAAAATATAGCCTATGTCACTTGGCAAGAATGTAACTTTTTAATGGTTAAAGAATTTTCTAAATCGGTTCTGTAGTTTCGGAGCCTATTCAATTCAAACAAACAACAAACCAATCTTTCTTCTTTATAATATTAGTATATAGATACCGGCTCGCAATTTAAGCAACTTACGCAATACCGGATAACAGGATGGGTGATCAAATTGAAATAACTGCCTAGTTGCCCGGTTGTAATCGTATAATAGTCGTTAAAACCCACCAACCTGTAATGGGTTATAGCCCAATCTTCTTAATTATATACATTTTTAGACTGATGATAAATCAAATACATCATACACATTTTCGGGTCCTTTCCCAAATTGGCAGCCGCCGGTCAAACTCTGAGATACGCGACTGAGACAGGAGACGAAGATGTGGGGCTTGGCAACCGTGCCTATCCCCTTTGTAATAAACTATGCACATAATATGTAAGGTGACTGCTAGAAACTGCAAGAAACTTCAAGGGCGGGTCAGGTCAAGTGTTTTAAACATGAAAAAAATTACAAAAAAGATTGCAGACTAACGTAGGTACTTATCGCCCAACTGACGCGGACGGATGGGTCAACAGCCGGCCGCTTCCCCCGTCCGTTGTAAATAATCGTTATTTTATAGTTAATTCTTTCATTTTATTTTTCTTATATGATTGCTTTAAAATAAATTAGATACTCAAAGACTATCAAATTAAAATTCATAAAATGAATATATAATGAAAAATAAAAAAGCACGAATTTCTTATTTGTCATTTTTGTCATACAATGTCTAAAACACTTGACCTGACCAGCCCTTGACGTTTCTAGCGGTATCTAGCAATCGCCTTTTATACACAATATTCAAGACTAGTATCCCCAACGATACGTTAGGTTGGTCAGAAACTAGGCAATGAGGACCGCAAAATCAGTCAGTCCACGTTCCACCATATAACAACTGCACATGTGCTCAGACTGATAGGTGGTGAGCCCATCGCCGCTAAATGTTGTTGGATTTATGTGCAGTCTTTAGTCCGTTAGTCGCCTTTTATGACACAATAGGGAAGAGATGTAGTCATGTGTCAGTAGTATTCTTTTGCGTCGCCACATAGCTCACCACCACCACGCACACACAGCTTTGATATGCTTAAGATACATACATCCTACTATCCTACTAATATTATAAACGCGAAAGTTTGTAAGTACGGATGGATGTTTGTTACTCTTTCACGTAAAAACTACTGAATGGATTTGGATGAAATTCGGAAAGGGAACCACGCAGGTGAAACCGCGAGCGGCCGCTAGTACATACGTATAATCACGACTATTATCCCCTAAGGGTTAGTCAGAGACTGGGCAATGAGGACAGTGAAAGCAGTTCTCTACCATAGTCCACTTTTCACCAAATAGCGACAGGTGACAGGTGGTAAGCCCATCGCCGCTCCATGCTGTTTGATGTATGTGCAGTCTTTAGTTCGTTAGTCGCCTATTACGACACCCATGGGAAGAGAGGGGGTGGTAGTATTCTTTCACTGCTTCTGCATGCTTATATAAGATAAATCAAGTTGAATACATAGTTAAATGAGACGAACACAGCCTTTGAAAGAAGATTTCGGCAAATGAACTACTCCTAAAAGAAGCTGCTCGTTAGGCTTTATTGTGGACGACGTTAACAGCCTTCTGATTAGTATTTATTGTCTCACCTCTAACAAATCACGTAATAAAACTTTATCGCCCAGCAATTACTGGCAAATTGTGTACGAAAAATTGGCTGAAATAATAATGTAATACTCAGAAACGAGGAAAACCAGACCTGTGGACTAATTATGAAAGCCGCGAAAGAGATAAAATGTCTCAAATATAAGTTGTAATTACTTAAACTTTGGCCAACTAGTAATCATTGCAGATTGTTAGTAACTCTCTCTGTATTAAGGTGGCACTGGAATCAAGTACGAATATTTTGAGTACCTACAGCAACTTCATAAGCAAGCCCTTATTTACTACAGTAAGTTACTAACTGATATACAGAAAACATACATATATACACATGCATACATAAACTCTCACCATAGGGGTAGAGAGAGACTATTAGATCGCCATCTGCTACGGTTCTTGCAAACTTCTTTCGTTTGATTTAAATCCATCAATATCCATCAATAATGCACGTCCGGCGGTTTCTGTCTTTGCGTACAACTAGCCTTTTGAAACAAATCCCTTATCTGGTCCGCGTAGGCTTTTCTGGGACGCCCTTCAGCAATCGTGCCTTGTTACAGAACATATGATAATGGTAAACTTAAAAATAAAACTAAATTACATAATTAAAGTTGATTTCTATAATAAATCTACATTTATAGCATTTATTTATAACATTTTGTAAACAAGATAGAAAATGATAATGATCGATTTTCTTTTTATAATAGAAGGAATATTCTGTACTGATATGCACATAAACAGAATATATGTAATTTAGAAGTTAAATTTATATAAATTCTTAGAGCTCAACTAACTGAGAGCTTAAAACTGATTTAAAGAATATGTAGCCCGCGAATCAATTTAAAACATCATAAAAAGATTTTGCTAATTGATTATTCGTCCTTTTGAAATACTAGAATATATTAAGTACCTACATTACAATAATTACATAAAAATTAGAAAGGACTTAATATTCTTTGACTATATAATTTCGCCGGGCTCACTGTAGACGCTGCCTTATATGAATATTCATAAAATAATTGTTTTCCGCAGAGAGGGGAGCGGAATTTGGGGAACGGAAGTTTTTTTTTCTATGTAAACGCTCTTGACAGTGCCGATTTACTGCGCCAGCGAACCTATTTTGTCTTAGCTTGTTTGGCAAAGGCTTTTGTCTTGTCCCGACTTTGCACTACAATAAATATTGAAAGGAAACTTTTATAACTATTTATTACTTTTGCGTACTTTCTAAAGAATTTTATTGTTTGCAAATAGAGTAGTACTGTTTTAGAGGAAAGTGTGTGATTTTTATTTCTAACTGTTCAAGTATAATTACTATGGTATTATGACTTATCATAACTTAACTCACACCCCAGAAATTAAGACAGAAGAGTTCTAATTGTTATAACTTATTGGTTAAAAAGTACTTATATAAAAAGTGCGATTCGATATAGGAAATTCTAGATATTAATAAAAAATTGTAAAAATCTTCGGACGTTGAAGACGTAGTTGCTGACGTTCTAATTGTAAAAAATGCATTATAGCTCACTTTATCTTACAAAGTAATATATAAGATACAAATTTATTGGCAAGACAAGTTAGCGAACAAACAATTAATTCAAGATTCCTCATATTTGTGATTATAAGATGTTAATTGACTGATTAAAGATCCATACCATCCAAACTCTGGTCCTTTGTGTTAATGTTTCCAACAACAGTTATAATCATAATTGTATCTCATTATACACACATTTATTAAATATGTCTATTAACGGCCTATCTTTCTTTAACCCAGTGGACATGTTCATGGGTCCGAACCTGAACCTGTCGAAAGTGGAGCGACGGCAGATGGGCGCGTACCTTTGCATCGCTTCCAACGACGTGCCTCCATCCGTCAGCAAGCGGATCATGCTCAACGTCAACTGTAAGTATCGACTGTTCTCCGCATTGGCGAGTGTTTTTTTAATGTGTAAAGCAACGCTGGCAACGCACGAACTGGCAGGTTACTTGATAAAAGTAATCACCACCGCAGATGCGTTCCTGGCCATGAGGAAGTGTGAATTGTGAGAAGGGGGCGGGGGGAGATGGGGCTTTGGTACATAGGGTTACCAACTTTTTAAAAAAAGTAGAGAATAAAGAAAGAAAGATTAGAAAATGAAACAGTATTATATAAAAACGGATAGTATTTTATTTTTTCGAAGATTTATAGCTGCACTGACTCTTTAACTTTTTAAACAGGTAAGTATATGGTTACCAGTGCACAGTGATGACTAAAACAGTATTTTGGAAAAGTACATTATTTTTGTTCAACAGTAAAAAGTATAATGTAGTGAAAAACAGTATAATACTGTTTTTAACAGTATAGTTGGCAACCCTACCGGTACTTTCACTCACTGAACGAAAGTCAACAGCAAAGAGTGTCAGTGTTGTACTGCGATATTCGGTGAGAGGGTGGTATTACGCCCGGCGTGTCGGCCCAATTGTACTGCAACGCAGCGTGACTCTACCATTCAGATAATGTTGTTGGCCATGTGGGAAGGCCTATGTCTAACAGCAGGACGTTTATAGGTGGATGGTGACGATGAGATGATAATGGACAGCACAATTTTTGTGTAGAATTAAATTTCTCGTTGTTTTCTTTTAGAGACACTCGTGGGACACCATGATTGAACCACGGCTGTCTTACTTCACAATGAAATGAAATAAAATAAAATTAAATGAAATTAAATTTAATTTAATTAAACTAAGTTACATCTTTGTTGTTACATTTTATGAATATTGATCGAGGTCACCTGGTAAGCAAAATATTTTGATGCCTGTAACAGATGACCTCGCTCTTCCATAGTTAATATAACTTATATTGAACAAACTTATGAGTAACTTAACTTAAACAAACCAAAATCAAAATAACAAAACAAAATCTATGGGAGTCATACAATATTTTTTAATGTATAATTTTATTTCTTTCTAGAGTACATATCTCTTACATATTATGTATGATAGTTTGTAGGAGTGTGTGTGTGTGTGTGGGTGTTTGTGTGTGTGTGTGTGTGTGTGGGTGTTTGTGTGTGTGTGTGTGTGTGTGGGTGTTTGTGTGTGTGTGTGTGTGTGTATGTGTGTGTGTGTGTGTGTATGTGTGGGGAATGGCTACGTCTTGTAAGGTGAAAAAAAACACCGAAACACTGAGAACCCGTCTTTACCATTGAGACTATTATGCCGTAGTGGTTTTCGCACGAACAAGTAATCGTACCTCACAAACCATAAAAAATTTAAAAAGTGTAATACTACAAAACGAGTATGTTTTAATGTATGTTCGAGGACTTCAAAGTTTAAGAACCATTTTTATTTGTTTATAAGAGATTTTAAATTCATACATACATACATAATAGTATGACGACGACAATTATCCCCAAAGTGTTAGTCAGAGACTAGGCAATGAGGACAGCAAAAGCAGTCCTCTACCATAGTCCACTTTTCACCAAATAGCGACAACACATGTTCTCAGCGTGACAGGTGGTGAGCCCATCGCCGCTCTATGCTGTTGGATGTATGTGCAGTCTTTAGTCCGTTAGTCGACTTTTACACCGCAACGCGACACGCATTTTAAATATAGTTTTCTCATTAGCTGTTCTTCTTCACAGTTCCACCGTCTATCGTGGTGGCGACGAAGGTGATAGGCGTCCCTACCGGTTTGCATTCGAGGCTGGAGTGCTTCATTGAAGCTTACCCTCACTCTATCAACTACTGGCTGAAAGGCGGTGAAGAAATGATACTTGCTGGGTAAGTACGTATGAACGGAATAATAATATTGTTGTTCCTAAGGTTACTAGTAAGAGAATCTTTTATATACTGAACAGTGTGCCTCAAGATGTTAGATTTGAAACTAATGTTAAGGTAGCCTGCTTAAGAAGCATTTTTAGAAAGTTTATTATAATTACATAGTTATAGCATATAAGTGTTTATGCGCGTGCAAATAACGACCTCATTGACAAATCACGTCGTGAAGAGGCCGCTACTAACTTCTAATCATCTGTAATTCTATCACTAGCTATCCTGAACCAGATATTTCAGATGTACCAAGTAACAGGTTAAAATCCTGGCAACTAGTGCAAAGTATAGTACAAGGCTTCTGGAAGGTCTGGCACAGGCAATACCTAAATACTTTACAGCATCGGTAAAAGTGGCAGGATGATGTACAAAGCGTTTCAGTAGGTGATTTAGTACTTCTGAAGGAACCTGGTTCACCTCCTTTGTATTGGCCAGTAGCACGAGTGACGAAGGTTTTCCCTGGCGCAGATGACTGTGTTAAAATATTATGTTGTTGCCATCATCGACATGGGATTCTGTTCTGTACCCACAGTCAAACTATTAACAGGTTCGCTGTCCAAAAATATAACAATAGGTTAATCAATTGTTATGGACTTGAGGTAATCTTTATGGTAATGTTATTTGTATGTGAACTGTACTGTCTATAATGTTCTAATCAGAAGGGTTTATTGCGTGTCTCAAATAAAACGAGATAAAACTTAGTAAAAGTCTATTAAATCACTGTAACCTTGTGTTTACACAAAATACTGTCAATTTGATCTCAATAACTATTAACTAGCACGACAAAACCGGCAGGCACGCGTGTAGGGCTACGAGACGGTTTGATGCGGCTACGGTATACGGCTACGATGCTACGGCTAGGAATATTTTTGCTGATGCTACAAACTGTGTCGCTACATGGACCATTATGTGGTCTGCAGGACAGTGAACCGGTTAATATAGTTTTGTGGGGCTATGTTTGTAAATATGGTAATTCTAAATTTTAATAAAGAATTTTCATTCATTCATTCATTCCTCGATGTAGAGTCGAGGAAGTACCCGATAGACCACTTGTCGGCGATATTCGCTTGCATTCCATTCCGACCGCGGTGCGTACGAACTTTAGCCAGGGGGGTGTCACTCCGCAGTTTAGGTATGTTTGACCGGCTCGCCTCCTAGGCAGGTGTAGTGTATGGCAGTAAAGGTTGCCGCTCGGCTCGCACGCTCCATGTCGCGCGTCGTCGCTTAAGGCAAGGTAATCCGAGCGCTTCTCTCTCGCTCTCTCGACGGTACGACGGTACCGTACCGTCCGGTACCCGGAGATCACTTCTCGGCGATATTCGCTTGCGTTTCATGCCGACCGCAGCGCGTACGAACTTTAGCCAGGGGAGATTCACTCCGCAGTTTGGGTATGTTTGACCGGCTCGCCTCCCAGGCAGGTGTAGTGTATGGCAGTAAAGGTTGCCGCTCGGCTCGCACGCTCCATGTCGCGCGTCGTCGCTTAAGGCGAGGTAATCCGAGCACTTCTCTCTCGCTCTCTCGACGGTACGACGGTACCGTACCGTCCGGTACCCGGAGATCACTTCTCGGCGATATTCGTTTACGTTTCATTCCGACCGCGGCGCGTACGAACTTTAGCCAGGGGAGTGTCACTCCGCAGTTTAGGTATGTTTGACCGGCTCGCCTCCTAGGCAGGTGTAGTGTATGGCAGTAAAGGTTGCCGCTCGGCTCGCAAGCTCCATGTCGCGCGTCGTCGCTTAAGGCGAGGTAATCCGAGCGCTTCTCTCTCGCTCTCTCGACGGTACGACGGTACGGGACGGGTATGTCAGCGAAGCGGCGCGAATAGGCGCGTTTTATAGGTGTTTTGCATATATAGGAAAAAACAAGTAAAATAAAAATAATGTGCTTTTTGCATTCACTTGATAATGAAAAGTTTTTCTATTAGTAAAAAAATTAAGTCTATTTATTAATGTATTATCTGACTTACAGCTCCTTATAAATGTTGACAGAGCTATCTTTGAAATTTTTTTTCTATCGAGTGAAGTATTACCAATGATGTTTTTGTCTTTAGGAGTAATTAATTAGATAATACGTTCAACTATAATATACATAAATTTTAAAACTGTATGATTTTTTTTTTTTTTTTTTTTACTAGGTATGGGTTTGCTCTTGATCCCAATCAAGGCCAGGGGCTAAGACAGGATCTATGATGGTGCGAGTTTACCCAGAAGGTGCCTATTTACTCTTACTTTGAAGATGGACGGGTTATATGTACTCGGAAACACAGACGCAGGGAGGGAGTTCCACTCCTTTGCTGTACGCAGTATAAAAGATGTTGAGTAACGCTTTGTGCGACATTTAGGAATATCCACCAAGAAAGGGTGGTAGCCCGCAGTGCGCCTGGATGTCCGATGGAAGAAGGGGGATGGCGGTATGAGCTCATGCAGCTCCAGAGCACACTCTCCGAAGTACAGTCTGTAAAAGACCGACAGACAGGCAACTTTGCGGCGGTGAGCTAGGGTGTGAAATTTGCTCTTCACTAGTTCTTTGTCGCCAATTAGCCTCTCAGCTCTGCGTTGAATCGTGTCCAGTGCAGCTAGTTGGTATTTAGCTGAGCCGTCCCACAGGTGACTGCAATATTCCATGCAAGATCGGACTTGAGCTTTATAGAGAGTTAAAAGCTGTCCCGGCATGAAATATCGCTTGACTCTATTTAAGACGCCCAGCTTTTTAGCTGCAGTTTGTGCCTTGGACTCGATGCTGGTGCCGAAGTTGAGGTCTGAAGACAACTCCATGCCCAGAAGGACGAGACTATCGGTAACAGGCACAGATGCACCCCGAAAAGTAGGAGTCAGGTTAAAGGGACTCCTTTTAGCGGTGAATAAACACGCTTGCGTTTTGGTGGCGTTGAAATTTACTAGGTTACTGTCACCCCACTGGCAAACGTGAATTAATGTCTGGTTCGTTCGCTCAACCATAGCCTCTCTCATCAACATCACGTCATCACCACTAGCTTTTGCATCCGAAAGGAATCTCTCTACGACAGTACTGTCATCTGCATACCCAACAACTCCCGGTATCAACAGGTCATTGATGTGCAACAGGAAAAGCGTCCCAGAGAGAACAGACCCCTGAGGAACTCCGGCATCAATAGCCACTGAGTCAGAGGAGCAGCCATCGATGACTACTCTGATCGACCGTTCCGTCAGGAAATCAGCTATCCAACTACAAAAGTCAGCGGGGATACCATACGCTGGAAGCTTGTGCAGTAGACTTGCGTGCCAGACCCTGTCAAAAGCCTTTGAGATGTCAAGTGATACGGCGAGTGCTTCGCCGTGCATCTCGAGGGCCTCACCCCAGTAGTGCGTCAGATAAACTATATATTAGTTATAATATTCGCATGCACTCTATCTACGCTACGGCACAGAATAACTAATAGTACTACCGTACAGGAGGTTCACTTTCTAACGACTTCCACGTGACCCGAGCGTTCATATTCCGTTAAGCAACGCTGACTCGATATCGATTTGACGTCAGGAGAGCAAGATTTCCACTCATGGACATATTTAAGTACGATTACGATTTAAGGCGCTCTTTACCCGATTTTAACAATTTCAATTGATTTTACCGCCACCAATATAAAATTAAATTAAACAAAAAAAACCAGAAAACTGCTAATTGGCTTACCTTAGGCCACCAACATTATTATCTATCTTTTTAACTAATATTATAATATTATAACTAATATATCGCAGAAAAGTGATCGACCGGGAACTTTCTCGACTGTACATAAAGTTACATTTATTTGGTACTAGCGGCCGCTCGCGGTTTCACCCGCGTGGTTCCCGTTAATATCGGGATAAAAAGTATCTTATGTGTGATCCAGGTTATAAACTATATTTAGGCCGATTTTCATTCAAATCCATTCAGTAGTTTTTACGTGAAAGAGTAACAAACATTCATCCATACTTACAAACTTTCGCGTTTATAATATTAGTAGGATTAGTGGAACGAACACCATACCGTTTAAATATATAATACCTTGCAATCCAAAGGTCATGAGTTCGAATCCCATTCGAGCTTTCCTGAGACTGGTTATTTTTTTTTCTAGTAAACGTTTTGTCCTATAACTTTATGAAGTTAAAATCTTGATTTGTACCTATCTACTCCGTTTATGTAATATTATATCTGTATAAAACATTTGAAAACCATTGCAACGTCCAAACATGGACACAGAGGTGTCGGTCGTCTCTAAAACTTAAATCTTTGGTTCTCCCAGAACGACTGAACCTAACTAAAATGGTGAAGGTTTCGTCTGTAAAAATCCAAGGCTATTTCCATAAAACGGAATGCGCATAATTAAAAAAAATTACCAGTATAATTTCTAAATAAATTTTAATATAATCAAACTCCTTTCGCCCCTTGAATTAAATGCTTTTATGTTTTGTTGCAGAGAAAAGTACGATATAACAGAAGAGCGCCTATTCGTGTACCAAACCCGAATAGCGTTGACTATAACAGACTTCAACACTGAAGACTCCGGCACTTACACGTGTGTCTCCACGAATACTATTGGGAAGGCCGAAGGGACGATAAGACTCTATGGTGAGTAGCAAATCACTACTTAACATAATGTTTCTAACTGCCGCACTTACCTACTGCCGCACTTAGATACCTACTGCCGCACCTAGGTACCTACTGGCATACTCAGAGATGTCAATTAGCGTAAACGACTATTTAGTATTAATAATTTATCTTTCCAAAGTGTTTAATTGCATAATACAATCTAACATCACCCAAGCTAGCATTAAGGTATTTAATAATAATGAAGATATATTTTTATTTTACCAGAAATAAAAATAACAACCACGACTACAACAACAACCACAACTACAACGACGACCACTACGACCACTACAACGACACCACCTCCACCGACGACCACGGAATATTTTCCACCTCGTAAGTGAGACTAATTAAAAATAATATTATTATTGTGTTTTAGTATTTTTTTTTTGCATATCTTTAATATTTATTATCTTTATTGCATACCACAAGTCTCAGTCTCATGACTAAAATATAAGGGGCACAAATTATGTAGTAGAGGTTTTTGTATACTATGTAATACTTCACTCACAATTAAAATCGACGTAAGAACGTATTAAAAAAAATCTAATTTATTAAAGGTATTTTCATGTAGTTTTAATTAGTTCATATAATTATACATTATGTATAAGAATAGGTTAGATGTCTAAAATTTTATCTAAAACGTAGTAATCTAGATTAAGTTTTTTTGTTTAGATTTTCTTTACATACTTTATAATATCTATACATTAATTTATCTTTTTTTCCGTAGGATTCGTAGTACCACTTCAACCAGCTGAGCAAAAATTTTACACGCCGGACGTGACAACATACGGTAAGTAAAGATATTATAATAAACAGCCAACTTTTAATAACTATAAAAAAAACATTATAGCTTCTGAAAATTGTGATTTTTTTTTCTGGCAACATGTGACTAAAAATATTAAAAACTTTTATATTTTTATTTATGATGTTAATCTTGTTAAATTAGTAAAACTTATTGAATTTCATTTGAATACGTTACGACAAGCAATTACAAAATTATGATAATTACCTTTCACTATTCTTAAATATTTACAAAAAAACTTACAGTTTTGTCCTGATATTAGGACAGCTCTTCATAGCTTTATTTAAAAAGCCGTGGTCAATCGTATCAAACAGTGTATCCTCTTTTCTAGATACGATGCAAAACGTCATCGAGCAGTCCGTACTGGACAACAATTGGTTACCAACTGTCGAATCTACCGGATGTCGCAGCCAGCAAGCCTTCACTCTCCCCACTTTAGCTATAATCTCAATGTTGCCATATTTAAAATACATTGTCATTAGTAGCTTGCAAATTCTTCTGTTAACTGTACATAGAAAAGAAATTAACGAATTGTCTTCACAAGCCACAAGATGATAAGTTTATTAATTATTTGGTGATACAGTGTCAATTTAGTGTAAAATATTGTATTGTTTATTCATTTACATAACAGTTTTAATTATATATTTGGTTTTAGCACATTTATTATTTAAATTTCTAATGCAATAATATGTAAATTATGAAGCATGTGTGTAAATATTAATATTATAATTAATGTAAGGAAACATAATGTTTTTACTGTTGGTTTTACCAATAAAAGCCTAAATGTAGCCTAATGTACCTTATGTATGAAAGATAAGATAAATTCTCAAGACATTATCAAAATTATTTCGAAAATGTATAAAGAGCACATGATAATTCATTTCTTGATTTTAAAGACAAACTATTAAAATATCAACAAAAGAAAACCAACCAACTAAACATCTAATATTTATTTTACGTTTCTCGGCCAACGAAATTATGTAAACCATTAAAATTTCTACATAGTAACAATCATAAAAAGCATATCAAATAAAGTTGTAAATAAATAAGTTTAAAATGTTGTAAATATTTATACAATTAGTTATTTATAATGATAGAAAACTTAACATATAACGTACATTTTAAGATCTAGAAACTGTTTTAATTTATGACTATTAGTGTGGAATTACATAGATACGTAACTGATTTCTTAAAAAAAACAACAGCGAGATCTGTTTACACAGAATAGATTTCATTTACAAACATAAAATTTAAAAAAGTGTTACATAAAAAGTTCCACAGTCGGGGTTGAATCTGCACCTTTTGGTAGCAATAATGTCAACTACTACAATCGACCTTATCATGTTTATTACAATATATTAGTAAACATCTATTAACTCTAATGTATCTCATATTACTTATAAACTTAATTATTTAATTAAGATTTGACATACAAACCAATGTGTATGATCATGTAACACTTCAATTTAAGTAACGTTTATAAGAGGGGCTGGATAAGGTTAACGGATACTTTAAAAAGCTAGTTTTTCCCCCAAATCTGTTCACAAATCATTATTACACATGTAACATTGATAAGAATAAATAATGTTTTGTGTTCTTGTACCAGTTTCGTATCTATGTAACGTATGTAAACTATTATGCATGTTGCTTTCCTAGAATTCAAAACGAGTGCGTTTAATTCTATAAGACTCAATCTTATAAAGTTTCATCTCTGTACTTCGATAAATTAAGTTGTTCATAAGCGTTATTTAGTTCTAGGGAAAACGTTATGTAAATACTCGGGTGACCTACAAACGACCTGATTGATATGCAAATGGGTGGGATGGGATTATTTAAACTAATTTGTAAATTACCTGCCATGAACATTGAAACTGTACATAATAACATTAAACAAATGATTTATAACTAATACATGACTTTTATTTGAGTTTTGATAGACAAAATCAAATGATGTTTTCAAAATATTATACAATCAATATATGATGCATTTATATCGAAACTGAAAATAGAGCAACTCTTGAAGAAGAGTTACCTTAGATGGAAAATGAACTGACGATCTTTAGCAATCCGAATGGCGACGGTGGCGAGAGAATTTTGTATCGAATTTTAAGTTTTGAATAAAATTTTAATGCTAAAAAGATGGTTGTTTTGTTTTTTTAAAATTTTATATTTATTTAGTAAATTAGAAAATATTTTTTTAGGTGTCTATATAGTTTGGTTGCTGACTGTACTGACTGTAGTTAGTTACCCTTCTTCTTAACTACCTTAAATTGTAGCATATTCTACGGGGTTAAGCAAAAAAGTAAAAAGGGGGTACCAACCAAAGACAACATCATTGGTACCAACGCTCCGATAGTGATTCCCGATTTTCGCGGGTGATTAAGCCAATATTATACCCGTTTATTGTAACAATGACTTGATGTTAATTATGGAGGCCTCTGCCACAGAATAATACCCTCTGCTTAACAGTGGACAGTATATTCTATATTATGTTTATACTACCCGCTTGTCAGATACATGTAAGCGATTTATTGTCGGCGAATAGAGTTCAATATAAATATAGAAACGTTCTACAAAAAGTCGGCTCTATAAAACCCTGTAAATATACATGGCCGACGCTGGAAAATAAAAATGGAACGTTTGAAAAGGTATATGTGGTAACTAACACACATTGCTCACCGATTGTCGGCCCTTGGACTTGCTAGGGACATACTATATCAAACGGCAAGTTGTTTTCTTAGGTTAACGCGAGCGCTACATTTTAGGGTTTTGATTTTAGTCCTGACGTTTCGAACTCTCACAGGGAGACTGATGTGTTGGTCGTCTCATAGTTAGAAGTTATTTGCCTACCGTCAATCATTTTTATATTTAACCGGGTGCGTTCAGGTTTAAACACAATACGAGCTGACAATATTTTTAGGTCTTGCAATGACAATGTGTTGCTGTTGGGGCTGGGATTTGATGACCTTTATGATGGGGTCCCAGGTAGGTGGTAAATTCCCACCATCCTCTCTATTGAAATTTCGATGTTTTTTTCAATAGCCTCGCGTATCGTGCTAGGAATGCATCGTTGTTCAAAGTTTTGAGGTTTGTCAAATCTGATGTAATGGCTGGGTCCCTCGAGAGCTTGTTTGCTCACTGCAAACTTATTTTTGGGTCTATGCTTGACGTCGCTATAATTATATTTTATGACTGACGCGGGTTCCTACACTTCTCTTTTTTTTGCCCGATGTATGAGAGCCCACAGTCGCAGTCCAGTTTGTACACGCCTTGTGTCTTGAAGGGGTATGTTGCAGGTTGATCTCCTTTGGCGGCTTGAAGTAAGTATTGATTGAAGCTCGCATTGTGTAAAGTGTGTGAGGGCTTGATGGCGCAGCGGCTAGCGCGTTCGGCTTGCGAACTTGCCCGTTAAGCAACTTTCGCAATGCCTGGTCGCTGGATGGGTAACCAAATATAAAACATATCGAGCTCCTCCGTGCTTTGGAAGGCACGTTAAGCCGTTGGTCCCGGTTGTTGTCGTAAGAAGACAGTCGTTAAAACCCACCAACCCGCATTGGGCCAGCGTGGTGGGTTATGGCCCAATATCCCCACGTGCTATTGTCCACGTGGGAGGCCTGTGCCCAGCAGTGGGACGTTAATAGGCTGATGATGATGATGAAAATGTAATAAACGCGAGTAAAGCTGGAAACAAAATATCGGACGCGGCTGACGGACGCGACTGACAGCCGCGACTGATAAGTGTGCACAGCCTTCAAACATCCAGCGCGTCAGATTTCTGTCGGACGTCCGAACGCTCAAGGTAACGTCCGCGACTTACGTCCGATAGTTTGCACAACTTAATGTACATTCATTAGCTACATACTCTAGAAGTCGCGGCTGTCAGCCGCGTCTGTCAGCCGCGTCTGTCAGCCGCGTCCGATAGTTTGTTTCCAGCTTTAGATCCGAAAACAGTGTTTCATTTCAATCAAACGGCCATTTAGCGTTGACGGTAAATAAATCGATGATAAAATTCGGTACAAGATAAAAATAATGAAGTGGACGGAAAAACTTATGTTTTAACCCTTGGGGTGCCTGGTGGGTAAAACTCACACGGCGGCGTGCCTGGTAGGTCTAATGGACCTGTTTATGAAAATATTATATATATTTACCATAGAAATATTTCAATTCAGATTTTCTGTTAATTTAGTGATATATTTACAAAATAAAACCGAATGTATTAAATGATAATGCATTACCCATTTAGAATAAAAATTTATTTTGAATTAAAAACGCATCTAACTTTAGGTAAAAAAATAGCCCTGTGCTGGTCGGTTTTCTCTGACACAGACGCACTTAACAAACGTGCTACTCCGACGCAAGTGTACTGAAGGCTGCACGGGTGGTGGCAAAATCAGCTCTAGTCTATATTGCGAAGCTACTATTGAGCACCGCAAGCTTGGTTCCATATTTAACAAAATATCGACAATTTCTTAAAGTGACGGGTCTGTTAGACCCACCAGGCACCCCAAGAGTTAAACCTACCTAAACACGAGTATTACTATTCCACAACGGGAAAGCATAGGGTAAAAGCCACCACAGAGTACGCACTACCAAAGAGTACATTTGTGATTGACACACATTCATGGAAATGATAAGTATTACCTGTACAACCAACTTATTAATTCTAGACATGCATATGACATAAACTCACGACTATTACCCCTAAAGGGTTAGTCAGAGACTAGACAACGAGGACCGGAAAAACAGTCCACGATTCACAAAATGATAACTGCAAATATGCTCAGTGTGACAGGTGGTGAGCCCATCGCCGCTTTTATGCCTTTGGAATTATGTTAGTCGCCTTTTACGATAACCAAAGGGACGAGATGGATTTATAGTAATCTTTTAATTATAAGCCGCCACCACATAGCTCAATGCCATACTCTGTCGCCGGTTGAAGGGCTAATTGTACAAGCAACATTTTGTAAAACTTGCAGGAGGACGGATTAAAGTTTTTGTTTTTAGAAAAAAAAACATAAATAAACACCTATCCAATAGACTTTCATTTATTTAATACAGTGTATCTCTAATTAAGTAAGAAAGTTTTTTAAGGTGTTATGGTTGGTAATTGTGTATTATTTTAGAAAATTTATGTCGGTTAACCCAAAATGCATCAAACTTTGTTATTTTTTGAGAAAGGCAAAATGGCTCAAATGCCTACCGTTAGTTAAATAGCCGAAGGTAAAGTGGTTTAAGGATCGACTAAGAATAAAATAAAACGAGAGAAACTGAATTGAGCGCCAAGTTAACTAACAATTGAATATGCCCAATGAGCATAATGCAACATCATGGTATTGCACCAAAGTGAAGTAGTTTGATGCAGATGCCCATTAGGGGAACTACAGGATGAAACAAAATGAACCCTTACTAGATTATAGTAGATATTGATTCTTAGGCCATCATTATTCAGCAACGTCCAATGTCATGAGATATTTGTGAGCGACACAGTATTATAATGTAGTTGAATGCAAAACGGGCCAAACTACAAAGCCTATGGTTTTGGTTTAATGCAAAATAGAACAAACGACAAAACCACTACCATGGCGAGAAAACCAAATGCCATAATCGACACATGTTATTAAAGTTCGAAAAATCAAAATAGTTTAAGTCATCGAGTCCTCAAGTTTGTCTAATTTTGTGTCGTATATATAGATCAATGAGCTTAGAAATGAGGCCTGTTTTGCTCTGAGTGCTAAGCGCCAAAAAAGTAGTCAAAAAATTTCAAAACCTTGACTCAAACGATGGAGAAAAATTTGCTGATTCCGAATATGTATTAAAGTCAATATCGCAAAAAATGTCGCTTAGACCAATAATTAGCCTTTCAATCAACGCTGTACGTAATTATCAGCAATGCAGAAGTCATCAAAGATAATTAAAATATAATTTTACAATATCATGTGGCCAGTCTTCTTTTAAGCATTATAATACCTGTTCCAGAAGGAACTACTCTTTATTAACAAAATAATAGCGATATTTTAAATTTAATAAAGTGAATTCAAAATATTAAGAAATAACTAATGTTTTAAAATTAAAAATTAAATTAAAATAGATATTCGTGTCGCGTAGCGGTGAAAGAATACTATCACCCCCTCTCTTCAATTGGGTGTCGTAAAAGGCGACTAACGGACTAAAGACTGCACATACATCTAACAGCATAGAGCGGCGATGGGCTCAACACCTGTCACGATGAGCACATGTGTCGTCGCTATTTGGTGAAAAGTGGACTATGGTAGAGGACTGCTTTTGCTGTCCTCATTGCCTAGTCTCTGACTAACCCTTCGGGGACCCTTACATGTATGTACCTATGCATAAAATTAGAAAACATTTTAAAAATAAAATAATTTAAATAATAAGTTCCTTACACCGACTTACTGTCTCCAATATTTTAACGCGCGCAAAGAAATTTCGTGACTCGTTTCTCTGTCCCACCTCCAAGATATAAAATAGTCTACTGGCACACATTTTCGACAGAACACAAACAGTACTCCTGACATTGCGGTTACGGCGAAGATTATCTAAATGATAAGACTGTGGTAACTAGCCAGGTAGAGTACCTAATACATTAAATTAATTAAATAATTTGTTTACGTTTACACCAATATCTATACCTACCAAGATGAGTATTATTTTGAAACTCGTGAATAAGGTAAGATCGGATACATAAACATGAAAATACACCCAGACCAGAAATCAATTTAGAAAATCTCTTTTTCTGTAATAATAGATGGGCTTGCTCTTGGCCACTTCTTATCCGTAGGATTAAGAAGAGGCCGACGATGAAGCGAGCTTGCCCAGAAGCAGCCTATTCACTCGGGCTTTAAAGATGTTGGGGCTATATGCACTCGGGAACACAGACGCCCGGCAGGAAATTCCATACCTTGGCTGTACGCATTATGAATGAAGACGAATAACGCTTGGTGCGTATGAGTGAAATATCAACCAAGTAAGGGTGGTAACTCGCCGTACGTCTAGACTCACGATAGTAGAAAAGGGACGGTGGAATGAGCTCGTGTAGCTCAAAATTACACTTTCCTACAATACAACCTGCAAAATACCGACAAGCAAGCAACTGAGCGACGGTGAGCGAGACTGTAAAGCTTGGTTTTCACAAGCTTATCGTCACCTATAAGGTTCCTGGCTCTGCGTTCCATCAAATCGAGCGCAGCAAGTTGATATTTTGCTGAGCCGTCCCAAAGGTGGCAGCAATACTCCATGCACGACCGGACTTGTGCTTTATACTATAGAGTTAGAAGCTGTCCTGGCGTGAAATATCGCTTAACCTTATTTAGAACACCCAGCTTTTTGGCCGCAGTTTGAGCCTTGATTTCGATCGAAGTTAAAATTGGAGGTCAACTTCATGCCGAGGAGATCGAGCTTGTCGGTAATTGGGTTCATCTACATCCCGGAAAGTAGGAGCCACGATAAAAAGACTCCTTTTGGCAGAGAATAAACACGCCTGCGTTTTGGTGGCGTTAAAACTGACCAAATTGTTGCCACCCCATTGGGAGACAAGACTTAAAGTCAAGAACGAACTTTCTCTCCGCCGACCCGTTAGACAGATACCTCTCTGTGACCGTGCTGTCGTCTACATACCCAACAATTCCGGGCTTAAGCAGATCGTTAATATGCAACAAGAAAAAGATAGCAGAGTGAACGGAACCCTGAGGAATCCCGGCATCGATGCCGGGGTTCCTGGGATGCATGGCTATCGATAGCCATGAGGTCAGAGGAACAGCCATCAATAACTACTCAGATTCACCGTTCACTCAGGAAGTTCAAAATCCAGACACAAAAATCAGCAGAGATGCCGTACGCTGGAAGCTTGCTCAGCAAGCTAGCGTGCCAGAGAAGGCGCGACGCCAGACCTGGCGTGCTAACCACTCGACCACGAAGGTCGTCCCACATAACTCTGTTCTTGCAGTATTTTATTATCCAATACGGGTAAGCGCTTGCATGGCTCTCATCTCACCTCATGGTAAGTGACGATAAGGCGGAAGGTGGAAGCGCGCTTCACCCGGAATGGCTATCTTATCTCTAACCTGTCGGAACACAACAATGCTGTTAACATTGTTGCTATGGCGCCAGACTTTAGATAAGACGGTGGAAGCTAGCCAGGCGGACTTAACAAGCCCTACCACAAACCAAACCAAGTACACAAAAATGTACCCCCGCTGGGAATCAAACCCGGGGCTTCTGGGTCTGAAACCGATAGCTTAACTAATAAACCACAGAGGCGGTAATGCCAGGTCGTAGTCTGTTCGTGGTGTCGAGCCATCCTTGTGACACAGAAGGTATGGTACCTACTAGGTTATAGTCCGGCAACTTCGTGCGCGACCGTCCCGCGGGTGACGGTGGCAGGGACGAGGTACCCAAGATGTCAGCGGGTAGCGGGTGGTGTATATAGCGAGGAAGGGCAACGCGTGCTACTGTGTGTAGTCGTGTTCTAGAATGACGTGCTACCTCGTCCCCGCCAACGTTAACAACCGCTAGGCCACCCCTCTCCCCGTCGGCGTCGGCCTCTTTCTAGCTGGGTGGGGGAAGGGGAGGAATGTCCCACATAAGTCATAACCCGAGGCCTCAATGTATGCGTAAAACGCCATTTTACATTAGTTAAAACAAAATGAATGGCGATGACACCACAGAGGCGATTAAAAGCTGCTTTATAGCGACTCATAAAAAGAATACTACCTATACCGAACGACTACACATACATCCAACAGCATAGAGCGGCGATGGGCTCACCACCTACCACGCTGAGCACATGTGCAGTTGTAATTTGGTATAACGTGGACTATGGCAGTGAACTGCTTCTTCTGCGGTCCTCATTGCCTAGTCTCTGTCCACAGACCACGGCCTGTGTCTCTGTCTAAACCTTTGGTGGTAATAGTCGTGAAACTACGTATACTTATACTTACACCCTTAATTTTTATTCGTTTAAATAAAATTAAGGGTGAGTTTCACCCATGAAACTGAACAACTTTCCCCAAGAAACCTATGTGCAATAATGACAAAAAAATTCAACATTCCATACTATTGTCGTCAGCTGATCGGACAGTTTTGTAGTTGTTCAGTTTCATGGGTGGAACTCACCCTTAATATCTTTTAAACGAATAAAAATTAAGGGTGTGTATTTGTTTCAACCGATTAGCCCCGCCCCGGCTATGGTGAAAAAAAATGTAAATTATGAAAAAAATGTGACACTAAACGAACACTCACTCACTCACTGAGTAGTAGAGCCACGCTGCATTGCGGCACGCATTGGGCCAGCTCGCCCGGCGTAATACTAGCCTCTCATGAATATCCGGCGTATAATAATGGCATTTGGTGCTGTTGTGTTTCGTCCGGCCAGTAAGGGTTCCGGAAGCCCATCTCCCCCCCTCTCACAATTCCTATTCCTTCCTTAACCCTATTCCTTCCTTAAAGGACAGCAACGCGCCTGCGATTCCTCTGGTTTTGCGGGTGGGTGTCCATGGGCGGCAGTGATCACTCTCCACCAGGTGACCCGCCTGCTCGTTTGCCTCCTTCCTTGTGACCATGATTCGCAGCTCGGACAAAACGTCGGTTTTAAAAAGGATTTTTTTGGATGTCGTTAAGAAGGTTAACGCATTTCGGTTTCCCATACAAACTTCCTAGTCGAAATAAAACCAATAAGCCAATTTTGATGAAACTTTGCATGCTGAAGTAAAACACAGGAATCTAAATAGTTTGTTGAAAACATTTTTAAAAAATGTTTATTAACCTGAGCTATTGCGATTTTTAACTTTCTATAGTGGAGTTTAAATCGCAATAACTCAGCTACAAAAACGTTTTTTAAAAATGTTTTTATCAAACTACTCAGATCCCTGTGTTTTACATTAGCATGCAAAGTTTCATCTAAATTGACTAATTGATTTTTAAAAATTTCGACTTGGAAGTTTGTATGGAAAACCGAAATGCGTAAACCCTATTAAGTTAACTAATTCCATCAGCATGTAGGTACTTTCCGCCACCCACTAACGATTTCGAAAGGATTCCGGCCCAATTACCCCATGTGTTATTGCCATGTGGGAAGAACGTTTTTATAAGCTGATGAAGTATTTTCCGCTGCGAATGAACCCGAGAGTTTTAACTCTGAGACCTGTGATCTAACCAGTAGGCCACAGCAGCGTTTATTTGCAACTTGTGGTACGGTTCTTGATATGGTAACGTTTGTTTTCGCGATCCGTACCGCCTTGAGGCCGCTTTGTGATGCAAACGCGAGAGCGGAGACAATTTATATGTTAATTTACTTATCGTCGCATAAAATTGCAGGCTCCTCTATTTACCTGACCACGTCAGAACATGAATATGGTTCATTTTGTTATTTTAACGGGAAAGGAGCTAAAGTTTTGTTTTTAAAAAAAATCTTTAAATAACATCGATATAAGATGGTTCAAATGATATAAGGTGACTGCTAGAAACCGCAGGAAAATTCAAAGGCTGGTCAGGTCAAGTGTTTTTAACATGACAAAAGGGTCTCATTGCTGTTGGAATATACGAAAATACTCTTTTCAATTGTATCTATTGATTATATCATACGATTACTTTGTGTAACATCACTATTTTTGAACGACGTTGATACTTGTATTTTTTTTTTAAACTGTGGATCAACCAAACAAATAATTTGTAGTATCAATAAATAAGCATAAATCTTAAGAATAATTGAAGAAGCATTTGTGATAATGAAATAACATAATTAATATTAACCACCTTACAAAGTTAAATAGAAGAATTTTATTCGTTGGAAAATGGGTCTGTCATTGACGATATTGTTTCCAAATATTGCGTTTCACTAGATAAATATTCCTTTTGTTCAAGTGTTGTAATATTCTTGACAATATTTTAGTTTTGTCTCACTGGTACTTGAAGTTTATGTAGGTAAGATAAACAAAAATTGGTTGAAGAGTCAACTCATAGAGTTATAATGTACTACGTACTAGAGAAGACGTCACAACTAGATTGTTTGCTTTGCTACACGCGTTAGAGCCAGCTCGCTCCAACTATATTAGTCTCTGGCAGGCGCTAGACGCAACAATACTTGTGTATTCTGTGTTCTATTTTAAATATGCCTTCATGTGTGCTAAGGGACTGTTTAAAGAATCCAGAAAATACAAAGAAAACTAAACGAATCACTTTTTACCTGTAAATATGCACTAAATTATTGATATAACATGCATTTGACTAATTATATAAAATCGCCGAGACATGAGCGGCGGCCATGTTGCGGCGCTTTAGACCTTTTGGTCGCGAGAAAAGAAGCGGTCTAGCGCTGTATGTTTGGATTGTTCAGAGAGACGATAAATTATTATTTTAGCACTGCAGCGCGCTTTTGTTTTAACTTTTAAAAAAACAGAACAAGTCTTTTGCTTGAGATAACTCCTCTAGGACGTAGTACATTACGTATTAAGTAACTCAATGAGTTAATTTTTAATGAAAGGAAAAAGTAAGTATGTATACAGAATTAACCTAGAATTATTTACGATTGTAATAATTGTTCAGAGTAAAATGTAAAATAACAGACGAAAACAATAAAAGAAAATAAGTTAAGTATCAAAATGATAAATTCAAGTAAGTACACAAAACATACCTTTAGCTTAAAATTATTGCCATAATAAAACTTTCAAAAATAGACCGCGTCACGTTTCGTTGGTCAGACTCTAGGTAAGTATGTCTAGTTAAGATTAGGTGTGACGTTTGACAACTAACAATAATCTGTGGTATCTAATCACTACCCATACATTCACTTACATATCATTATCATCGGTGTGTAAGTTATATTTTATAGGTCTTTATACGTCCCAACGGTCACAGGTCTACATAGACAAAGGCATATGGGTAAATTGGGCCATAACCACCTGGCCCAATGCGGGTTAGAGGATTTTAACAACTTTACTGTCATCTTGGGATCAACCCATAGATTTTATTTATTTAGGATATATACCTACATTCCTCGAACGCGGTGGTACTCGGTAATGAATTTTCCGTAGTTTAAAAAAAAGGATACAAACCAACATTACATAATTTCAATTACACGCTCTCGTTTGTTACATAAGTTGGCTCATTCCGGCCCGATCCAAGATTTTGGTCCCAATCGCTCCAAGAGTAAAATTATATATTAATTTTATTTTGTAAAATCGTTCCCAAGAGTTCCAAAAGCGTATGCAAATATGTATATTTCTTCAAAACCTCTGATCTCCATACATTGATTCCCAGGAGAAAATGTTGTCCCATGTGAAAAATTCTAAAGTAGTTAAGTAGGTACTATTCAACTATTCGTCTTGACTGGTCCTTTGATGTGTTTATCACTTCATAAAATGAATCCGATTACATTTAACAAAATAAATATTGTTCATCAGAGGGTAGAAATTGGGAATATTAATTTAGATTTCATTAGAGCGATATAAAAAAACGAAAAATCTCCATTGAAAAATTTGTCAAAATATTGTGAAATAAATGGTGCGAAAGGAATGATACGACGTCGCGTTTATTAATTATGATGTTGCCGACGAGTTTATAAGGAAAACGACAAAAATCTGCGAGAGAACCATTTATAATTCACAATAACGGAGTTGTCAGCCGGCTTTGTTGGGAGCATTTCTTTGTTTTTGGTTGCAAATTCCGTCGCGAAATCCATCATATTAATTGTTTATCGTCATTTCGAGCCGGCGCAATCGTTCGATTTTGTGATGTGATGGACGATGTGATGGACGAATGATGCCTGCATTACGGTAATTACTTGACAAATAAATATTAATAATATTGCACGTTAAAAACAGCAAATTTTTAAACAAGATAATTTAAAATATGAGTAATTTATAAGTAAAGTTATTCAATTGCAAGTGTTCAAAGTTATTCCTACCAATATAACGATAAAAGTCTGCAATCAGTTCGTTAAATCAATTCTATATTATAGATTCGATTTATAGTAACCTATTGTGGTAGTTCCTTTCTTCTCCAAATATCGTTCGTCCGAAAATCAAACGTTTGCTCTAATAATTTTTTGTTTTACCTAATCGTCTGTGCGATAAAGTCACATGTCCTAAGTGTTATATTGTATAATATATGTTAGTCCGAATGGTTAGTCCTAACAATATTATTATTAACTATCATTCAGATGATGGTTTATGCTCCTGTAGGTCTCATGATAAGTTAGAAATTTAAGACAATCGTGAAGCGCAGCGTAGCAATTGTCTTGAATTTCGAGGTTATTTTGTTTATTAGACAAGAGAAATACTGGGTGAGTATCATTTCATATAATGACAAATGAACTAATTTCAAAGGAAATAACGTTTATTGGATATAATTTTTTCTTGTTTTAAATACAATTCCTTTATTTATATTACGTAAGATTCATTTGATAATAATACTCATGGAAATGATACACTTTTTACGGATTAACTTGCGTTTAATTTTACTACATTACGTAGTTTTTTTTAGTTTCCTGACGTTTCGAACGCTTTACAGGGTCCATGGTCACAGGGAGACTGAGGTGTTGGTCGTCATTTCAATGTGTAGTGCTCGCTTAAAACTTAGATTGATTGATTGATTGATTGATACTTTATTGTGAAAACTGTGTACATAAAGATCTTAAAAATTAGTATACATCCATCAGTTTACCCAAAATTGAGTGTACAATAGTATATTATTCAAAATAGTAAATTATTCAAAAAATTAACATATATTATTAAATTAAATTATTCAAAAATTAATATTAGTAATTTGTGAAGTTATATAAATAAAATAAAAAGATAAAATTTAAATTAATATAAGGATTCCTAATAATTAAAATCACAATAAAAACAAGCAATTTAGACATTTATCTACTTATTCATATAGTATTCATAAAGGCTATAAAATTCTTTATCAATTAACCAAGATTTTAGTTTATTCTTAAATTGTTTACCTTCAAGTACTTTGAATTCAAGAGGTAGGTTATTTAAAATTCTTACAGCTGAGGCAAAAATGCTTTTATACATTACTGCTCCATTACATCTGGGAATACAAAAATCATGACAATAATCAAGTAAACCATTCCTTTTGAAAACATTTTGCAAAGATTGCCTTTTGTAAAATTTAAAAATATACCTAACACATTTCTTCTGCATAATAATAGAAAACAATAATACTAATTTTTTCTAACAACGTTTTCTTTATGGCTATATTGGTAGAATAATCATATTCTGTAACATCATTTGATATATATTTTGCTTACAAATAAAAATTGCATTTCAACCCTAAATAAATTTCAAATATTGTCTTAAAAAGTTAATACGTTGGGTTTTCGTTAAGGTTGTGCTAAAAAAATCAGTGGCAGAAACGAATCGCGGCAAAACCGACTCCACGTAGACTTGTCTGCCCTACGCTAAAGTGTAATTTAAGCCCGCGTAGGCGCGGTGGGACGAGGCGGCCCGCGAGCTGAGGAGCAGGTGGGTTGCATGCCTGCGTGCATGCTGCATGCCTGCCTGATTCTGCATGTCTGCTTGCATCCTGCATTCTTGCTTGCATGCTGCGTGATTGCTTGCATGCTGCATTCTTGCTTAAATGCTGCATGCTTGCTTGCATGCTGCATTTTTGCTTAAATGCTGCATGCTTGCTTGCATGCTTCTTGCATGCTGCTTGCATGCTGCTTGCTTGTTTGATTGCATGCTACTTGCTTGCTTGCATACTGCTTGTTTGCTTGCATGCTACTTGCTTATTACATGAATAATCTTTTTTATGATTAAATGTAATGTATATTATATTAAATGTTGGTACATTATATCAAATGAAATTATAGAATCTAAAATTATATTAATAGTACATTATGATATTAGTGCGGTAAGTTGAAAATTACAGCCGAGGCGAGGGCAACAAGAAAGCAGAGACACAAACACAAAACAAACACATTTTCTGAAAACGACTGCGTGTTTTGTGTTGTTTTTCTAGTGTATAAATATTTGGTAAGCCAACATGTATTTTTCTTTGGACTAGATGGTAATAGGCTGTCAATAACATTTTGTGTTTCACTTATTACTTCCGGTGGTGTAGACTGTAAATCCAGTTTTTCATTACTCAAACTAGACATATTTATTTTTAAACTTTCAAAGTTATAAGTATTGAACAAGAAGCCGCTGTTTGAATCGACAAAATATAGGGATCTGAAAGGTAGGAAGTCCTTACATCCAATCCCTTGGGTGTCGTAAATGGCAACTAACGGACTAAAGACTGCACATACATCCTCTACAGCATAGAGCGGCGATGGGCTCATCAAAATAATTCTACCAAACCCTCTCTTCAATTTTTTGTCATAAAAGGCGACTAACGGACTAAAGACTGCACATACATTCCACAGCATAGAACGGCGATGGGTTCATCAAAATAATACTTCAACCCCTCTCATCTCTTCGGTATCGTAAAAGGTGACTAACGGACTAAAGACTGCACATACATCTAACAGCATAGAGCGGCGTCGGGCTCTTCAAAATAATAATACCAACCCCTTTCTTCCCTTGGGCGAAAGCGACTAACGGGCTAAAGGCTCACCATCTAAGCACTTGTGCAGACTGTGCAGTTCTTTCTTGCCGAAGCGTGGACTGTGTGGGCGTAGTCTGTGTTGTCCATAGATTCAAATCATTACTAATTTTACATTATCGCACTAGTGTGTAATAAGCTACATTACGGTGCTGAAATAATCGGTGTAATAAGAGCCACTTTACGAGCAAATGTGTAATAAATGTTTACTATATTAAGTCAGTTGTTATATCAAATAAAATTTGATTAAAGTTAGACCATAAGTATTTATATCAAACATTACACACCCCAGAAATACTAGTTGCCCTACTCCTATAGGTCACGTGATAGGTTAGAAATTTAAGACAATCACGAAGCGCAGCGTAGCGTCTGTCTTGAATATGGAGGTTATTTTTTTTATTAGACAAAAGAAATCTAGCTCTCAGTTTCTAAACGTATACACGTAATTTGGTAAAATAATGAAACAACTTTTATATAATTAAATAATATTTAATTAACATGAATATCAATACTATTTAGGACTTATAATTATTATGGAAATGCGTTTTATGTCTTTTAAATATTATGGATTGTAATTTTTATGACAAACAAATTTAGGGCATACTGTATTTAGTAATTTCAATTTTATGGCATGTGATTTATGTAACATTAAATTTGAGCAAGTTATCATTCGGACAAATGATGATTAGAACAAAAAAAGTTGACTATGGTAGTTGTTACGGCGAAAGGCGTTCGCAGTAACAGCGGCGAAATAAGGGTTAGGCAGGAGGTATAAGGGAATAAAGTACTTACAGGGATGATGAGTCACAGGAACCTGGAGGCGAGCTGACCACGGGCGGCGAGGTAGGTTGGTTTCCTGGCGCACAGTCACTACACTACACAATAGGCATTTAGGCGGTCTCTTCACATTAGGTTCAGGAGTCACTATAATAAGGGCAGATACCAGCGCGCGTATTTTGTGGGCGTCTCGCGTTAGCTAGCAGACAGACTGGACGCGCGCGCGGCTCACGAAGCTAGCGGCGGCGGGTCGCGCAGCGGTGGCGCCGCGGCAGACAGGCGGACGCGGTCGTCAACAACCGCTGAGTCAACCGCCATACAGATGGGGGTATGATTTGAATGGCCGTCCCGGCTTTGGCGGGAACATCCTCCGGGGGCCAGGGGGGGCTCATCCACTGGGAGCCTGGCGATCCGGAATACAGGCCTCCGAAGATGTCCATTCGCGGTGTCCAGGTCTACCACCCGCACGACGCCATCCTTCCCAGGCAGGGTGCGAGCAATGCGCCCCAGTCTCCATTGGAGGGCAGGCAGGTTGTCCTCCTTGATGAGGACGAGCTCGCCAACTCGGGGAGGGGAGGATGGGGACAACCATTTGGAGCGGGTTTGGAGGGTATGAAGGTAGGACTGGGTCCACAGCGTCCAGAAGCGCTGGGAAAGGGCCTGTACCATCTGGAATCGCCTACGTGTGGAGATCGGCCTATCTTCCACGGATAGTTCGGGAAGGGCCGTTAGTGGGCGGCCTATGAGGAAATGTCCGGCTGTAAGCGGCTCAAAGTCTGAGGGATCAGACGAAAGTGGGCAGAGAGGTCTAGAGTTAAGGACAGCTTCGATTCGTGCCAAAAGTGTAGAGAATTCCTCGAATGTGAGGTGCTGTTCGCCAATTACGCGATATAAAAGTTGCTTTGTTGATTTTACGTTGATCTCATGTAACGCACCGAACCATGGTCCCTTAGGGACGTTTAACAACCAAGTAATGTGCTGACCAGCGAGCTTGTGCGCAATCGTATCATTGTTCAAGGCAAGAAAGTTTTGTACTTCGATGAGCTGATTTCTAGCGCCTACATAATTTGTACCGCAGTCCGAGCGGATGAGAACCGGGGCACCGCGGCGTGCTATAAAACGCTGTAATGCCGCGAGGAACGCTTCCGTGCTGCGGTCCGAGACCGGTTCGAAATGAACCGCCTTAGTCGAGAGGCACACGAATATACAAAAGTACGCTTTTAAGAGTTTAACATTACGTAGGGTACTAGATTTAACGAGGAATGGTCCGGCAAAATCGGTCGTGACTTGACTAAATACTGGCTGAGGCGTAACTCTATCGGCTGGCAGGTCGGCCATGAAGGGCGCTTGCGGCTGGGCCCGGCATCGAAAGCATCTAATGCATTTAAAAACTCGGTGTCTAATAATACGGCGCGCGGACAATATCCAAAATTGTTGGCGTAGGATAGCGTGTAAAGTGTCAGCGCCAGGGTGGCAGTGTATTTTGTGGTAGTGGTCAATGATAAGGTCTACAAGTGGGCTAGAGCTGGAAAGTATGAGCGGATGCTGCGCGTCATATCGGATAGACGCATGGGACAGTCGTCCACCAACTCTAAGGAGCTCATCTTTAATGAGAGGTGACAGCCGCTGGAGTCTGACGGAGCAGATTTTGCCAGTTTGAAGGCGGTGTATGTCCTCTGCAAACTCATTGTGCTGAACACTGCGCACCCAGTAAAGTAGGGCCTCTCTTCGTTCACTGACGTACAAGGGGCCTGAGCGTCGCGAATCTGGGTGGTGTCTGCAGTTGTGCAGAAAGCGTTTTAGACAAGCTGTCACTCCGACGAGCTTGTCTAGTGAACTGAACCGAGTGAGCAGGTCAAAGTCAAGACCGGGCACTGTGACCAGTGACGGGACGTGTTTGGGCTTAAGGCCGGGCAGGGCGTGATGGCCCAGAGCTAAGGGCATCGCAGGCCAAGACTCACAAGGCTGTCCAAGCCACGTGGGAGACCACCATAGGTCGTGGGCTGACAGGGATTGCGCAGACATCCCTCTGCTTGCGCAATCTGCCGGGTTGAGCTCAGAAGGTACGTGTCGCCAGGTACATTCTGGTGAGCCTGAGCTGATTTTGACTACCCTGTTGGCTTCAAAGGGTTGAAGACGGTGAGGCGGTGTATTGAGCCAGGCCAGGACTATCGTACTGTCTGACCAACATATGTGTTGTTGTATACTGATATGGGCCGATAACTGAACCGACACACGGATCATGAGCTGGGAGAGTAGAGTGGCGGCCGACAACTCTAACTTGGGGATTGTGAGGCGGTTCTTGATTGGTGCGACTCGCGACTTGGCGACAATCAAGTGTACCAAAGTATCTCCGGAGGCATCGAGCTCATGGAGGTAAACAACGGCGGCAAACCCGGCTTCAGAGGCATCTGCAAACCCGTGAAGCGAGTATGCAGCTGAGCCTTTGTTTGCACAAATGTGCCGAGGGAAGCGAATGCTAGACAACAGCGGCAGATCCTCTGAGATGTGGTGCCACTCCGTTTGTACTTCAGAGGGAGTGGGCTCATCCCATTCCAGCTTCAGTAGCCACAATTGCTGAAGCAGCAGCTTTGCGCGGAAGATAACGGGCGAAACCCAGCCGTTTGGGTCATAAAGTGAGGCTACGGTGCTTAAAATAGACCGCTTTGTGACATGTGTGATGGGGGGCAGAGAGATGCGGTAGGTGAACTCGTCTGACTGAGGGCTCCACTGTATACCCAAGACCTTAATGGACGTGGACTCTGGGTTCATGTCGAAGTCCTTGGGCATGACGCATTGGTTGTCGGGAAATCTCTCGAGCAGCTTAGGCGAGTTAGATGTCCACTTACTGAGCTGAAAGCCGCCTAGGTCTAGCAGACTTATTAACTCGTCCTGAAGTGCTTGGGCGGATTCAACCGTGTCATGACCACACAAGATGTCATCAACGAAGATAGACTTGCGAAGAACCTGAGCGGCTCCAGGGTAGCGATGGCCTTCATCATCAGCCAGCTGGAGCAGGGTGCGGATTGCATGATATGGGCTTGATCTTAAGCCGTACGTGACTGTATTGAGGGCGTAGGTGAGCAGAGGGTGATTTGGTGAGGACCGCCATAGTATCAGCTGATACCGTCTCTGGTCTGGGGCAACCAGCACATTTCTGAACATCCTCTGGATGTCAGTGCTGAAAACGACTGGATGCGTTCTGAAGGACATGATGATGTCCACAATGTCCTGTTGAAGGGCGGGGCCTGTGTGTAGGCATTCATTTATGCTGACACCATTGGAGCTTTTGCAGCTACCATCAAAAACAATGCGCAGCTTGTCCGACCCTGACTTAAATACGCCATGGTGAGGGATGTAGAAGTGAGGTTTATGGGCGAATGTATTTGGGTGACAGGGAGCCATGTGCCCTAAGTCGATGTATTCGGCCATAAAGTCGACGTATTTAGAACGCAGAGACGGGTTCGCCATTAGCTTCTTCTCAATATTGAGGAATCTGCGTAATGCGATAGGGTGAGTTTTACCTAGTTGAGGGGCGTCCTTTAGAAAGGGCAGAGCGACCGTATATCTGCCTGAGGGATCGCGTGTAGTGGTAGAGCGGAAGATTTCCTCGCATTGTTCCTCCAGGGGATCATTATGAATGTGAGATTGAGGGAGGGGCTCCTCAGACTCCCAGAACCTTTCCAGACTCTGACGTATGTCCTGGGCTGATTCATCTGAGTCTGGTTGTGAGCTGACGACGTGAGCTGAGTTAACCTGCTGCGCCGGCTGCGCATACAAGTCCTCAATGGGTCCTATCAACGCGAAGTCGAAAATCGTGCCGAAGGCTATGGGCTTGCCCGGGCCCAACGAGACCTTAGTCCCGTCCAACACTTGACCAAGAACGTCCGACCCCAATAAGAGGTCGATCGGGGCTGGTGTGTGGTAAAGCTGGTCAGCCAATGGCACGGGTGGCTGGCCTAGTACGTGGGAAATGTTTGGTACCTTCTCTAAGGGAAGGTAGCCAGTGACGTTTTTTAAAATGTGAGCTGTGGCAGTAATTGTAGGAGTATCATTGTGAGTGGGTCGGCATACTATTGTTATTGCCGCCTTTGACTTATGTTTGTGCTGATTCCAAACTCCTGTAATTTTTAAAGAAGTGGGTTTTGATGGCAGGTTCAAAAGTCGTGCCATGCGTGACGTTATTAACGTCAGCATACTGCCACAGTCCAATAAAGCTCTGGCTGTGTGAAGATGGCCATGTACGTCCGCGACTCTTAGTGAGACGGTTGGCAACAAAATGGGTGTGCCAGTGGGCACAGAAGGTGAGTGAGCTGATTGAGTATCAGCTGAAATTGTATGAGCTGAGTATGTATCAGCTGTGTGGGCATGGGTTGACTGGGCATGGGCTAAATCTACCTCTTCGCTAGGGTGCTCTGTGATAGTAGGGAGTCATAATTGCTGGCGGCGTTCGCGGGGCCTACCTGGCGAACCGGACCTGGGCGGGCTGGCTCTGTGAGCAGAGCTGGGTTGCGCCTGTTTGGGATGTGCGGGTTCGTGCCGCCTGCTGTTTCTGGGACGCTCCCTCGAGTGCTCTGTCAGCTGTGGTGGGGGCAAATGTACAGACGACGAATGAGCTGAGTGCGTTGGGCCGTCTGGTCGATGGAGGGACGTGTGGTGGTTCGTACTCCCACAGTTCTTGCATGCCCCCCTTGACCTGCACTCGCTCTCGTAGTGACGGCCGAGACAACGCTGGCAGCGCTCGCGTGCCTGTACAAAGTCCCAACGGCCCTGTGTTGGCTGGGCATTGTACCATCTGCACGTCATGAGCGTATGTCCCCTAGTGGCACAATAGGGACAGTAGGGCGTCGAGCGTGAGGAAGTGGACGATGACGACGATGAGGAGCAGCTTTGCTGGTAGGCCGAGTAGACGGGGAAGGGCTGACTGCGAGCCGGGGAGGTGGACGGGCGGTGACGCATTTGCTGCGCTGGGCGTGACGGTTGGTGAGTAGGCTGATCATAGGCGCGGTGAGGCGACGGAGCTGAGGAACGGCCACGGTAATGGTCGGGTTGTTGCTGAGCCATCTGAGCATAAGTGCGATGGGGCAACTGAGGAGGCGCGCGGCTACGAGAAGGGCCGGGCAGGGCGTGAATGGGCTGCGGCTGGGCTATGTTGGAGAACTCTGTCTCCACACAGCGCGCGTGCTCCTCGAGGTAGGAGATGAGGTCACTCAACGTTGGCAGGGAGCTGCTAGACCCGTGTCTACGTTCAAATAACGTGCGGAGCTCACCCTTAAGCTTTCGCACCACTATCGACACAAACACGTAGTCGTCTCCTATGGGCAGATCCAAATTACTAAGGGCACACTGGGCGGACACCAGCGGAGTGAGGAAAAGCGTGCGTATGTTTGAGCGCGTGTGGATGCTCGGCAGCCCCAGGATTATGTCGACGAAACTATCGATGAGAACCCGGCGGTTCTCGTACCGCTTGGTGAGGATGTCCATGGCCACGGCAAAATTTTCATTGGTGACCGTTATTGGGACACCATACTTAATGCCTCACCGCTGAGACTTGAGAACAGGTAGTGGAGCTTGACTGCGTCCGACAGGGTCGCCATGTCGTCAGTCAAACTCCTAAACAGCGCAATGAAGGAAGGCCAGTCCTCCACTTTTGAGCTGAACCTGGGCAGCGCTATCTTGGGGAGGACGGCTGTGGGCGTATTGACGCCGAAACTGGGCTGAGCACTATGGGTTGGGGACGACGTGGAAGAGGGTGAGATTTCCTCCCTCGCCACAAGTATCCCCAGGTATGCCCCGGAGGCTTTTGTGTGGTTCTCAGTGTATGTCCTCTCAACCCCCTCGTCCAAGTTCTCCTCGTCGAGAATATTGTAGTACACTACTCAGTGTACTACCAGCTTCTCCTTTATGCCCTGTATCTGTGCGAAACGCACGTTAAATTCCGTTATGGAATGTTTGGTGTCGCCAGCAATGATCAGTGATCCCACCTCTAGGAGGTGGTGTAAAGCTTTGGCGGCCTCCCTAAATATCGCGGCTTGTGACTTGGTCGGCATCGCGATGAATAAAAGGAGACAAAAAAAAAAAAAAAATTAAACAAATTTAAAGGCAGTAAAAAGAACAACACCCTGTATATATTCTATAGTTGGGCTGGACGTATTTGTTTACTAAGGTAAACGCAAATGGGCTAAA